>QMIH01000437.1:95940-207546 GCA_003987875.1 Clarias batrachus | reverse complement strand
ATTCAACCCGAACTGTCACGTCTGTCCTTTACCCATTCCCCTATGAGTGCACGTGCCCTCCTTGCCCACCGTCTCACTGATGCGCCCGGGTGGCGGTGGCGCCATGCTTGGGCCCGATCATCGCTGCTTGCAGCTTTAATTTTTGTTTGTTTTTTTTACATCTAAAAGGAGAAGATTGTATCCTGGGTTTTCCCAGAACTAAATAAATGAATGGTCTCTTTTGATAAAAAAAAAAAAAAAAAAACTTAAGGATCTCTTATTGACAACTTTTGCTGCATCATTCCCTGTGACTAACCTGTATTCTTCAAACCTGTGACGTAAAACCCTTACGGCTTGCTCTTGCATTGGCAATGATGGAAAAAGGTGTCTCCTCATCTCTTGAGTGACTCAAGAACGTAATGAATAAATAAATTGAACAAGCTGTGAAAACTCCAGCTAATATGGGATTAAGCGGCGTTATTGGCGTTATTGATCACTCTCCATGACACCCCAGATTATGAGGTGTGAATTATAGATTTTTCCGTTAGACACCACTAATTCCTCTTCCTTGGGGGTCACCTGAAGCGTGTGTGTGTGTGTGTGTGTGTGTGTAAATATATATATATATACAATTTAGCTGGGGTGCTAGCATGCTAGCGTACAATACCGTGCAACAGTCTTAGGCACATGCATTTTGTGCTTTTTTCCATTTTCATACTGCCAGGGGTTTAAACAAGCCGATTATAGATTTTCGCCTCTAATGTGACCTCATATGAGGGGAAATTCTTGTCTGGCTTGTTGCTTAGCTCTGATGTTCTCCTACAGAAAATGAAATGTCTAAAACCTTCTGCAGAGTTTTTGAGGTATAAAAAGCACATTATCTGTGGGGAATTTCAGCGACACCTGTGTTAACTAAAGAAATGATAAAATATGGGACCTTCAAATGGCAACACATAGTGTAGTGGCAGTGGCGGCTCAGAGGGCTAAGGCACTGAGTTAGATCGGCAGATCGGCGGTTCGATTCCCAGGTTGCCATTGTTGGGCCCTTGAGCGCGGCTCTTAATCCTAACTGCTCCAGGGGCGCTGTGCCATGGCTGACCCTGTGCTCTGACCCCAGTTACGCTGGGATATGCGAAGAAGGAATTTCACTGTGCTGTAATGTATATGTGACAAAATAAAAATGTACTTTTACTAGGAATCTCTTGTTCTTTGCTGGTTCTTTGAATAGTTCCGAATGAACTTCTGATTTTGATGTCCAAGGCTAATATTCCAAATTGATGACCACGCCAATAATAATAATTTTAAAAAAATACAAGACAGATAATAATAACTGTATAATACACAATGCTGTGCATGTAATGTAATTATCACTGGATATCGAGCGAAGGAGTGAAATCTCGTTCGCTCCTAACTCGATAATCGCGCTTTCTTTCAATCGTGTTAATTTTTGATGAATGGTGAAATGAGCCTGGGTTTCGGGACCCGAGGTTGCCGCTTCCTGCTAGAGAAGTCAACAGGTCCAGTGGGCGGGTGACTCAGCCTCTCAGCACAGCGTGTCAGCTCCACCCCCAGCCGACCAGCATCTGCTCCTGCAGCTGACGGCGAGAACTGTAGCATTGAAGACATCATGTGGAACATTCATTAGGAGGAGAGGCGAGCATGCGGGGTCTTACGATGTGGTCTGATGACGTAAGACGTCTAGAGATGACTTGTTATATAGCAAAGTCATTGTGTGGCTTCAGTTGGATACTACATAATACTTCATGATCTCAGGAAATGCTAAATTGACGTTTAAAAATATTTCTCTTAAAGCTTTTTAAAATATTTCATAGAAACCTTTGCGAAACATGATTTTTTACAGGCAAGAATTGGCCTTTATATTTGCCTTTTCTTTCTTTCTTTCTTTTTAACTATTATCTACTTCCTTAGCAACAGTTTATGAAGTCGATCCAGTCAGTGTAAGCGTTTTAAATATCCCGAGGCAACACATCTCACAAGGAAGCGGAAATTCTTTTGTTAATTGCAGGCTTGATCAAAGAGCACATGTGTTACTTCTTTTTTTTTTCTTTCTTTTTAAACACACTATTGACATTAATGGTGTTGACAATAAATCAGACTTTGTTGAGCGGAAATAGGAGAATCTAATGACATTCAGAAGTTTTGCCTGAGGAAAGGAATAGAAAAAAAAAAGAACCTCCGTTTTCAGGTTTTCAATAGATTCCCCCCTAAAACAAACAGAATTTTGAACTGCAGCCAGAACAGTGGGCTGGTTGGAGCAGTGCATGGTGGGATTGATGGAGGATAAACAGATTGGCAGGGCTTCACAGTTTCAAAAGCCTGATGAGCAGACTTGTCCGTGGTGTGTTGCTTCTGGCAGTTTGTAAAACAGGCATCGGGTTCACAGAACTGAAAATCCGAATCTGGATCTCAACACGCCGGTCGGACACCGTCGATAATAAGGGCCGATATTGATACTGTACAGATTTCTTTTGTCTGCCGTTCATACTCGCACAAAGGGATTGCTGTCAGGCCTCGATGAAGCCTAATGAAATGTTTTCCTTGAGGGTTGCCTTGGATGAAAGATCAAGGAGATCTTTGGTCTTTATCTTTGAACTCCATGTTTCAAAGAGATACTTGAAGATTAAGGGCCGCTCCTCGCTCTCAGCGATATTAGACGCTGTTAAAAGATCACTGGTGTGTCAGAGTCCGTAGAGCGGATCGTCCCGAATTACGGCCAGTCATAGTTATCGAGTGAAAATTCATATCGGTTATGATAGTCCGCACAAGGAGCGCACACGATTAAAAAAACAACAGAAACGTATTACAATAAGTGGTAGATTTATTCTGTATTGGGGCTTGATTTGCAGATTTGTTATCATATCAAGCATTTTCCATATACTACTTTGATACCCAGCAGGTATTAAACCTCAGAACTGGAATCGAACTCGCAATCGCCGTCGCTCTCCCAGAACGCATCTTGTTCGGTTCTGGCTTCTCTTGTACCATTGCTCTGGCAGAGGTCATAAAAAGGAAAGGACAACCTCAGCCTCGGTCTGAGCGAGATTAAAATACCAGACAAGGCGCAAGGCTCGCACTTGTCGGTCAAAGTGCGTTGAGGTCCCCCCTAATAAACAAGGGATTCCTATGACCCGGTCAGCAGCCCAGGCTAACCTCACAAATCATTAGGCAAGTTTCTCTAGGAACAGGTGTGAACTGGTGGTGGTAGTAGTGGTCGTGGTTGTGGTGGGGGGGGGTTCAGTCAGCTCCTCCAGCTGCGTCCGTCATTCACGCGGCAATCTGAGAGGCAGATGAGACTCGAGCCTTCGGTTCCCGACTGTTAAACTCCATCATCCTAAGCACATGGTGATCCGTCACAGGTCTGTTGCTGGAAAAAAAAAGTGATCCCAGACCAGAGCAGAAATACAGCAGAGAGATTCTCTATGACAAGGTCGTACTGTATCTCCTGCTTAATGTCACACAAAACAAGGTCGAGTCCCATTGCTGTGCAAGATTTTTATCACGTCGCTCCAAGAAAGTAAACAGTACACGATGTTTGGATAAACCCAGTGTCCATCTTCTGTTGTAAAACTGTGCTGTAATGAGAAACAGGGCAGGTTTGTCTTATTTTGGGAATACAGCTGGGGCCCCTGGTGTGCTAGGACATATAGGGAGCTTAAAGGGAGCAAAAGTTCATGTCGACAGAGCTCTCGAGTTTGAGAAGAACAGCACTGCCGTGTATTTGTAGCACATGGAGGTAATTTGAAGAGACGGCGTTACCTTGAGATGATCAAGCATCGCCAGCTGTTTTACCGCTTCTCATACAGTGTAGCAGCACTATAAAGCAAGAACTACCTTTTACTATCTTTTCTCAGTGTGCCAAAGGGATGGGAATCACCAGTAACCACAACATAGTATATTATCATGATACCCAGGTGCCGATTCGATTCAAATTGTGATTCTGTAACTTTCACAAATTTACATTTGTGAATTTAAACATTCCCATTCTATATATTTTTTTTCCCCAAAGCTCAGTGATTAATTAAAAGTAGACCTCACTTAAGAACCAATTTTTTTTAAACAATACAAAATCAATTCAAATCAAGAGTTTAACATTAAAATCTAAATGTATTTTTCACCGAGCAGCCCGTATTTCTGTCATCCGCTATAATTTGGCAAACTTGGCAAATATTTCACTCCTACCACGCGGGGTGAAAATGTGTAAATGGTTCAAAGTCCGCCAACTGTAAACTTATAAAGGATCAAAGTCTCAAAACTGAACCTGACAGTGAGACCGGTGATTGAGTGGCTACGATACGAGCATGTGCCTCGTACGACTTCTACTTAGCTTGCGGTGTTTTGAGACTTGCGTAAGAGTGTGTAATGAGTGGGTTTGAGACTAAATCACTCGCAGACTTTGAAGAAAAAGGCAGATCGGTGGACTTTTAACGTGCACAATTTTCAATTGCGCCACTCTGACATTTCTGCGCACGAGCAAACAGAAAACTAGCCGATTGACCGGTTCATCTCTATTATAAATGTAAAAATAGTTATTTAAAAAAAAATTATTTTGTAGATACGTGAATCGCCATATAAAAGGATCATAACTCATCTCTAGTGTCCGAGCTTCCAATCTCAAGGTCAGTAGAAACACCTTAGTCTCCCCCCGCGGATGTGGTTTACTCGCCTGGTGCTCCAACACGATCAAAACCACTCGACATGAAACGGGAGTCACACTTGCACTACTAGCCAGGCTAACCTCATCCCATTAAAGTCCAATGGAACTAAAAAGACTACGGCTGAGAGCACTGGAGACCGCCTCATTAGCCGAGTCAAGGGTTAGCGAAAGACGGGACCGGAGCAAGTCGTAACGCACTATCATCATTAGCGACCGTACGCACCTGCGATCACTCGGCTATTCTCTTTGAGACGGTTCGGGCCACACTGCAGGAGGGCAACTTGCGTCTCTCTACCCTCCCGACCCCCACAGCCCTATGAGGGATGTGATAAAAGGCACGCTAAGGATGTGGAAGTGTGCCTTTGTTGCTCGCTCGTTACAGCCTGTCAGACTGGTGTGCCAAGCATTTGAGCAGGGTCCGCTACACACGCTTGGCTTCGTGGGATCTTCTGGGACTTCCACTGATGTTGTTTTGCCTTACTTGTAACTGAAACCGGGCTAGGCCCCAAGCGCTATGAATTTTCTCTTCGTTATTCTTCGCTCACATCCTTAGTTCATGTTCTCCAACATGAAAGGTCAAAGCGATGAAATATAGAATAAAGCGCAAGATGAACGAACACTCATGGAGAGAACACAGAGAGCTGCATTATTTTTTCAAGCCGTCGCCGCTGCCGCAGCTTCTGGATCGTCCCTCACAGCTTCTTCCTCTCTCCCTCCAGCTAATCCATCATCCGCTAACCACACTCGCTTCAAACAAGAGGCTCTTTTGTTTAAGCTCGGCCGTCATCGGAGCTGACGTCGCGATACACACGAGACGCTATTCACACACCTGTAATAACAGAAAAGCAGAGATCCTGGTTTCATATTCGACTCGGGGTTGAGAGCTGACCTTTTCTGCTTAATGTCAGAGCTCAGCTTGTCCGTCTGTACGTCTTGGTGCGATCCCGAAAGCGAGATAACATGTAATGTTGGCTGACCCTCAGATCAGGGATGCCTTTTTTTTTTCTTCTCCTTTTGGGATGCTGAAACTCACTCGGACTATAAAAAGTCATGTATAAAAAGATCGCCGGGTTCGAGCGCGAGGAGTGGAGCACCGTTTGCCGATTCAGCTTTAACATTCAGATCACGCGCTGGAGCGTCCGGTGCTAACGGATCAGAGTGCATTAATTGTAAAGCTGGATTTGAATTACAGCCTGCAGTATATTCAGAGCTGCTCTTAGAGTAATTTACGACCACCTTCTGACCAATCAGATTTGAAAGGTTTGCAGCGCTGTGGTGTAAGCATGTTTATACACTTGACATAACTCTTTTAGAGAACGCCCAGGATAAATGCGCCCCATCAGCACTTCATGACTAGAAGCTATTATTTCTACTCGAGCCATTTCCGTGAACGGTCCTAATTTTCATTTTATTGTTTTGTTTTTTTGCCCCGGATCATTAATTCAACCTTCCTCTTTTGCTTATTATACTATATATACATATATATATATTAAAAAAAAAAACAGCTAGACCACTTTTTCTAAGAGGATGCAAATTTGCAGAGATGAAACTCTCACTTGTGGTATTTCACCCTGTTGCCCCATTAGGCAAATAGCTTTGCCCTTCTTGGCTAATCAGGAGGCTGTTACGGACCCGTTTTTATTCCATTTACTCTTGGGCATTCCTGATTGCCTCGCTTTATAATGCTAATTCGCCGCTGATTAGCCTCTTGGGCGTCGGCTCGCGTTTGGTCTATTGCCATGTTGTGGTGCTTCCTGGTACTTATTATTGGACAACTTAGAGCTCGATGCATATGTTCTACAGTTGCCTCAATCTTACATCAGTTTATACGAGGGTGAGTCGAAAATTATCCGCACTCCGTTTTACCGCTTCAAGGTTCTCCCGTCTCTCCAGACACTGCTGTCCAGGTGTCAGCGTCAGGATCATCATCATCAGAATGTCCTGCTTGTGATCTGCATGATTGAAGAAGGGTTTACCCTGCGTTATCAGGAAAAAGGTTCCACAATCAACAGTGCTCATCGAGATGCGTATTGAAGAGCTGAAGCCCAACCACAGAGAGAGGACTGATATCCGAGGGGGTCGTGATCGTCCATGATGATGCATGTCCCTCAAATCGTTGACACTTTTTTTTAAGGTGTCAAAGCATCCTCCCTATAGTCCTAACCTCATTCCATCAGACTTTCACCTGTTTGGTCCCCTACAAGTAGCCCTAAGGATGAAGGTTCACTTCTGATGAAGAAGTGAAGAGAGCGAGTCAGCCGTAAAAAAAATGAGGGAAAACGAGAGCTTGTCGACAGACGGACGGACAAAGTGTATCGGAAAATGATGTATATGTCCTTTCCAAAAAAGTTCATTAAAATGAGTTCTACAGCCAGAGTGCGGATCACTTTTGACTCGCCCTTCGTACACTAAATTATACATTAAAGACACCTTCTTTGAGTGTGGTTAGCCGTTGTGTGTGTATGCACAAGAGCGGCCGAGGTTTCATCGTGGCATGTTCTGTAAATAAAACATCTGCCCGCTCCTCAAAGGAGAAGCGCTGAAATATTAATGCAGAGGGGTTAGATCTGAGTGAAGGAAGTGCCAGACTCGGTGCAGTTTGAAGGGTTAAAAAAAAAAAAGAAAGAAAATTAGGGAAGACGTTAAGCCCGGCATGTAATGAGGCGAGTTTACAAAGCGGTCCTGATTACATCAAGATTGAAAGGAGAACCGAGATGTTTGTAGTTTCATCCAAGATGTAGACGAATAATTCAAGACGTGGTTACTGGATTGGACCAGATTAGCATTTGAACAGTTTGGCTCCATTACAACCAACATTCTGCTTTTTTTTTTTTTTTAAATAGCAGCAAGTATGTTTGCGAAAGTATTCACCCCTCTTGAACCTTTGGAACTCATATGGACTTCACTTGATTTACACAACATGTCGAACATTTGTTAACAGAGCTTGTGCGCCCCAGGTCAAGTGTCGCATAGAAAGAACCACTTTGGGTGCAATTATACAGTAGCTGCAAGTCTTTGTTTACATGTCACCAGCTTTGCACATTAGGATCCACGTGTTCCTGGCAATGGCGGCATGTTAACAGGCTTAGTGGTTATTTCTGTTGCCTTGCACCTCCAGGTCCTGGGTTTGCATGTTCTCCCAGTGCTTGGAGGGTTTCCTCCGGTTTCCCCACAGTCCGAAGTCATGCGGATTAGACTAATTAGTGTTTTCAAATGTGAATGTACAACCACGGTCGTTCAAATGGGGACAAATACAATGGTCACCATCGGCCTCAACGGTCCCCAGTTGGACTACTGAGGCTCCTAGATGGATTGATAGATGTTTCCTGGCAATACCGCCTAAAAGTTCAGAGATTTTGACATGTTCGGATTGTTGGTTTTGAGCCCCCCCTGAGTGAACCACTCGTCCAGACTTTCTATATTTCCAGAAATGTCCAATATGATGTCCATGTTTTTGTCAGTTTCCCTAATGAAAACAGACTCCGATCTCATACAGCACTAAAACGTTATCTCCAAGCATCCATTAGCTGTTGCTAATTATCCTTAGTGCTCCAGAAGGAAGCGTAGCACTGTGTGCGCGCGCGCTAATTGTGGTTTGCTTTTGTGGTGGATGAATGCTCCAGCGTGTCTGTGTGTGAGAGCCGTGAAGTGTTCTCTAATTCTCCAGGGCCCTGCTCGGGATCAGGTTCACTCCTGGACACAATGAGGGATTTACATGTTTGATGTTGACCCTCTGTGCCGGGGACGAGGGGGTTGTTTGGGAGGGGGAATAAACGCAGCATGTGCCGCTGAATGACTGTCAAACTCAGGAAGCCCACATGTCCACATGAGGATTTGTGCCAGGTCCCAGTCGGGCCGAGATAAAACGGATCAGACAGAGGCGCTGGATCGCAGAAGCCTCTTTAAAGCAGTAGGTTTGGCGCTTTTAAGACCCAAAACCTAAGCACTGTCATCTGTCGCTTTTTTAGACACACTTCCCTACGTTAATCCCCGTAAATCAATGTGTCACTACAACAGGCTAGAACATAAACACTTGTCCGTGTACTGGAAAAAGAGGACTTGACAGTTGTTGAAATACGTGACTGTGTAAGATTAGTGATTGCACAGTGAAAAGGTCCGGTGAGACAGATACTGTACGATGCGAACGTCTCGGGGAATGAGTTTTAATGTGCTTTTATCTCACGTATTTAACTTTGGGATGCGTTTCATCCATGAGCCAAGAGACTACACTTAATATTAATGGGTTATTAATATACATACAATATTGTGTATTGTATTGTAATTTCTTGGATTATTCGGATTGACTTGTTTTATCAGATTTTCTTTTTTTTTACTACTAGCACTTTTTTAAGTACTCGTCATTGACGGTTATAGAGTTTTTAGAAATAGACAAAAGGTTAAAGCTAAAAATCAGCTTTAATGTAGGAAGCACGGTGGTGTAGCGGTTAGCACTGTTGCCTTGCACCTCCAGGGTCCGGGTTCGATTCCCGTGTCTGTGTGCATGGAGTTTGCATGTTGTCCCCGTGCTTGGTGGGGGTACTCCGGTTTTCTCCCACAGTCCAAAGACATTTAGATTAGGGTAATTGACATTGACAGGATGTACCCCACCTTGTGCCCTTGGGATCCTGAGGATAGGCTTCAGACCCCCCCGTGACCCTGAATACAGGATTAACCGGTATATTTGATGTAGTGAGTGAGTGAGATTTAATGTAATCTATATAAAAAAAATAACGGTTTAGTCTATACGTTGATCAGAACTCGCACTTTCAATGATATCTTCAATCTGAAATAATATCACTGATTAGATTAAAGCTGATCGGCTTGTTTTTAGCTCTAACCTTTGAACTATTTCTACAAACTCTGTAACCATCAATGCAGGGGCGGATCTAGAAAATTATTCATGGGGTGGCATTAAAATTATGAGGGGTGGCAACACTGAAGCAAGCATCCTTGCATTGTTTTTGTGGCTTTAAGGAACGCTATCCTTATTCGGTGTATACACCAGGGTGCACATTTTTACATTGTCTTATAGAAATGAAATAAAGTCTGATGTGTGATTGACTTGAACTTGATATCTGGATTGGAACATCAGATAAGTAAAAAAAAAAACTCTTTTATTTTTAGAACACTAGGACACTAGTGCTGGGGTGGCAAATGGGGTGGCGAGGCTTTTCCTTAGGGTGGTAATTGCCACCCCGTGCCACCCCGGTAGATCCGCCCCTGCATCAATGATTTTTGCTAGTCAGTGATATTATTATTATTATTTCAGGTTGAAGCCCAAGTAAATGTCTGTCCGTCTTTCTGTACGGCAGAACCCTCTGTCTGACTTATTACTACAAAGAAATAACCTTTTTAAAAAAAAAGTTGAGTATCTTACGCCTTGTTTACGCCATGTTGAACATTCAAATACATTCTCTGTTTAAAGTAGATTATTACACGCGACACATGACTGTTCATGACATCACTTTTACTCAACGTTTTGATTTGGGCGTATAACACTGGGGTCTCAGTTCAGGTATTTTACACGCGCTCACCTCGGACTGCCGCGGATATGTTTGCTCTAAAAACCCTTGTTTTATCACATATTGGCGCTTCACATTACCTCTTTCATTAGCGCCATGGAGACAAACTGGAGTAAGCCATGCTGTGTCGCGCATTTGTTTGTGTTTCGTGAGAATTTGTGTGCTTTGTTTCTATGTGTAAAGATTTAATTGAAAGAGCGAGTTCTGACCAATATACAGGCAAAAAACTTTGATTTATATAGATAATGGACTACATGGGGGCGGGGGACATAAGTGACCTAGTGGTTAGAGTCGAAGTTTCGACTACTGTCTGTTCGTTCCCCCTGTGCTTTATTTGTTCCCTCCAGGTGTTCCAATCGCCCAAAGTACACAGCTTAGACTAATTGGCATTCCCAAATTGCCTGTAGAGTGTGGGGTAGTTTGTCACATGGACTGGCACAATGTCCCGGATTTAGTCCGCCTCGTGTCCTGCGTCTCCTGGGATGGACTCTAGGCTTTCTGTGATCCTGGACAGGAATGAATAAATGAATGAATAATGGACAGGAACATTTTAAAATGGAAAATCCAACTGGGATGCTGATAAGGTCACTAAATAGATCGATTAGTTATTCTCTTCAGTTATCATTAATATTTATAATCGATTGTGCGTTTTATTGTATTGCATCATAGCGGATCGATTATTGAATAGTCGCCATATGAATAGAAGTCGTATCAATGATTTAGAGATATTCTGCCTTATGAATCAAATCGATCGATTCAGATATGGTAGCAGATTCAAAAATGGCAAACACAGATATTTCTTTTATATCAATTCTTTCTGGATTTGTCCTGTTTTCTTCCCCATCACCACCAAAACAATCTCAGCCAATCAGCTCTCTCTGCACGAGGCCACAACATCACCTGGGATTCTGACTCGTGATCTCTGGATGAAAGGGCGAGCCCGTTAGCACTGCGCCCCTCAGGGGGGGCCAGACATTACATTTTTGACTTATGAATCAAAATCATAGCGTACGAATTGTGGAACACGGAGGTTCGGAGGAATAAAGTAAAAAATAAAGTTTTCTATAAAACACAAACATACACAAACCCTATCTGCTCCCATAAAAATCTAATTGAAAAAAATCACAGCTATACTTCAAGATATAATGGGTAGACATTAGACTTTAATATTTTGTAATATTCCGCTAATATGCGTCAGTCATAAAAATTATAAATATCCTTTGGTGCATTATAATTTTTTTGATGGAAATGTGAATCAAGAATAAAAGACAGTGCTGTGATGTGTGTATGTGTGTGTGTTACTGATCGGCTCTCTGCCCCCTTTGATCTCAGGTGTTCAAGGCCTGCCAGGTAAATCCCTCGCTGTCAGGATGTGTTACACACTTCACACACTCTCACTCACACACACACACACATTCTCAGCTTTCTCTCAGATAACTCTCAGGCACAAGGTCTAAAAAACAGTCTCCTATAGGAGCTGAATGTACAGATTACGTAGTTTCATGTCCATATGATCAAAGCTATCAGGATTCAGGATCAGTGGACGTTTAATGGGGCAAGTGATGTATAGACAGGCTTCACACTTCGCCGGTTTTGGGGTTTGAAAGAGACTTCAGGACGGATCAGATCTTCTTGGGCGGCGCGTTCGAAGAAAGAAAAAAAATAAGGGGGGAAAAAAAACGAGAAATGAGCCTGCTTTGGTTGTTGGATGTGTCTGGATGTGAGGTCCTTTATCAGCGCCCAAACATGCTGAAGTTTCAGGAATGCGTGCTCTCTTTCATCTTCTGTCAGCAGGTGCAAATATTCACTGATTTATTTAGTTATTTATTTATAAAGAAAAGAAAAAGACAGGGTCGGGCCAACTTCCTCGACTGTTAAACAGCTCAGAGCGGCGGTGTGACGCGTGCAGGTGTCACGTACGCCGGCGTTCGCTTCTGTCTCAGATAGGAGACCGCGAGCATCGACGTTGCCCGACCCCAAATCCTCGCTTGACACGATATACCGTAATTCCACTAATCCGCTTAGCCACGCGGCATCAAAACAAAACTCCCGAGTCGTCCCTGCTAGGGCTGCAACGAAACGTTTTTCCGAGGCAGGGATTATGAAAGTCAACAAACTTGTGTTTGGAGAACTTCTTGTAGATGTTTTCCCCGCCTACGTACTTAAGGAGTACTTGGATGGATGTAGTACTTACTGTAGACGTCTGCGGAATTTAAACGGCGATACGTTGATTAATTATCAGGTCATAAAAGTGATTAAAAAAATACTTAGAGCGTAGTTGAGGTGCGTGGTTTGCGCTTCATCAAAAGTGCCTACGAACATCGAAACACACTGTGTGCGCTCATCCTATACAGGGTTGTGGGGACCTGCAGTTTATCCCAGGAGAAATGACAAGACGTGGGCTGAAAAAAATTAAAACTCGAACGTCCCCAGTAAAACTAGTCCGTCCGAATAGTGTTACTAGAGAGAGTATAGATTTTTTTTATTTTATTTATTTAAGCAAAAACAATCTAACCAAACATGAACTGCTTATTTGGACTAAAAGTGCGAAGTGCAAACTTACTTTCATTAAGAAGTTTTTTTCTTGTTATTTTAGGAAAACAGTAATCAGTACAACAACATACATGCATTCATACATAACTCTTTTTGGGATTTAATAAAGTGCAGACTTTCACCAGTTTTTAAAGTTCTGGTTATTCTAGTAAAATATGAGGACTTGGTAAAGTGCAAGCTGCAAATCTAAATTAAATTGCTATTTATAAATAAAATAAATAAATGTAAAAATAGGAAAAAAATTAGAATAATTTTTTTAAATCACTGAAGAAAAATATCTTTGTAATTGACACGCAAATTACATACGAAATATGTATATGTTTGATTTTTATATACTCAACAATAAAATTCACTTAAGCATTGGGGCCCAAAAAATGCATACACACATATATATATATATATATATATATATATATTGTATGTGTGTATATATATAACTAGGAAACAAACAAAGCGGTACGAGCCATGTCACACTTTTAAAAAAATGTTTGTTAGTGTTGCTGCCTCGACGGGGCGCCGCCGTGAATTTAGTGGGCGGAGCTTCTGAAGGAGCACTATAAGGAATGCTGTATTTGTTTGTCGGTCGTGGTTATATTCCAGTATTGCGTCTCCGGTATCGCTGATGTTTCCTTCAATTCCAGGAAAAGTTGAACAGATTTCCACACTGTCCCGCTGTACCTTTAACTTTTAACGGGGTCACTGTTTAATATTATGTGTATTATGCATATTAAGCGAAATGAATGCGTTTGAGAATTTAAAAAAAAAAGGCTCAGGTGCTTAAAACTCTTAGAAAGAAGTGTGAGAGCGTGCGAGTTCCCCAGGTGTCCGCACAAAAGCTGTGGATCTAAGGTTATGGCTGGACGGACACAGCCCGAGACCTCCCCCCCACCCACCCCCCCGGGCTTTCTCCGCTGTAGAGCTTTCAGGAAAGAGTGAATATGGCCGGGGTCTCGGCGTGGAATAAAACAGGCGTTTGCTCAACGTGGGACACGAGGAGGAGGAGGAGGGAGTCGGAGATGGGGAACGGACATGACAATGGCGAGCGAAAGATGAATGGGAGCAGCGGGACGTGACCGTGTCTGAGTTTAATAAGGCTGCGGGTGTGCGCGCACGTGTGTGTGTGTGTGTGTGTGTGTGTGTGGCGAGGGTGCGAACGGATTTTTCGCAGGATTCAGAGACACGTGTTTTTGAGAATGTCTTCACGACGTATTACTTTTTAAATTCATTGAATAATCACATAGTGTGTGCGTCTTAAAACATGTGCGTGATACGTTCCATTAGATATTTATTCAACCTGCTCTTTTCCTGCGGTTGAATCCAAGAATGAGTTTTTAAGTGCAGTAGGGTGCGATGAGATATTAATCATATTCTCTCATATTAACAACAGCTTTTAGATTCCAACAAATGAGTGTTTTTAAAAATCTGATAATACTCACTCAGTCATGTATTTTTAGGGCCCAAGCACTATAAGGGTTTAAACAATCCCTCACTAAATTATTTCTCTTTTCCTGCAGCTTCTCCTGCAGGTGTCTCTGTAAAGGTACGAACTGAGACCCAGCTTACACTGGAGTGGAGTAAAGTGAAGGATTTCAGCTACATCTTGAGATACAGTAATGGAACAGAAACTCCACTTACAGTATCAGCTGAGGGGTCAGTTTTAAGTTATACAGTCTCGTCTCTGTCTCCTGGGACCAAGTACAGCTTGGTTTTGTATGCCGTGTCTAAAGGAGTAAAGCAGAATGCTTTCAGCATTACTGCTGTTACTAGTAAGCTCTTTTAAGATTCCTCACATATGTAATGTGCCAGTGGAGTAGGGTTGGGTATCGTTTGTTTTTTTGATACCGGTGCCAAATCGATACTTTGAAACCGGTACCAATGCCAAAACGGTGCCTGAACCGATACTTTTGCACTCGAGAATACATTTTTATTGAACAAAAAATTAAATGCTGCCTCCGAGTGGCGCAGTGGTAAAAGCGCTCGCCCTATCATCCGGAGATCGCCAATTCGAATCCCGGGTGGTGCTGTAACCTCTCGCAGCCGGAGGTCTAGAGAGAGCTGATTGGCCGAGCTCTCTCAGAGGGGAGGGATGAGCGGTACTTAGTGCTCCCACATTAATCACGGCTCTACAGCCAGTCAGGGGCGTCTGTGAGCTCGCGCAACGGAGGGAGCGGATAGCGCTGTCCTCCGAGTGTTACGCCGCCCCCAACGGTGCGTGAACGAGCAGTTCGAAAAGATGCGGTCGGCTGGCGTCATGTGATTCGGAGGAAACACGTGATAGTCTTCGCCCTCCCGGCTGAGCGGCCTTAATGTGGGCACCCCCTAGTGACGGGTAGGAATTGGACACGACTAAATTAGGGAGAAAATTCGGGGAAAAAATCTAAAAAAAAAAAAGTAACTGCTTCAAATTTAACACTATATTAGCCTACTACTAACCTGCGGGAAGGCTGCTGTCATCATTATAATCGGTGGACTCCTTTTTGCTACGGTTGGTATGATTGCTACGGTTGGTATGACTGGGGCTGGAGTCGTCCACATCAATAGTACCAGCTGTTGTCTGTAAGCTGTCGAACACGGCGCGTCCCTCTGCCTTTACTGTAAGTTTATTCCGTGTGCCCTCAAATGTTTCATTAGATTTGACGTGTTTCCTCCTATACACACGACTGCTGTAAAACATTTACTGCACGTCGCGGTGTCGGAATCCTTTCTTGTTAAATACAGCCGAACTTTCAACCGTTTATTTTTAGGCATTTTAACGAAAGTTGTTTAATTTAGCAAGTTAAGATGCTACCGTCAGAGCGAGTGTAACGTTAGTTGCTGCGTTCACGCGCATCCCGGATGGTCTCATTTCCTGATGATTTGTGCTTTTTTATTTTTTATTTTTATCTAATCTAATAAACTTTTAATCTGCAAAAATAAAATGGACAGTAGCATTACTACAACAATGTTTTGGATTTGTATTATCAACGCTTTCCGAAGTCCTCAATTTTTCCGTTCATTTCTGACACCCCATGAATGCAGAGTTTAATTTTTACTAGCGATCATGTGTGTTGATGAATCTAAAGCTTATTACGACTGTGTCAACAACCAGAGAACAAATATACCAATCGACAGTTCAGGCATTTAAGTGGCACCGAAATGAGGCACCGAAATTCACGTTCTGTTTCGGTCCGGTACATATTGGTTATATAGGTACCGGTGCCGTATTGGCACCGGTTTTTCGGTACCCAACCCTACAGTGGAGAATCGGTAATGCTGCATGAAAATTCGTTTTTTTCCCTCAGGTCCCTCCAACGTTGCCGGAGTGTCTGTAAAGGCTCTTTCTGAGACTGCAATAACATTTCAGTGGGCTAAGGTCGGCCGTGAATACATTTACATCCTAAAACCAAGCAACAGGTCTGAGGCGTACACTCCTAATTATTGGGGGTCACCTACGGCAACGCATACTGTAAGGAATCTTAGTCCTGGGACCAAATATACTTTCACTCTTTATACAGTATTTGCAGGAGTGAGGAGTAGTGGCTACAACTTCTCTGCAGTAACCAGTAAGTGTGTGTGTGTGTGTGTGTGTGTGCGTGCATCCCAGATTATTGGCACCATTGGCAAATATGTGTAAAGTATTAATAACATAATATATTGGAATAAAATAGGCAAGGCAAGTTTATTTGTATAGCACATTCCACACACAATGGTAATTGAGAAAGTGCTCCACATAGAAGAGAAGAAAATAATGATAAAATTAAATAGAAAACAATGGCAATGAAACAAAAAAAAAATGTTAAAAGATACAAATAATGAAAGTTTTAAAACGAATTAAAATTTGATTTAAAATCTAAATAAAACAGTTAATAAAATAAAATAAAATATCAGCTAAACATAGAATAGTGCAGTCAGCTCGGATGTAGCGCAGTGCTCATTCAGCTAAACAGATGAGTTTTAAGTTTAGATTTAAATGAGACTAGTGTTTTTGCACATCTGATCTCATCTGGAAGCTGGTTCCAACAACTAAAAGCAGACTCCCCTTGTTTTGTGTGGACGCTTGGTAATTGTATTGTAATGTATTTATTGTAGGTCCTAGGCCATTGAATGATTTATAAACGAGTAAAAGTACTTTAAAATCTATCCTGAATGTTACAGCAAGCCAGGACCTGTGTAAGGACCTGAGGACGGGTGTGATGTGCTCAGATTTTCTGGTTCTAGTCAGAATTCTGGCAGCAGTGTTCTGGATGAGCTGCAGCTGTCTGATGGTCTCCTTGGGAAGGCCAGTGAGGAGACCATCACAATAATCCACCCTGCTGGTGATAAAGGCATGGACAAGTTTCTCCAAGTCCTGATTAGAAAACAAAACATCTAATTCTTGCAATGTTTTTGAGATGATAGTATGCGGATGTAGTTACTGCTTTGACATGACTACTGAAACTAAGGTCTGTCTCCAGATACAAATACAGTGGAACCTTTGATTACAAGCATAATTCGTTCCGGAAGCGGGCTTGTATTCCAAAATACTCGTAAACCAAATTTAATTTTGCCATAGGAAATAATGAAAACTCTTAATTATTCGTTCTACAACCCAAGACAAAAAATAAATAAAAATAATTAACACAACATATAAAGTAAAAATAAAACAAATTAACCTGCACTTAACAATAAAAAAAAAAAAGTTAAAATAAATCCAGACAGTTGTGTTTCCTTTTGTGCACGCAGACGCTATGTATTTGTATGTGTGTGTGTGGAATTAGCCCCTCGCCTCATCTTAAACAGTAAAACTCCTCCTCCCTCTCACACCTCGCTTTTTAAGTTTCACAACTAACATACACGATGCAAACACTGTTTTAACGGGAAAAAAAATAATTCTCTCTAATGATACTCGCGTGAGCAGATTAACAGAATCACTGCTGTAAAGTAAAAAAAATAAATGAACCAGCAGCTTACCTTTGAAAAGAATCGCGACAGAGCAGAGTTTCTGTGTAAATAAAGCGCGTCTGCAGCCGGGAAGGTGTGTGTGTGTGTGTGTCTGTGTGTGTGGGGCACAGTGTCAAATTACACTCGCGCAAACAGAAGAGAGAGGGAGATGTTGATTATAAGAGACGAGCACTAAGACGCAGCAGGGGACTCTTATTTTGACACGGGGGACGCAGCAGGGGAGACGATTACCCAAAATTCCCCCAAAAATCATTGGCTCAGTTGTGATCACTTGCCGCTCGGTGTCAAAATGAGAGCCGCATGCGTGATACACGATACTTGGCGCTCGTAAACTAATACTTGCTCAGTTTCCGATTATTAAAAATCTTTGCTCGGTTTGCGGAACACTCGTAAACCACGTTACTCGCAATCCGAGGTTCCACTGTACTATGTATCTGTCATCTTTTGTATCTCACAAACGTCAGTACACCCCTCAAATTTCAGCAACCAATTTATTATCTGTTCTGAAGAGACAATACTATAGAAATGAAAATTGGATGTAGTTTAGAGTAGTCAATGTGCAGCTTGTATAGCAGTACAGATTTACTGTCCTCTAACAATAACTCAACATGCAGTGCGGAAATGAGTACACCCTAAGTGAACAGGTCTAAACCTTGTCCAAAGTGTCATCATAGTGTATTATCAGATCATTTTTACGGTTATGAATTCCACAACTAGACAAAACTAGACCTTCATTAGGGTCCAAGCACTATAAGGAGCGGATTATTATATATATGTTTTTCATCCTTTTGGACTTTTCGGGGGTCTTAACATGCTCAAAAACTCATGAAACTTGGCAGACAGGTTGGAGTCGTGTGGCCCGGGGCACCGAAAAATGATTAATAACCATCTGTGTGAGATTATATTGAGTGACATCACAATGAGGAGAATAATCCTTAGGAAAACAAGAGGGTTCTGCGCACCTATAGTGTGTGGGTGAGTTTTTTAATTGCAAATGTTTACACTCCAACACACACCTCTCTCACGATGCACACACATGCACAATTAGCTTGCAGCTATATTTAAACATTTTCCTACTATTATGAGGTACAATAATGTGTCTGTCTCCATGGAAACAGGAATATTAGCCACCTTAGCAACAGGTTCAAAACAGTACTCTTTTTTTTTTTTTTTTTGGTCAGCTAAATTCTGTTTCTTTCCAGTATCCCGAGAAAATCAAGAGAGATGTTAGCTGTATGTGTTTTGAAGTATATCAGAAGTTCTGAAGAAAGTGTATGATGAATGAGGAACCCCGAACATCACTATCCATGTCCTATCTTTGTAGTTTTATTAATAAAGTTGATGGTAATTCTGTTGTAGCGTTGACAGCACAGAAACTCACGTATTTTCAAAGTTCATTACATCTAAATTTAAATATTTCAAGCCTCATGTAAAGCAAAAATTCGAGTACCTCAAAATTATTAGAACTTTCCTAAAATCTGTCAGAAAAGGATTTGAGATGCACACATTCTGAAGAATTATGTTAGTTCAGGCACTCGGTACTCGGTCAAGATTTCTACTGCATCGATATGGCGTAACATGGAGGCGACCAGGCTGCGGCGCTGCTGAGACGGTACTGAAGACCAGGTTGCTTTGCTCTCAGCCATCAGCTCATCTGTATTGTTCTGTCAGTCTTTCTCGTCTTCCTCTTGACAAAACTCTATAGATTCTCTCTACAAGGTGAATTTGCTGGCCAGTCAAGCACAGTAATGTCACAATCAGCAAACCAGTTAGTGCTAGTTTTGGCACTGTTAGGAATGTCCTGCTGGGAAAGGAAATCCGCATCTCCATAAAGCTTTCAACAGACGGAAACATGAAGTGCTCTAAAACCTCCTGGTACGCAGCTGGACTTGATGAAACCCAGTGGACCGACACCAGCAGATGACACGGCACCCCAAATCATCACTGACTGTGGAAGCTTCACGCTGGACTTCAAGCAGCTTGGATTCTGTGCCTCCAGACTCTTAAGACATTGTCAAATAAAACGCAAAACTTATGAAAACTCCATCTGAAAAGAGGAATTTGGACCACTGAGGTCCAGTTCTTTTTCTCCTTAGCCGAGGTAGGATGTTGTCTTTGGTTCTGAAGAATATCTCTAAAGATAAAGATATCTCTACATGGTGGCTCTTGATACACCAACTCCAGCCTCACTCCACTTCTAGAAGCTCTCCCAAGTTCTTGAAGCAGTTTTGATTGACAAATTTTCTTACGCCCGTGGTAGTAGTAGCAGAACTGTTGCGTGTGCACCTTGTACTATCACACTTTTCTCTTCTAATCAACTTTCCGTATTGAATATGCTTCAATGGCTTCCCTTGCTTGCGGAGGGTCGTTGATCATCTTGTGGACAACTGTCAAGTCAGCAGTCTTCCCCATGCATGTACTGAACAAGATAGAGAAAAACACGGCATTTTTACTGTATAAATAATAATTTACTGGTTCACGGGGGGGGGGCCTGGAACTCAAGGCAAACACACACTACGAGCAAATTTGGGAACGCCAATTAGCCTAATCTGCATGTCTTTGGACTGTGGGAGGAAAGCGGGGTACCTGGAGGAAACCCACCAAGCACGGGTAAAACTTGCACACTCCATGCACACTAGGGCGGGAATTGAACCCGGACCCTGGAGGTGCAAGGTGACAGTGACAATAGAGTTCTGTGTTACAATTGGGAACATAGTTACCAATGTTTTGTTCCAATAACGCCTTTTCTTTTTTTTTTTAACGGTTAAACAGAACACAGCATGGTTCCTACTCGTATTCAGAATGCTACCGTCACATATTATTGAGTAATCCAGGTTTCTGTACAGTTTCTGTCAGCACTAATCCAAACACACGAGACGAGCGGTGAAGACCGCTCCTTTGTTACAGCGCGCTGCAGGAATTCCTTCCCGCGTACAGCAGGAGGTTGCTACCGACCTTCACGCGCAAGAGGAAGCAGAGTGACAAGGTCGTCTTGTAGCATCCTCACCCCTGACCCTTGGCCTACAGTCTCTCTCTCTCTCTCTTCAGTCCCATCACTCAGCAAGGATGTGGAACTCCCATAATGCCCCCGTCTCACAGGCACCCCGCTACTGCGGCGCCCCCATTTCCCAGATGTTTCCAATTAAAAAGAGGGTCTTTCAACATGAGCCTGTTCTCTCCATGCCAAGAGTGAGAGAGAGACAAGGACTGACTGGGAGAGAGAGACAAAGTTCTTTGACTGATGAGGGGGTGGGGTAGGCGAAAAGAAAAAGAATTTCTTTTCCCCAGCACTGAAAGAGAAGCTTAGAGAAACAGGACGACCGAGACACAAGTGGGTGGCTTTCAAAAAGTCGCTGCAGTTCAGCAGTCTGGAGTTGTTTTGGTTGTAGGCGAGTCATGAATGGGATTAGGAGCGTCCATCAGTCAAATCGCAGCCACAGAGACACGGATTGAGATCAGAGCAGCAAGCATGCGGCTTCGTCTGCTGTATCAGATGGACTGGTTGCGCTCCATCATTCAGAAACTTATTACCCAAAGAGTGATAAGAGTTGTGTATCTCTTCTTTGCCAAGCTGAAAATTCAGTTTATAGTGAGTCATTCTGTCAAAGGTTTATGTCAAAGTTTTTTTTAAGGGACGGAGATATTGCCTCATTTTTGTCCTGATCTGTCCAGAGTCAATGGGGTGGCAGAACAAAGAACAAAGCGTTAACAGAGGACATTAATACTGAAAATTGTATGAAAAATGCATGTTGTTTTAGTCAAGACCTTTATAATTATTCTACCATCATCACTCAGCGAAGTTTGGCCCATAACCTGTTAACTACTAATAGCCCTATCTCACCTACGCGGTTCATCATGAGTTCTGGCGCTGTGATTAGGTTTCCATCTTTTCGCGGGTTGGTCCTCGCATAGTTAAACCGCATAGGTGAGATAGTGGTATAACCGCAGGAATAACAGAGGAGCTTGGTTATTGGGGGCGGGGCCTGTAGGACAATTTCCTCTCTCACGTACACACACACTAATGGATTGGGAATGACGGCTGTCTGGCTCACGGATTACATAAATTGTCTGCATAAAGGATTACATTTTTGAAAAAGTAACTAAGTAACCGAGTACTTGAATGGCGGATCTAACACGTCGCTACATTACTTTGTAATGCGTTACACCCAACACTGGTCACAAGCGTGGGTATATGAATGGCTGTACTGGTTTCCAATGGGGGTGAAACAAAATTTTTGACACCGTGACTGTGACAGTGTTCCCAAGCAGTCAGTATTTTGGCCAGGGATTAAACGATTGGAACGATTGGATCTTCCTCCTCTTATGACGTCATATAAGAAGAGACCCTCCCCCGACTTGCTGTGCAAATAAGTCTCTGCAAGAGCATGGGCTCAGCAGTAGCTCATTTATACACACATTGAAAAGAGGAGTACATTTAAGGTATAAAGAGAGAGTGCATTATCTGATGGGTAGTTCAGCTGGAGCATTAACACACACACTTGTTAAAGAAATGGAAAAATATGAGGTGTTGTATACTTTAGCTGACAAATCAGACAGTTTTTATTATCATGAAATCAAATCAAAATTGAAACATGCAAAATTGAATAGGTACAGTATAGTCACTGCAATGACACTAGCAAAGATCTCCATAATCTGGACTCGTTTTGTAAAAATGACATGAAGTTAAGTGATGAAATATCACCATCTGGCCTGAGAGTCTAGGCGGCAGCCAACATATGCGTTCTCTCAGACCTGTGGATCCACCACATATTTTTCTAACTGCTGTTGTTGGAGCATCATGTGTTTAAGAAAGCGCCAAATGCTTCATTCCACATATAATTATCTAATGGAGTCGTGATTGACAGGGGAGAGAGAACGGGCCTCCGCCTCTTTCAGAAGGGCTTGTATTAAAGTGCCAGTTATGTGCACTCTTGGGTTCCAGCCTCTCGATGGCTATTGACCAGTTTGACAGCAGTTTTTCCAAGATGATAGCAAGCAGATAGTCTGAGATGTCAGCGGTCATGTTAGCGGACCATCATCCGGTTGCAGACGCAGCGAAAAATACTGCAGTTCAGTTGTTTTTTTTTTTTAAACAATGTGTAGGTTTGAAAAGCGAGGTTCATTGTCCAAGAGGTTGTCAGTACAAATCCTTGTACTGTCATATGGTATTAATCGCTATTCTCGATGAACTAAAAACGTAATGTTTAATGGTACACGAGCTTTGCGCTAGTTTACACATAGCCGCTGTAATCGGCGGCACATGGGAACATAGCGGTTTGGTTTTAGTTCAATATGTCATAACGTCTAGAATAGAGAGATTGAGCCAAGCTAAACATCGCACTTTCACGTGAAGGAAAAAAAAATTTGCTGTCGAGTTAAGACTGAGAAGAACGACTGTAAGTAATCAAAATCAGACTGTAAAAACACCGCGCCGCTACAGACTTTTTATTTTTCTTGGAGTTGTGTTTCATCTACTTACTGGTAGGGGTTTCGAAACTAAAGAAAGTGACGTAATCTTGTTTTTGAAGTCAAGATTTTTATTCATATCCGTATGTATCCATGTCCATAGTAGTGTTCTGTTTGTGAATTGATTGTACGTTTGAAAATTACCTCTTAACTAACAATTGATTTGCTTTTGTTATGATTACGTCAGATTTTGTATTCATTAATTTTTTTTTCTCTAAGAGTATGAAAAACAGGACTGTTTGCAGTACAGTCGAACCTCGGATTGCGAGTAATGTGGTTTACGAGTGTTCCGCAAACCGAGCAAAGATTTTTAATAGGTTTTTAATCGGAAACCGAGCAAGTATTAGTTTACGTGCGCCGAGTGCGACTCTTATTTTGACACCGAGCGTCACTCTCTCACCTTCCCCCCCCTCCTCATGCCAGCGTTAAAACGGTGTTTCCGCTGTGTTTATGCATTTGTTGTGAAACTTAAAAAGTGAGTCCATTAATATGTGCTCATGCCAGTCTCAGAGAGATTTCTTTTTTCCTGTTAAAACGGTGTTTCCGTTGTGTGTGTGTGTGTGTGTGTGTTAATCTTAAAAAGCGAGGTGGGGAGAGGGAGGAGGATTGTTACTGTGTAAAACGAGGCGAGGGAAGGGGCTAATTCCACACACACACACACACACACACACACAAACACACACACACGGCGCCTGCGCGCACCAACGGAAACACTTATCTGTCAGGATTTATTTGTACTTTTTTTTAAAGGTAAAGTGCAGACTTAATTTGTTTTCATTTTATAGGTTGTATTAATTATTTTTATGTATTTATTTCTTGGGGCTGTGGAACGAATAATTTGAGTTTTCTTATGGGAAATGATGATTTGGTTTACGAGTGTTTTGGAACACGAACCCACTTCCTGAACGAATTATGCTCGTAATCCAAGGTTCCACTGTATTTGGATGCCATACGACACTTGATGCACTTGACGTTTCATGCTCGCCTCAGTGGACGATCTCACAGGGAGTTTGTTCGCTCTGAGTTTTAGTTCTTCCATGTTGCTTTGGGGAGTTTTTCATTGTCGATGTTGCCCCTGGCTAGACGTAAATCTACATCCAGATTTCTGTAGACGACAGACTATGTTGGCTTAGCGGTTAGCCATTTGGGACGGGAATCGCCAGGGAGCACCCGATACGATATTATCATGATACCTATGTTCCGATTTGATCTGAACTGCGATTTTATAAATATATCAATTCTATATTTGTAAAAAAAAAAAAAAATTTTTGGATTTTTCCTCCCTAATTTAGTCGTGTCCAATTCCTCCCCGTCACTAGGGGGCTCCCACATTAAGCTACTACTACCATTCAGTCCGGAGGGCCAAAGACGATCACGTGTTTCCTCCGAACCACGGGACGCCAGCCAACGCCATCTTTTCGAACTGCTCGCTAACGTACCGTGGGGGGGATGGGGCGGAGTAAGGACACACTCGGAGGACAGCGCTATCCGCTCTTTCCGCTTGCGTGAGCTCACAGACGCCCCTGATTGGCTGTAGAGCCGTGATGTAATCACGATACATCACTGAATCATCGCATCTGCAGGG
The DNA here is from genome assembly GCA_003987875.1 of Clarias batrachus. Classification (NCBI taxonomy): domain Eukaryota; kingdom Metazoa; phylum Chordata; class Actinopteri; order Siluriformes; family Clariidae; genus Clarias; species Clarias batrachus. The sequence goes on along the minus strand of QMIH01000437.1, from coordinate 182,846 downwards.
TTGGAGTTCGAATCTCGCTTGTGCTCTGTGTGCGCGCATGGATTGCATTGTAATCCCCATGCTGTGCTTAGTGGGTTTCCTCCCAAACAGGCAGTATAAGCTGAATGGCATCTCCAAATCATCTGTAGTGCAGGTGTGTGTGATTGTGTGTTGTACCCTGAGTTCCCTGGGCTAGGCTCCAGAGTCTGCACGAAAATTTGGGCTTGATTAGTACTTCCTGGTGAGCACTAACGTGGGATTATGGTGCCAGAGCATTCCTAGGATGATATCCTCGACCCTGTGATGCCATGCCAGGGCCCTCGAGCATTAGAACGCTGGACTCTTAGCCCTCTTGCTAAAGCGGGTCATCAGTTACGGGCTCTGGCCGACCCCGGATCAGTCGAGCAGGGGGAAGTTTCACCCTCGGACAGTAGATGGCCATTCATGATTACATTGTGCTTCAGTTCAGATATGCCGGGAATGTAGTGGCAAACGAGATCACGGATTTCAGTCTTGTCACAGTTTGAGGGATTTTATTTAATTGTTGGGAAACATTGGAATTCATTGTGCCTGTGAAAGCATCAGCGATATTTGAGATTCTAACACAAGTCCTTTATTAATGATCTGAAAGGATAAAGTAAATATGACACGTTCTTTGTCGAAAACCTTTCGAATGTGTTTTTTACTTTTGTTTGCAGTTGGCGCCCAGGTGTCTATGTACATGGAGAACGTCACTGAAGTGTATAAAGGCGATTCGGTCGTTATCCCCTGCCAGTTCAGGTTTGAGCAAGTTCCCAAATGGCTCACAGTGCAATGGTTTCTGGTATGTTCCCTCTCTCTTGTACCACATATCCTATACCACTAATTGCTTTTAATCTAAACTCCATTATTGTGAAACTCAGCGTAAGTCTTCAGGAAGACGACAGAGGATCTCTTACAGCGACCTCACCATGCAGAAGGTGGACGAGAATACGCCCTTCACGGACCGGATCAGCGTCGCGGCAAACGCCGACGGCGAGAACCTGACCATCGTGGATGTCCGGCTCATGGACGAGAGGGAGTTTTTCTGCCAGGTCAACGGACTTTCCGCGGGCAGCGCGGAGGGCAGGACCTTTCTGAGGGTGTTCAGTAAGTCCGATCCTTTCCCGAGACTCGTCTGGTTTGCGTGTATGTGCATCCCTCTGGAGTGACCATTTTGCTTCCTGTTGATTTAGATCCCCCGCAGCTGCCTGTGATCGAAGCGGTTGATTATGGAGTTTCAGTGACTAATGGATTGCCATCGAAGGTTGGTACCAGTCGTAGACCACGCATGCAAGTCCAGGGGGTTAGCTTTGCGTGTTTCTGACTTTGTTTCCCCATTTATATTAGATTGCGACTTGTGAAACCCGAAAAGGCTACCCCAAGCCGAACATCACCTGGTATCGCAACCACGAGCCTGTGCACCCCGAAAATGGCCGTAAGTGTCTACAACTACTACTACTACTGTAGCGCTCTCATTTCTGAATGGTTCAGATGATGTTAATTCATTTGTTCCAGCTGTGGTTTAATCTTTTGAGTATATACTTCTATTACATGATTCCATTATGAATTGTATCAAGGATATGCTGTACAGTATAAACTAATGCTAATGAAAATGATGTTTGTTCAACATTTATGGATGGATTCTTTATTGTCTTCACTTTGCTGGGTTTAAAAGGGAACAAAAACATCTTTGCGGTGGAAACATCGAGCTTGTGTGTAGTTGTCTTTCCTTCATTACTTAATGCAAGACTTAATAAGCCATCACCACGTATTAGTTCTTCCGTCCATCCAGGACTAATCTGGCAAATTGGTATGAATTGGTTTAGAACGATAAGACTATTTCAAGCCCTTTAAATCTAATTACAAACGAGGCCTTACACGGAGCGCTCATCCTTTTCTTTCCATTTGTCAATTTAAATGAATCTCTGTATGTATGTGTGTGTGTGTGTGTGTGTTGTACCTTCACAGGGGTGAACGTGGTTACCCTGGTGACCAAGAACCCCAGCGGTCTGTACACCGTCGAGAGCGAGCTCCAGTATAAAGTTGCCAAGGAAGACAGCGAGTCCGTGTTCTCGTGCGAGGTCAGCTATTACGTTCCCGGCGCTGTCCGGACTGTCGAGTCCCGAGCTGTCAACATCACAGTGCACTGTAAGCTCATCTACGTCTACTCTTTATATACATATACAGGTGAGAGTCTAAAACTTATCCGCACTCTGGTTATAATAAAACGGACTTATCAGTGCTTTACGTTCAAGGTCAGTGTCTTCCCCATCACTGCTGTCCAGGTCTGAACGTGTTACATCAGATTATTTGTAACTGCCGTGGCTGCAAAAATGGACGCCACACTTGTCATTTGCAGGAAAAAATCACTAGCGTACAGTGATTTTTAATTTTGTTTTATGTGTGTGTGATCTGCTGGCGTATCTAATGATGCTGAAACAACTCACAGAGGAGCATAAACAGAAGCATTTGGATATCTGCAAACAAAATTTGGATTTGATACTCTGAGGAATGTGAAAGTTTTATAATTACTGGTGAGCTGGAAGATTCATCAACGCTTACACCTTTCTGGGATTCTCAAGGGCCGGTATTGGAACATTATCAGGAACAGGGTTCAACAATCAACAAGGCTCGTTACCGTGAGACGCTTATTGAAGCGCTGAAGCCTACTTCGATATATTAAATATTAATTTAATTAGTTTAATATTAAACTTCGGATTAAGCGTCGTGATCTTCAGACTGTTGAACTTTGTTCTGTGGTGTTAAAGCGTCTTCCCTATAGTCCTGATCTCGCCTGGTCCCCGGAAAGCAGCCCTACGAGGACGAAGATTCACTTCTGATGAAGAAATGAAGACAGCGGTGCATCCTTGGATCGCAGCTCAGCCTAAAGGATTTTTTTACTGAGGGAATACGAAGGCTTATTGACAGATGAACGAGCAGGGAGATTATATCTAAAAAATTAGGCATTTTTTCCTTTTCTAAAAGTTCATTCAAATAAATGTTGCAGTCAAGAGTGCGGATAATTTTTGACTCACCCTCAGAACCACTCTATCAACCATATATATATGTATAGTATATGAGCAAGAAAACAAGCCACACTTTTAAAGAATTAATGCAAAATCGCTTTGTTTAATCTTTCTTATATTTTTTAGCAAAGTGAGATAACTCCAAAAGCTTGAACAGATTCCTGTAGACTGTGTCTGGAAGTGTATATCAATGGAATCAATACAATAATTGAAAGATTATTTACACGATATCGACTTGAATTCCCAATTACTTGAACTTGAATGAAATATGCACATACGAACCGTCATGTGTAATTATCGTATCTAGCTAGATTTGAGCTTAATATTTCTCTGCTTGCTACTGGTTTTAGTTACACATTCGCTAATTTTAGCTAACTTGGTACTTGAGTCTAAGGCTATTTTTTGTGCAAACCCGTTACTGTTTAGGTACCGTTAACATTCAGTAGCTACTGTAAGCTACAGCGAACGTTTGTGTAACTCTTAGGCAGGCAGTGTTACTAGCAAGCAGCGTAATGCAAGCTGATTCAGAACTACACAGAATTCTGAGTTAAGTCTGATGGATACAATGGTTTAAAACTGGAATTATTTTAAACAGAAATTAAGAAATATACAGGATTGAAATATCACTGCCTTGACATAAAAAAAATCTCATAAACTGGCTTCTCCATTATCAAATACGTCTCGCCGACCCATGACGTGACTTCAGAATGTTACTTCTTTGTTACTTTGGACCGAATGATTAGTGCCAAAGCCACACTGCCTTGGTAACTGAATGCTGTTTCTGAATGGGCCCCCATTTATGGTCTTGTTTTGTGTGTGTGTGTCTGTGTGTCTGTGTGTCTTAGACCCAACATACAACATGGAGATGTGGAAGGAATCGCCCGAAGGCCTGGTCAAAGAGGGAGACACGGTGGAGATCCGTTGCCAGGGCGATGGCAATCCCCCGCCGACCATCACTTTCAGTCGAGTAATAATGCCCCCCCCACACCCCCTTTTTTTTTTGTTATTTCCCCTCAATTCTTTTTTTCCTCGCAACATTCTTCCAGCAGAGAGGGGGTGAGCTATCAGTGAGAAAATGCTTGGCACATGGGAGACATATACTGTAGATCACTCACTCAGCATGCTTGAGGAACAAGCTCGATATTGTCTCCAGTAGTAATGTATAGAGTAGCAGCTCTTTTTCTGAGGTTATTAAAGAAGAGGGTTTTAGAAATGTCTTTTTTATTCATTTTCAGTCCTTCAGATGCGTCTCCGGTGTGTGTGTGTGTGTGTGTGTGTGTGTGTGTGTGTGTGTGTGTGTGTGTGTGTGTGCGCGCGCATTTGTATGTGTTAATGTGTACATGTAGAAACGTAAAAACATGGGAAAAATACATTCCCAACATTTTTCCATTTTTTTTGTATTGATCAAGTCAGTTAGATTTTCCCCTATTGTGACCTCATATAAAGGAAAACCCTCCCCCTCCCCCTCCCGTCTTGTTGCTCTGCTCTGTTTTAGCTTATGTTAATAGCCACTAAATTAGTATGTTTGGTTAAGGAGTGACTTGTTAAAGAAATAGCAAAATACAGGACCTTTAATAGCAGACTTATAGTAATAGGATTTGTCTGAAAATGTAAGAAAACAAACTTTTATTTAAATAATTGATTGCCTCTAGTTTAGATGAAGAAAGCACATGATCATTTGTGTTTCGTTGTCTGTAACTGGACTGACTAAGCAGGACACCCCGTTTCTCTCTCTTTGCAGTGAAACAAAGGTTTTGCATTTAAAAGCCTGAACGTTAGACACGCTGAGTGGATAGATTTGCTGTTGTGCATGCATCGTTAAACAGCGCTAACCCATAACGTTATGGTTTTTTGTTATATCTTTACCACTCTTACTTTTTCCAAACAATAAGAATTGGTCATAATTAGACAAGTAATTTGTCACACCAGTTCTAAAGTGATTCATGCCTCATGATCATTAGTCATTAGTACAAAGAAGAATCAGTTACTCCAGTGCCTGCATTCATCTCTTAATAAGTTTCTACTACTTCTAATCTAATCTTGTACTTACCGTACAGATAGAAAAAATATGTTTGGACACACCTAATTCCGTGGTATTTTCTTTTTTAAATTTTTTTTTATTTCTACATTGCTAAACGTGTCCAAAATATGAAATAGAGTGGAACCTTGGATTACGAGCATAATTCGTTCCGGAAGCAAGCTCATATTCCAGAACACGTAAACCAAATCAAAACTCCCCATAAGAAATAATGAAAACTCTAATAATTTGTTGCACAGCCCAAAAAATAAATACAGAAAAATAAGACAATATATAAATTAAAAATAAAACAAATTAACCTGCACTTTACCTTGTGAACCAGCACTTTGGACCTTTGAAAAGAATCGCGACAGAGCAGAGTTTCTGTGTAGAGCAGTGTGTGTGTCTGTGTGAAGCCGGGGAGGGAGGGTGTAAAGGCGAGAGAGAGAGTGTGTCGATATCAAAAAACTTGGCACTCGTAAACCAAGACATGCTCGTTTTTCAAGTCAAAATTTATTTAAAATCTTTGCTCGTCTTGCGGAACACTCGTAAACCGAGTTACTCGCAATCCAAGGTTCCACTGTAATCAAATCACCTTTGAACAGTTGATGTTGCGATATGGATGAAACCTGCGATAACATTGTCTCCAAATACATATACTTCAATATGTAGTTGGTTCCCTTTTTTGCATCTATAACAGATTCCACTCTCCTTGGAAGGCCGTCCACAAGGTTTTGGAGCAATTTGTACCTATTTATTCTGTAGAGCATTTATGAGGTCAGGCACTGATGTTGGACGAGAATATGCATTCCAGTTCATCACAAAGGTGCTCGATAGAGTTGTGGTCAGGGCTCTGTGTTAGGCCCGGTCAAGTTCTTCAACGATGAACTCATCAAACCACGTCTACACTGTATAGTCCTTGCTTTGTGCACTGGGACACAGTCAAGATGGAATGGAAAAGGGCCTTCCCCAAACTGTTGCCACAAAGTTGGAAGCATACAGTAGCATTGTCCAAGATGTCTTGGTGTGCTGAAGCCCCTGAATTCAATAATTAATCAAATACTAATGCATATAGTGTACTTATGCTCTGTAATGCCTTTATATCGTCTCTAATCTGAGGTGCTGTTTGTTAATTGGTGATTTCTGAGGCTGGTGACTGGAATGGGTCTGCGTGAGAGACAGTTTCATCATGGTGCTTGATGAGTTTCGCAAATACTGTTTTTGCAAGAACTGTTCCAGAACATTGTCTTAAAATAACAACAGACTGTTGTTGTTGTTGCTGCTGCTGTTGTTGTTGCTTAATAACCTAGCTATAATATATCAGAGTTCTAAATATTAGGTAAATATAACTGTCGCAACATGAGAAGGATTTTGTTCTTATGAGAATAATGCAGAATTAAATCATTAGAGCAGTAAATCATACTTGTCCCCCTACAGGATGGTGATGTGCGTCTGGAAGTTAAAGACAACCTGCTGGTCCTGAAGGATGTGACACGCAAAGACAGCGGCCTTTACAAGTGCCAAACCCTGGACTCGGTTGACCCTGATGTAGGGGCGAGCCTGCAGCTTACTGTGAACTGTACGTCAATGCAGCTGCTCAGACAATTTTGTTTCCGCACACGTGGTAAAGTTACTCAGAAAGGTGATGTTCTAAACACAGGATATGTGTGTGTGTGTGTGTGTGTGTGTGTGTGTGTGTGTGTGTGTGTGTGTGTGTGTGTGTGTGTGTGTGTGTGTGTGTGTGTGTAGATCTTGACCCAGCTGTGGTGGTTCCCAAAGACTCGGAGATCATGCTGAAAGGAGAAAGTCTGACAGCCACATGCAATGCTTTGTCCTCTCAAAAGACCTCCACTGTGTGGCTTAAGGTACTTAAGGCTGTGCATCGCTCCTTCAGAAGTTATAGTGCTCATACACATTGTTTTATGCATTGTAGAGACCGTTTTTGTCTGATATTTGGTCGTAGGACTGGCAGATTTATTTTTTATAAAGTTTTGGAATTCTAATGTATTAATAGTAATTTGTGCATTATTTTATACTGCCACATAATAGAACCTGATCATTAGCGGTAGTCCTACTTCGAATGCTCATTGCATATAAATCGTTAATGCATCACTCAGGAGGGGGTCGTGATAGTACGAGGAAATTTGCTGCTGCTGCAGGACGCTACTTTCGACACTGCCGGTCACTACGGATGCGAGGTGACCGTTCCCGCCATCCCAGGCATGCATACCAGTGGATCGGTTCATATAATAGTGCAGGGTAAGTAGTCGTCTGGTGGCTTCTGTCCAGTGTGTTCAGTGTGCAAGTCAAAAGTCTAAATACCAAACCAAGCTGAATAGAAGTTTAGATTAGATTAGTTTGCAAAAATGGGAATTATGGTTGGGCAACTAGATAGATGGATGGAAATTATTATATAGAATAAATTCCATTACCAGGATAAACTACTGTATATGAGCCATAGTTTTATTCTAAGGCCTTTTTTTATTTTTTATTTTTTTAACAATAATCCAGATCTAGATAGATACAGTAGCCAGTTCACAGATTATACAGCAACATTCAACATCAAGGTGTTAAAGAATATTAAGGCCAGGTTAAAATTTAAAATCACAACGAGAGAAGAGGGTACAGGTATTAAAAATATACAAATAGTAAATATGACTAGTTTTAATTATCCCTAGATTTTCTTTATGGTCATTCTCTTAAAGGGTGCCAATAGTTTTGGAACAGTAAAACTGGAACAATTATTTTGTATCATTTTAATTCAAAATCATATTTGTTTGTCATATTTCATATGTCATATTTCATATATCTCCTATTAACACACCCTTCACACACACACACACACACACACACACATACACATACACACACACTAATGGACCATTAATGGAAATGTGTATGCCGTATATATGGTTAAAAATAAGTGAAATGATCAGCTGATGAACCGGGACGTGATCTCCTTCTCCAGGTGTTCCTGAGGTGAAGGATGTCGAGAGTGAAGTGGCTTTGTTTGAGAAGGTGGGCAAGTGGCTGAACCTGACCTGCGAAGCGCGAGGGTTCCCCCAACCAGCTATCACTTGGAACGTAACCGGCAGCCCTGTAAGAAACACGCAGTCTCGCACTCAGTGCCATGCGTTCATCGTTTAAATTGCTGTGTACTATTTGATGCTATTTGATCTGTGTATGTGTGTTTGTCAGAATTCACGCGAGGTTGTAAGGAGAGAGACAGATGATGTTGTTCAAAGCATCCTGACTCTGAAGGTGACCATGGATACGGTTGCTACGTGCAGCGCGACCAACATGATGGGTTCGGAGACCAAGATCTTCACCATCACAAGCAGTACGAGTTTAACCTTTCGATGAATACAGCATCGCATTTACCCTTCTGTTGTTTGTCACTGGGTGGTGCATGTAATCTTTTAAACCACTGTTATCAATTTTCTTGAATGCATGTGCTGCATGTGTATATCTTTGCTCTAAAAGCTAAGGTGGATGTCCGCCTCACGACTTAAACAATTATACAGTCGCCAAGGCAGTGACAAGGATTCTTTGACCGAATCCTGGAAAACTTAGTCGTTCAACGTCCAGTTCCTCATTGTGAAACATAATTAAACAAGTCACACCAACAGATATGAGACATTCGGCGAACTCTGCGGCTTCCTAACTATGTTCTCTCTGCGTCTCTCCGCAGTTCCACTCATAACCCCGTCTGCGAGGAACACTGCAGGTAATCACGCCTCACAGCTTCCTCACCCTGGACTTTCATTTCTGGCTTTCCAAATCCATCTGAAATATCAGCTGATGATTATGAATAATACATGGAGGGTTTTTTTTTTTTCACACTAAAGGAAGCACTGTAAAAGTTAGATTGGCTGTCCTCGCCAGCCCTTGGGCTTATTTAATATTCTCTGTGAAGAAAAAAATGCAAAAAAGGAAAGCCCCAAACAAGGCAGACGTTGGTTAGGAGGAGACATCCCCACATGCATGTGTTGTTCTCCAAATGAGAGTATAATTAGCTTTTTCCGATGATTAAAAAAGCGCCGATGTTTTGAAGCGCCATGCCAGGGTAGCGAAGCATTTAATTATTGTGGTAAGCAGTTGCGGTGGCGACACGCCGTTTGGTTGAGAGGTTTTAGCTTATAAATTCATTCCCAGACGATTGTGCGTCGTCTAACAGCGTGCTTACAGTATATTTAGAGTTCGGTCCCAGAGCCTCGGAAAAGTTTCGGTCTCACAGGAGGAGCACACACAGGCGTTCATCTTTTAGGGTTGTTGTGAATTAGTAAGTCAATTATCCTGCGCAAGACTGTATTTTTTTTCCAGGAATGAATATGGAGCTTTTCCGAAGGACAGATTTTTTTCTGTTGTTGAGAATTTGCATATGTTTACTCTTACTGAGATTAATTGTGGGCTGAGGAGGAAAATGCTCTGACTTTTAACTTTTAAGCTGTGTGGATTAGGGCCAAATAAAAAATAGAGCTGAAACCGGCAACCTTATGAAGCTGCCACATACCGGCGCCTTTCAGGATTCTTGTCATCAATTGAATCTAGAGATAGAGATAGTGCAGAACAACTGCTATATTATTAATACAATACATTGATCAGCCATGACATTAACACAAGCACCAGGTGAATGGAATAATGCTGATGATCAATTATATACCAGTAAACTGGCAACCGGATGCCGGGCGCGGTGGCGCGTGCCTGTAATCCAAGCTACTGGGAGGCTGAGGCTGGCGGATCGTTTGAGCTCAGGGGTTCTGGGCTGCAGTGGACTATGGATCATGGACTCCCAAGGCTCCCCACCTCATGCCCGTGGGGACCAAAGGGTAGAGCCCATCTGGTTCGGTCCTACAGAAAAGACAAAGCAGTACAGACCGCTGTAAAAAGTCAATGATGGCCATGAAAGAAAGTTATCAGAACACCCGACGCATAACACACTGCCACACACAGGGCTTGGCACTTAAAGAGTTCAAAGCACCGACCCTGTCCATGGAGCGTCCCAAGCGTCCATGGAAACAAGCCAGATCCACTAAGTCCCCACTCTGTTACCCACAGCATCCGAAGGATCGGCCACTAACGTCCCGGTGCCAGAAACCACAGCATACCTCCAGAGACCCTGCAGATCCACACCCCGAGGGGCCAGAGCCACCCTGATAGCACAAAGAGAACCTAAAACCCAAGGGGATTTAATGTTATGGATGATTAGGGTACAGCGATGCAACCATAGGGGACATGAATAACACTGATCACCAAATATACAAAAGAGAAATGGTGACAAGATCATGGGCCGAGTTTGCTTGATCCGCCAACTAATGCAGCACAAACTGCCAAAGCATAAGTCAATGCTGACCATAGTAGGAAGGTACCAGAACACCCAGCAGGCAAAGAACTCAAGGCCACCAACCTGGCCTCCAAAAATCCGTAACACCCATCGGATGCACAAGTTGGACAAACAACTTTGATTCACTGAGGCCAGACCCTGCAACCCCACAGCACTCAAAAAGTTGCCAAACACCACACCACACACCCCAAGGTGGTGCAAGGGGAACTCAAAACCTTGGGTGGTTTTAATGTTACGTCGTTTAATATTATGTCCGATCGGTATATTATACATTGTTTCAACAAACGTCAATTGTTCACAATTGAAAAAAATCTCAGTGGACTGGAGTTTGTGACTTGTTGACATTGTGACCTTGTTGAGTACTGGTAGTCTGAGCAGCCACGCTGTTGTTCTCTGTTTTTCCAGACGATAACCGCGGCTTGATAATCGTAGTCATAATCGTCAGCCTTCTCCTCCTGGCCATCTTGGGCAGCGTCGTGTACTTCCTGTATAAGAAGGGCAAGCTGGGTTGTGGACGTTCTGGCAAACAAGTGATGTAAGTTCCTGTTCACTCACTTTAAGCTGATGCACAAATTCTGCATTTATCGAGATCTGTCCTGTGCTTGTGGTCGGATGTTAACCTGTACAGCGTTAATGTGCACCGCAGCAAAGAGGCGGCCAACAAGGATAACATCGTGGTGGAGATGAAGGCGGAGAAGACGGACAAGACTGAAAAGTCAATACTACTGAAGGGCATCAACGGCAACAGCAAAGCTCCAGATAACGAGGTAGCTGTAGAAACTGTAGGCACCAATGACTTTGATTCAGTTTTTATTACCAGTGTTGATTGTCCCTTCTCTATAAATATTGCGGACTGTTACTCAAAATCTCAGCATGTCTAAAAAATTTGTAACAGCACCCAGGAAAGTTTAGAAAGGTCCGAGTTTGCAAGGATGAGAATCCTTGCAAATGGAGGTTCGGAAACGAGAATGTTCGTTTCATAGTGGTGCTTCAGGTTACCATTTTGTATCGTCAGCATTTAGCTAAACAATTTTGAATTAAAAATTTGAATGTCTGGTGAACTGAAAAATTTACTAGACCTTGGTGTGCTAATTAATTCACCAGCTATATCAATTAATGAACAATAATGGGCTGAGGTATGGTGCAGTGGGCGATGGTAATCTATTCTACCTCTAGCTACAGTAGGTTGACTTGATGTTACAGTAGGTTGACTTGATGTAAGGGTCACTATCTGTATCTCACTTAATTTTCTTTCTTTCTCGTTGTGTTTCTCATGGAGTAAAGTACACCGACATGCACAAATGATGCAAAACCAAGGACAGAAGATGCCACCTGAAGCCCATTCGCTGTCCCTTTACCAACCCAATGAAGACGAGTTACACCTATAACCTATTATAACATCTGCTGGAACAGCTGCATCTCGCAAAAACAAGACTTTCTGTGTCCATTTACGAGCTCTGCTGTTCCTGATTGGCCATACTGAACTTAAGTGAGCTCGTTTTTTTTCTCTTTTTTTTTTCTGTTAATTCATTCTCAACCACCTGCGGAATTCAGTGTCACAATGTATGACCTTTATAAAACTTGTATATAGTATATATAATATTTAGCAAGGTTAAGTGGAACCATAAAACAGTTTGAAATTCTTCCCTGAACTTTCCTGGGATACATGTCAAGAGATAAAAGTATCAGAAATATCGGTGTAGTGGATTTTCATATCAAAAAATAGGCTTTGTTCTTTAAACACTACATCATCACAACAAGCGCCATAAAGTATTTTGGACCAGGCCAAGACAAGTACAAGAAAAAAAAAAAAAAACACATTCCTCTATAATCTTTTCTTCCATTAGGATCACATAGTTCTCGTTTCATGCTAATGACCAGATCGTAACCTCAAACTCTGCTCACGTGCAGTCTAATTACCACGTCCGGTCCTCTTAGCCGATGAGCAGAGAAGACGCTGTTCATCGTACTGACCAATAAACCCTAGAGCCAGTCGCCACTTTTGAGGTTTGTTTTCCTTCGATCAAAGAGACTACTGCTTTTGTAAATATCGTCACCAGACTAAACTGTAGCTGTGTTTTGACTGCCGAGGGGATTCACGGCTCCCTCTTTTTCTCTGCCTCACGTCCATCAGCTGCAGCGTCTGACTGTTCATGTTTGTCACACTGAGACACTGTTACACTTCCCTTTTTAAGGCCGGTGTTCTTAAGTTTTTTTTTTTTTTGTGTGTGTGTGTGTGTGTGCTTGTTTAAGTGTGCTCAAAAGAAAAGGTAATTTCACGAGTTTGTTTTTGTCTTTTCAAACCAGTTGGATGAGTCGTGGGATTTTATAAGACAGGATGTCGTGTATTAGGTTTATTAACCTCGAGTCAGGGTTTGTCCTCTAATACTTGCCGATAATACTGTAAGTCTGAATGGAATAAGATTCATTATTCAGATTCGTGTTTCCGCTGACCATGATTTGTGGTTATTTGTTGAAATCCGAGACTCATTTGTTACAAAATGGTGTTTAAGTCTAATTTGCTAGCTATAAGCATCCCTTATTTGTTGTTAGACTAATAGAAAAATTAAAAATTGTACCTTTAACTTTTGGTGAAAAAGTTGTGTAACTGCTTTAAACAGTATGTGAATGTCTTTAAACTTTTATTACTTTTTTGGACACCAATGCACAGGTCAAAGGTTAATATTAAATTTGTGATTTTTTTTTTTTTTTTGTAAAAATATGAACAGTCATTGAAAAAAATTTAAAGTTTTTTTTTTCCATCCATCCACTGTTGGACGATTTGTTCATCTGATGGATCACATGCTTTATTTTGGCCTCACATGCTGTTATACCTGGAATACACACAGTTATAAATTGGCTGGAACTGTGTGACTCCAACTTGTTGTAGCTCCAGCACTCGCTTCACCAGAGTAAAAAGCAAACCGCTATAAAAACAAGTTTTAAATTCTCTGAATTCTTTCAACCAATCAGACATCCTTGTAGACTACTAGATTTTGCGGCGCGCCGTCTCACGGCTCATCCGCGTGGCTCGGCGAGACAAGTGTATATATATATAAACCTGTTCATCCGTGTGGTTCCTTGTTTTTCTAGTAACGTTCTAGTTCTGCTTATGTGTGTGTAAATTAAGAACATGTGATTTGATGCTTGTGTTTTTTGATACACTGTAATTTTTCTTTTTTTTTTTTTGCATAAAACAATACCAAATAAAGATACGTTACACTTTACAGTTTGGCTCATTTTTTTTTTAAAGTAAGGCACAGATTTTGTTATTGGGTTGAAGACAAGTCATTTCATTATTTACTACTGTCTATAGTGCTTTATTCTGTATACAGGGTCACAGGGGGCCTGGAGCCTATCCCAGGAGACTTAGGGCACGAGGCGGGGTATATACCCTGAGCGGGGTGCCAATCAAATGCAGGACATTTGAGAACACCAATTAGCCTAATCTGCATGTCTTTGGACTGTGGGAGGAAACCGGAGTACTCGGAGGAAACCCACCAAGCACACAGAAGAACCGAGGTGGGAATTGAACCCGGACCCTCAAGGTGCAAGACGACAGTGCTAACCACAAATCGTCCAAATCAAAGTCGGAAATTTTAAAGCCAAGCTTGTGTATGGGAATAGAGGACACAAATTCAAGATTGTTCTTAGAAACTCTCCGTCTAGACCAAGACAGACTATATATTAAATAAAGACATGTATCTGATAACAAGCTTGAATGACATAAATTCAGCACGGATACTGGAGCAATTTTGCTTATTATCAGGCTTACAGGCTGTCACTATAGAAACAACTTCTTAAAAGGAGTGCATAAAAATAAACTTGATTCGCCTTGAAGCTCAAATTGCTGTCACAACTACAGAATCCCTAAAGATACAGAATATAAGCCAGAGATTAATAAATATTAATCAACCTCACCAATATAGAAGTTCTATGCGTTATTCAGGGGAACGTACGTGAACTCATATGGCGAACACACGCCACTGTCCATATGGTCTGGCCCTATGAGGTCTGGAACACAGCACTGGCTTCATTAAAACTCCATTTTCATGGGTGGAGTGTGAAGTGTAATGTGTGTATTTTGAGAGTGATTCAGCTCATAACTGCAGTTTAATGATCCACCGTTTCCTCTTGGATGAGGAAGATGGCAAGTAGGGAGAAACTTCAAATAACACGAGAGTTTCTTCGTGTATAAAATGTCTGCTCGCTGGGCCATGGTGAAATTTCTCATTTTCATAAGACGTTTCTTAATCACAGTTCTCATTATTTATGGATGTATTACAGAGAAAGCCAAAATAACCAGGATCGGGAACAGTACTACAATCAGTGAGGTGCTCCTTGGTGCATTTTTAAGGAGGTCTCAAGTCTGTGCTTATTCTGAAGGCTACTGATTTTTATTATATATATTATATATATATTCTTATTGTAGCTCATAAATGCTGTGTTGGAAGTGTGGAAGAGGTGGAAGTGTGCCCCCTACAGATTGTACAACCCAGACAGTCCACCACTTTGAGTGTATAGACTTCACTGTACTTCTGCACAACAATGACAATAACTTATTGAACAATAACTTATTTTTGTTCAATGCTAATCATTTAGCTATACAAAAAAAAAAGCTAATTTAATTAAATGTATTTTTTTTGTTGCAATTTCAATCAACTGGAAAACAAACCCATTGCTCTTGTGACATAATCACATGAATTTGGAAATTTATAATGAAATGTATTTAGTAATAAAATAATTTAAAAAAAAACTAATTAGCAAAGAAATATGAGGTAATGTTTAATTTACTGAGGATGTAAAACTATAATTAGCTGAGCATTAATAGTATGATTATTACAGTTAATATTAATATAAACCATTTTCCTTCTCCTTTTTTTGGCCTCTTCTACTATTTGGCCACAATAATACAGTATAATGGTGGCACCTGGCACCATCAGGGTCTGGGTTCCATTCCTGCCTGTGCGTGGTGTTTGCACAGTCTAAAGACTTGCAGTTTAGTGTAGTTGCCATGAATGTTGACCGGAGGTCCTAGCATGAGGTTCAGAGATGGATGGACGGAAAAACAAACAAAAATAAGTATTTTATATACTGTATATATAATGATTTATAATATAATAAATATAATGAAGTGTATATGTGTGCCCTGCGATGGATTGGCACCCTGTCCAGGGTGTACCCCGCCTCGTACCCATAGTCTCCTGGGATACGCTCCAGGCCCCCCGTGACACTGAATACAGGATTAAGTGGTATAGGTGATGATTGAGTGAGTGAGTAAATATAATTAATCTAAATATTAGTCTTTTGCATTTTTTTGTAACCTTTTATTACTAATATATACTAATGATTGGTCAGTACTGTTTGGTCAGTCATCAGTAATGTAATTACATTAATGAACAGTAATGTAATGAACACTAATTGAACACTTTTTTTTTTTTTTTACTGTTTTTGTCACTTTTTATTTGACACTTTTTATCATAAGGAATACAAAAGGAGGAAACAAGATTATGGAATAAATAAATAAATAATTGAGTGAGTGAGTGAATAAATTAATATCTTACATGCACTTCTGGATCTTTGCAACAGGGGGCGCTCGTGTACGTGTGCTAAGTTGGTGTGCAATTTTAAACACGCCCTGACCTTGTATCCATCCATCAATCTAGGACTCTTAACTAGGTTCCATCAATCTAGGAACCATACAATGGTTATTAACTTTGTACGTATTCCCATTAGATTACCATGGTAGGACCTCTGGTAATGCATGTTATGGGAGAATACTATAAAGAATAATGTCATATAGATTTTAAATGTTGGTTAAAATGTTTTCGTTCATACACAAGTTTGACCAAAATGAACAAAAGCAACTAAACTAAACTTGAAAAAAAAAAAAGATCCCATGTTCATTTAAGTCAGGTTCAGCCATGAATTCGATTCGAACCTGATCTCAGCCCAAATGTGGAGAAAGTCTAGAAAATTAGTTTAAAGGCATAAATTTACAATTAATCCTAACCATCTCGCACATATTTGCTCGGAAGAATTCAAACAAATACTGTGCTGCTTTGCTCCGTGACGTGGTCTATTCGTATGTTGGAGGACGTAAGACATCACGCTGGTTTCCTCCTCTGACCTCTCAGGCCATTGGGCCTATAGTAGTAGGATGGCTCCATCTAGTTTTGGTGCTTGAATACTGTGACGCTAATCTCTTAAGAAGCTCAGGATGCTCGTGCACCCGGGAGGGGACGGAGAAGCAAGTGAGGAAATGAGGTTGTACTTTGGAGCTGTAATGGAAATATTAAGATATAATAATACTTCTACTCTTGTCTGATTAGACAGGCCTCCGGCAGAGAGCCAGGACAGGACGTGTCTGTTTGGGGGAGATTGGTGAGAAGCATTGCCCAAATGTTTGATGCAGCAGAAGGTGGGATTTTGTTAAAGCTGAGGTAAAACCTGTGGATTAGAAGCTTTGAGGAGATGTCTTCAGACCTAGTGTTGAACATAACTGAAACGAATAGACTTGCTTGTGGGACAGATATGATAATAGTATGTCATTTATTGTGTTTCTCTGTTCTTTGCCTCAGCAGTGATGTTATTTTTAGTCGAGGCAAGCTGCAGCCTTATTGGCTGGCTTTTTCTCTATGTTCTGCTGCGTCATGTGAACAGAAAGCGTAATGCTGAGTGGAACTGCAGACTCATCACCCTGCTCCATGGCGTCCTCATAGTTTCGCTAACTGCTTACATCGGGTTTGTCGATGGGCCGTGGCCGTTCACGCATGCAGGTGAGTCATCAGTGCTAAGACACTGAAGTGGAACTCGGCGAGCCTCAACTTTCCAGTGCTTCCAAATTTATGGTACGCTCCAAGAAATAAAAGATGCTGATTGGTTGGATAATAATTATGCATTTCTAAAGTTGTAAACCATGTGGAAGGTATACTATAGCACAAGATTCTATATGGAATCTTTGAGGGTTCAAACGTTCCAAATGGACTTCATTGTTGTCAAACCACCAGACAAGTTCAGGGGGCCGGGTCCCTGGGATGGGTACTATACAGTACATGTAGTGTGCTCTAGTTCTCCCCATATCCATGTGGGTCTCTTTGAGGTTCTCAGGCGTCATCCCACTTTCTAAAAACATACTGGTTGGTGGATTGCATATGCGAGTATGTGTGTGTGTGTGTGTGGTCCAATGCAATGGCCTGGCATCCCATCCCAGATGGACCAGTGTTCCCAGGATAGGTTCTGCGATCTAACTTGACACTGAGCAAGATGAAGTAGTTTCAAAGTTAAGATCGAATTGTTGATTTGCTCGAATCCCAGAATCTGTCAGTTTCTTCTCTGTTAGTCACTCCAAGTAAATACTACAGTATTTCTACCACATTGGCTCTCATCTGCAACATTTCTTCTCATGACCTAATTATGAAACTCTCCCTTGGCTGAATCGGGTGTGTTGGGAGGTGTTTGTGCTCCCAGGAACAGAGTTGAGAAACATTGACCTAGCATGTAGAAAGCTTGTTCTGTACACGCCAGATTGAGAAACCAACAGGGATTCGATTTTCCTGGCGAACATCCAACGATGTTTACCACAGCAACTTCAAACCATCTCCTCTCAAGCGGCCAGTTAAGCATGAAAATAAACTTCAGGATGTATCCTCAGGCTGTATTCTTCCTTCCTCTCATCCCCAGGCTCGGAAAACACCCCTCTCCAGATCCTAGCCCTGGTTCTCAGTCTGGGCTACTTCCTCTTTGACATGGCCTGGTGTGTGTACTTCCGTACAGAGGGTCCTGTTATGCTGGCCCATCACACCCTAAGCATCCTGGGCATTGTGTGCGCTCTGGGAATGGGCGAATCCGGCATCGAGGCGTGCGCGGTGCTCTTCGGCAGCGAAATCACCAATCCCCTCCTGCAGGCCCGCTGGTTCCTCAAGCAGATGGGACGCTACGACAGCTTGTGCGGTGACCTCGTCGACCTCCTCTTCATCACACTCTTCGCTTCCGTGCGGATTGGTGTCGGTGGCCGCATGCTCCTCTGTGAGCTGGCGTCTCCCAAACCCAAACTGGTCATGAAGCTGGGCGGGGTGGCCATCTACGCCCTGTCCTGCGTCTTTATGGTGGACATTACGTGCTTTGCTTGTAGGAAAACCCGTGCCAAGTACAGGCGATGGCAGGACCGAGGGAAGATCAGTGATTCTAATGGACGTACTGGGTAGTGAAATAATTATGAGCGGACAGTTCAATGACCATTTTAAATTCTTTTATGACTTGAAATAAACGCTGTTTATCACAAAGTGCACCTTTTTCACAGTGTTAAATGAGTAATTCACCCGGAATGCTTGGTTAGATGTTTAATTATTATATTAATATATACTAAAGCCTGATAGATGTAAACTTTTACAAGAACATTTTTGGCATTTTTTGATCTAAACTGTTTTTAAATAAAAATAATGTTGCAAAATAAAAAATAAAAAATGCACAGAGGAGCAGCCATGAGGGGTTAGCCGAACATGACGTCACTTCCGTGTCTCTCGCTCTCTCTCTCTCTCTCTCTCGTTCTCTCTCTCATACACACAGTTTCATTTGCGAACGCCCCTCTTTTAAAGCATATCTGTAACAGCACTACATAAAGCTAACCAGCAGGTGGCGGTAATGTACTCGAAATAAAATCTGGATGAAGATAATGAAATAAATCAAATATATTAATACAGAGCTTTGTCTAATAATAATAATGATAATAATAATGATAATAATACATTTAAAAATAGTTTTAGCTTTATATTTTAATAGGACAATCAAGGATAAAGACCAGTGTTGTAGTTTGCGTTAAAAAAAAAAAAGAAATCCAGACTTCTTTATGTTCAGCCTTTATTTAATCACATATACATTAATACACCTTGAAATTCTTTATTGTTCACATATTCCAGCATTTTGTTAGGAGGCTGAGGTCAGAGCACAGGGTCAGCCGTTTTTCGGCCCTCTCTTTATGCAGTGTTTTCATTTCAACAAACAAGAGTATAGACCAGTGCTTGTACTGTATATTAAAAAAATAAATAAAATACAGAATTCTTTATAGCATTTTGGTTACATTTTACTGATAAAGTATTATAAAGTCGTTGTAAATAAAATAGTATTTAAGTTTAGTATTAGAATGGCTTAATTAATAGCCTGCTTCAGGTGACCCTCTCTAAGGACCCTTAAAAGTTCCATGTAAAGCTCTATAATTGAAAACACTATATAAGCTAAATGCTAATCTGAATACTAGTGTACACCAGAGGGTACCCGCGGAGTGTGTGGCCAACTCACTGCATCTCCGCACACTGCTCCAATGTTTCAGCAGATATATTATTATCTCACAGGATGACATAAAAGGTGATAAAGATGACAATGTCTACTGTTATGTCACAATATGAATTAAAAGTTGATGTTGATGATGATGATGATGAGACTGTTACGTTCAGTGAAGAACACATCTGAAACGCCTGTGATGCAACTACCTGTGCAAACACCACAAACCCCAGCCACTGGCCACCAAGGATTTATTTCTGTTTTATCTATCTATCTATCTATCTATCTATCTATCTATCTATCTATCTATCTATCTATCTATATATATATATATATAGAGAGAGAGAGCTCTGCAGTGTGATCTAGGGTTTCAGTAGCTATGAGCTCGGCCTGGCGTACAGAATTTCAGTTTTTTTATATACAGACTAGCTACTAAGCTTTACTAAGCATCTTGCAGAGCCCCCAGATGCCTGCGTGCTACCACTGCACCGGCCACCGGGGGCAAGCTACACCAAATTTCAGTTTTATACAGTATATACAGATTAGCTACTAAGTTTTACTAAGCATCCTGCAGAACCACCCATGTGACACCATGTACAGATCCTAATGGCTGCGTGCTACCTGCGAAAGGAGTGTGTCGTCAACTCGCTGACGCTTCTCACACTGCTTTAGATCTACTGTAGATTCTTGTATGCAAATAGTGGTACGGTGGTGTAGTGCTTAGCACCTGTCGCCTCGCACCTCCAGGGTACGGGTTGGATTCCCGCCTCGGTGTCTTGTGTGCATGGAATTTGCATGAGCTGGTGGGTTTCCTCCGGGTACTCGGGTTTCCTCCAACAGTCCAAAGACATGCAAATTAGGCTAATCAGCATTCCCAAATTAACCATAGTGTGTGAATGTTGACCGGAGGTTGGGAAAATGCTAATAAGTACAATGGTCCCCACTAGAGAGGTTACTAGATGGATGGATGGATGGATGGATGGAGTTTCATGTAAATACAGTAATGAAAAGAAAAAAGTTACGTCAAATGATAATCATTAAAAAGAATAATATGGAAATGGATCTGGTGGAGTGTGTGTGTGTGAGAGAGTGAAGTGTGGATGAATAGGGACTAACAGCACCACATGTGCAACTGCGGAAGGATCTCCACTTCCCCCCCTCTAAAAAAAAAAAAAAAAACCGAGGGAGTGGTGCGTTTCCAGCGCGTAGGAATCCGTCTATCTAATTTTGCCGAAAGTCTGGGAATATACGGATTTATTTTTTTTTGTTCAACAGATTTCTTTACTGGATTTTTAATCAGACTCTGTAGGAAATCTGACTTGCGTGCCATCATATGCGGGATCTCCGACTGTGCGTTTCAACGAGATAGGATTTCCAAAGAGTGCATTTTGGACGGAAGAGGACGAAAAAAAAAAAAAAAAACTACTGAATTTGGGAAAAACATGGAGACAAGGAGGGGAAGGAGAGGACTAAAATGACTAAGCCGAAGTTTACGGTTTCCGCGGATAAAAAAACAAAAAGGAAAAGAAAACACGGAATTGGTTTGTGTGGAATTGGTGTGCGGTGGAGGAGAAATGTTTCGGTGTTAAACTAACATTTTTGCAAACGTGTCTTTTTTTTCATCCTCGTACATACAAAAAGTCGGAGTGTCTTTCTTTCTTTTTTTTGGAGGTGAATTTTTGAATTAACTCAACAGTCGCCGTGTTCTTTTTTTGTATATGTGTGTGACATCAAAGCGTGTTAAACACTGAGGAGAAAGGGAAATGTCGGAAAGTTTGAAGCCGCTTCAGACGGAGTTACAATGAAACCTCGGGCACGGCGGATGTTTTGAACCCGCAAATGCTCCACAGCTCCACGGGCGAACAACATTCCTGCTGAAGGACGAAAGAAAGAAGAAGAAGAAGAAAAAAAGTGGCCCGTTAAATCAAACCGATCCCCGAAACAACGTTGCGCACACTGTTACTTTGTTTTCCGTTCGAACGCTAATGACGCGATACTTTGTTTCCTTTCCCCACAGAAGTGAGCGCTCACACCGCTGCCCGCCGGGCGACATTACGGGACACAAACACGCGTCGGGGGGCTACAGGGGAACGTTTCCGACCATTTTGGTTTGTTCACTCGGACACACAAACAAAACTATATATACGAGTTTTTAAAGCTTGGACTCGACTTTTAAGTCCAGGGAGCAGTGTAATGAATGCTGAGACATTCGCTTGAAGAGAGGAGAAGGGGGACAGAGATAGTATGCTTGTTGTTTTGTTTTTTTTGTTGTTTTTTGCTGAACATTCATAATTCCATGTTGTTTCCAACCTGCTGAATGTGTGTGTTTTTTTTTTGGATATAATTTTGCGACAATACTGCAGCAAATGACACAGAGAAAGAGAGAGACGCGTTGGAGTCGCCTCATATAAACTCACTTAGCTTAGCATAGGCACCCTTTCCCCACTCGCCTTTGCCATTCCTGACAGACTTTCTTTTTTTTCTCCCCTCCATGTTTTTTGGGAATAAACAACCTTTTGGAACACACACACGAGTGTTTTACCTCGGTAAAATGCTAGTTGGATAAACGCCGAAGGGGAAAAACAAACAAGCAAAAAAAAAACGGAAGCCCAATGAGCGGCTCACAGTCCACGATAGCTGACAGGTATTTATTTTATTTACTTTTCATTCATTCATTCATTTTTTTCCCGTATTATTCACTTATTCACTCACTTCTTCATTCGTTTATTCACCCACTCCCTCACTTTTTGAGGTTTGCACAATTGCAAGTGCTACATGTTGCACTATTTAATCCAGTTCGAAAGTGATCCAGTGTGAACGCTGCAAAACAAACACTTCATTTGCACATACTGTACATCAAAACACGTGTGCACACACACTCGCAGTGCATGAGGGTTACGCTGTTAGTTCCCATTTGTGTATATGATCACTGATTGTTCTCTAATAACGGAATGACTCTATGTGGACTTTGTGTTCACGCCTTCAATTAAGCTGGATTTACAGTTCAAACTGTTTTATTGTATGTTATGATTTGTCGTCATTCTCAGACAAGCAACGACTGAAACATTGTTTTTCTGCACGTTTTTATTACACGAATCCTGATTTCATCCACATCAACAAATTTGATTTTTTTTTAATCAAGATTTTCTTAGTTCTGTGTAAATTTGGAGAAAGTTCAAACGTCCTAGAGTGCATTTGGTCTTATATTTTTGTTTTTACACTTCCACATAACCTGTACTTAGTTCTTAAATTTAAACATAAAACGTATAATATTTTTTTCATTGTACTAGGGGCGTTGAAGTCAACCCGGGACTTTTGATTGTGCACAATGTAAAAAAAAAAAGAAAAGAAAGAAAATTCTGTATGTAATCTCCTGCTACACTAATGCATTTATCGCAGCATTTTTCTAGTGCCTGGACACCATCAAGGTAGAACATTTTCTCAGTATGCCGGAACCAAAATCAGACTGTCTGCTTCATGTCTGAAACACTGGCCTCCCAGGAACTCCTTGAATGGTTTAAACTTGTGGAAATGGCATTGAGCGAGGTCAGGTGGTGTTGAATGATTTCATGTGCAAGTGGTGTTGAATGATTGCATGTACAGTTCCCAAAGACAAATGTGTTTTTTCAAAATTTTGGTCACAATTTGTCAAATTTCAAGAATCAGGCATTCCATTAGCTGAATGTTCAAGGGAACGATTGCAATGGGCTACAAGCTCCTTCGTCTGGGATGATTGATTATGGACATATGGACTTAAAAATAAATACATTTCAAATTGCTTAACACCTTTATTCATCACAAGTGAATTCTAATTTCATCACAAGTCCCGGTTTGACTTGAATATCCTGTGTACAAGCTCTCATTAAACAAGAAAAGAAAGCTTTGAAGGAAGTAGTATATATTATTGGTGTCTCTGAAGAGTGTAAGTTGCTTGGGCAGTTAGTGCAGTTTGCCTTGTATGACGTTTAATAATCTTGCATCTTTAGAATAGCTCCTATATAGGTGTATATATTTTTTAAAAGTGGGCATAGATGGCAACCTGCACTAAGGTGCATTTGCCAGAGTTTTTGTCTCTTGTTTGTGTCCAGAACCAATAGTGGATGTAAAACATGGATGTAACAGGACGCACTGTACGGTATGTTATTCCAAGAGTCTGGACGAGAACATGCATCGTTAGTGGGACGTACCCGAGGAGTGTGCTTTAAAGGTGTGTGAGGATAGCGACAGGTTTAGTGTTGTGATGCACCGATCTGATGCAGGTCTGCCCTGGACTCGTGTTGGCCTGAGACGCTGGATTACGATCAGGTTGAATTTTCTGTTCGCCGCTTAAGTAGAATAATTTTTTTTTCTGTCTGTGATTTTATTACTTATAAAAAAAATTTAAGATTTTTTTTTTTTTTTTTAGATGTTGACTTTCAATTTTCTTTGGAACAGTGGCTTGAAAAGAAACCATGCAAATAGGCTAACTTTTACATAAGACGTGTTGAATTTGTGCTCGAGCAAATGACACTGTTTCCTGTGTAGCTCTTAGTTGCCTGAGCAGGCGTGGAACAGCTGAGTGGTTTCCACGGCTTGAGCCACATTGCGCTCCAATGAGTCACCTGTTGAGGCGAAGGGGGAGAACAGGTGTCGCATAGCGTCTTGAGTCAGCCGTGACTCGGCGAGACGCTATTACATCTCATTTGCTCTGGTAATGAGGAGTACATTATAGGTTACAGAGAAACAGAGCGGCAGCCTGGGCTTACGGTGATTTTTGGTTTGGGTTCAGCAATTTGTGTTTACGAATGCATTTGAGGTTTGTTGTAATGAACATACTCATGTTCTTTTGCTGAAATTGGTTAATTAACATATAACCGTAGAGCTTTTTTCATCTCACACGGTTCTGTTTACATCAGGACGCATGACGGATGCAGCAGACGCCCACTGTTTACTACACCACGCTGCATGACGTGACTATTAAATCACAGTTTGGAGAGAGTTTATAGATGCACTCAAACAGTCGGGGGTTTTATCTCGATAACCTCGGGACGTGCATGAGTCAGGCATTTAGACTCGCCGATCCTTATGCTCCGAAGCGTGCTGCGCAAACCAGACCGCCTTATCTCTTTATAGGCTTGTGTAATCTGCCTAGAGATAGGAGTTGTGTCGTAAACACGTGCAGGTGTGTTTGACCTCTAAATGGTTGTGCTTGTGGTGTGAAGCTGCGAGACTAACGAAGGTCTGTATTATAGCTGCTGATGATGATGATGATGATGATCAGTCTAATCCCGTTTCCTTCACACCATAAAGCTGTTGAGCCTATTTTTGTTTCGTCAGTGTCTCCCAGGCAGCCGAACGTCCTTCTCTACAGACTCCGAGCCTGAGGTTCAGCTTGTGATGTAATTCTGCGCGACAGCTTGTCTGACAGCGCGAGCTCTCTCTGTAAATGTTGTTTGGGGGGGTGGGCTGACGAGCATGATTGGTCACTAGGTTGTCTCAGTACTGCAGAAGCAAACATGCAACCAGGACTGATGTACGCAAGTTTACCTGGAAGAGAAAATGAATTTAATCTGACATCTCAGCATTCGTGATTCCCTCCTGCGTTATCTTGCTGTTGCCTTTTTTTTTTGCTCTCTTTTTGGAATTGTTTCCTTTTTACAGAAAACAATCATGTCCTGACCTTCCTGTTTGCCCGCGTCGCTGAATAAATGCTGGTGTTTGCACTATATACGAGTATAGACTGTATTCAAGTCAAACCAGAACTTGTGATGCAATTTCTGGTGAATGAAGGCGTAAAAGTTGGGTAGCTCGGTGGTTAAGGCATTCAACTGCTGATCGGAATGTCTCAGGGTCAGATCCTACCGCCACCAATCTTCAACTCTTCAGATGCATAATGAGATAAAAATGTAAGTGGCTCTGAATAAGGAAGTCTGCAACGCGCTGTAAATGTAAAAGTAACTGAGCGACATTTACAGAAGACTTGAAGCACAGTACGGTGACCAGACTCTTAGCTGCATTTGCATAAAACATTTGAATGGCCCATAATGTTTTTATGCGTCTGTGAATGGCATTCGTTCTCGTCAGCGTTCCGCAAGTGGAACGCCTGGTCGTTTTTGCTCAGAAGATTTGTCTTTCTGTGCGACTTGTACGCACGATCATTCACCAACACATTACAGGAACTCGGTTTGCTACGTTCCCCGTGCAGTCCTGACTTCGCTCCACATGTTTGAGCTGTGAAAAGAGTTTCTGAGAGTCCAGCGTTTCAGATGTTTCAGACTCTGAGAGAAATTTTTCTACCTTGATGTGAACGTGGTATCCATGCGCTAGTGAGACTTTAGCAGAGTATTATATAAAGAAACAAAGCGAGTTGATTTTCTGCGCAACCGGACGTCCGTGACTCGAACGCCGTCCATATGCCTCGCATTTTATTTTCGGTTATCTTTTTTTTTTTTGGAAATATAAACAAGTTACATATACATATACATTGTACACTATTTTTTTTTCTACCCATACACCCTCCCCCCACCCCACAATAAAAATAACAAAAAACAAAAAATGTAATAAAAAAAACAGCAGAAAAGAAAATTAAATTAAATTAATTAATAAATTACGCATCAAACAGAAAATGTAATGAAGGAAGTTTTAGAAACAGAGATTAAGAAGGAAATCTTTTATTACAGATCCAGTTGATCTACATCTATATTTTCATGCTTCGGATTTTGCCTGGTTATTTTTCAGTTTGATGTCTTACTGTTGCAGATTCTTCTGTTAAACCATCAACAGCAAGGCGCTTTGTATAACTTCAGAGTTCAGGCGAATGTTTAGAAGGATTTCTTTTCTACGTTTTAAAGCAGAAAAAGATGTGAGTAGCAGATGTGATTTATGTGGTGGTGTTTTTTCTTTTCTTTTTTTTCTCCCCGTTCTGTTGCTGATTGGGTTTTTAAGGCTCCTGGAGAGAGCTCTCAGGCCTGTAAAAACTCGTGCCGCGGAGCCGTCTCCAGCGAGCAGGCCGCTCACGTGAGCCAAACACGAACCAAATGGCTCTTATTTATCTCTCAGTTTTCCAGCACATGTTCTCTCATCAACAGACTTTTAACAGACTACTGTTTGATGGAGCAGAGGATGATGGAAGGAGTCCAATCTGCCTGCCAAGCCGCTTCAAACCTAAAAAAAAATAAATAATTTTTTTCCTCTTTCTTTGCTAGTGATGCAGGGAATAGATCCTGACAGCTTTGGGAAATTACGCTATTTATTATTCTGTTGTGTAATTTTTTTTTTCTGGAATAGATCGCAGCGCAGCAGCTATGTTATGTCGGTTTTTGAACGTCTACCGTGTAATTGTTTAAATGTTAAGCTTTCGAAAATGTGAACTATATCTACACTTTAATTATAACTCAAAACGAGATCGACACAAGTGTCTCCCTGGTGACGTGAAGAAACTCCCCGTCAGCAGCAGCGCTAGAACAGAAAGCAGGAACGACGCGGGCCATGAGTCATGACCGCTGTGCGGTGTGTTGGTGTGTTTTGTACGTACTCCTAGCAGCGCGGTTCTCATGGAAAGTGGAAAAACACACGCTAAGGTCGCGGTTCACGTGCGCCGCGCTGCTGCTTCACCTGTTCAGCTGGTTTGAAGAAAAGAAGAAGAAAAAAAGAACATGCTGAGGATTGTTGAACGTTAAAAGCACATTTATAGACTGATGTGCACTTTCTTCTGTTGTTTTTTTTTCCCCCTCTTTTTTAACCAAATGTTACGATGCAGCAGGGAGTCGTGGATAAAGGGAGCCGAGAAACCGCACAGGGACGACCCACAGTGCCGTTCTACATCTCTGTGTTTCTCTGATCTGTTTAACCCTCCTCCTCCTCCTCCTCCTCCCGGGAAGTGGTGACATCACTTATAAACAATGTCCGTCAGCCGAGCCAAGCCAAGCCAAGCCAACAGTCAGAGAGCGCGGCAGGCCACCAGCAAAGCATGATGGGAAAAGTAAAGGGGTTTCCATGCGCCTCTGAAATGCGGAGCGGTGTCTCGCAGCTCTCGTCTTTATAAGTAGCACACGATGTAATCAGATTCTGCAGAGGATAACTGAAGAGATTTCTCACTCCTGGGGATTGTCATTATGCTCCACGCGTAACCCCGGCTCGTCTTTCCGTGACTCAGAGCCGTCGTGGACCGGAGCCTCCCACTGTAATAACAGGCTCGTGTGTTATAGTGACACTCGAGCTCGAAATAAGCTCGCCTGGCAGGTCTGACGCGGTCCCGCATCACGTTTATTTTGTACGCATTCCAGGTACGAGGAAGCAGCGTTGGCGAGTGTGCGTGACCGACCCAGCCCAGTTCCAAACCGTGGTTAAGTTGGTTACAGTTGGTTACACCCTGTTGGTTAAGACTACTGCTGATGAATATTTTTGATGGCTAACAAATCGACAATATATGATTTATTTAAAGCAGAATTGCAGCTATAAATAGATTAATGGACAGAATGTAGTCCTCATTTTATCACTGACATGCGCGTCATGTGTTCAACTGCGTACGTTCTCGGGAAATGTGAAAATCGTGAAAATTCACTGATGTCAACCTGATTAGGTTTAGTTAGCTTAAACTTGTATTATACACACATTGATCACAAAAGTAAACTATTTAAAAAAAAAAAAAAAAAACTATTTAAATAATTTTTTTTTCTTTTTTTACATTTTGTGAATCTTGGATATTTGACGTTAAAGACGACCCGAAGCAAATCTGTAGATTAAAGCTACTCACTCCAGTAGTTTCAGGTTGATGTTGGTGTTTGTCACCGTTACCTGTAAGTGCAGGACCGTGTGCTTTTTGCAGTGCCGTGGTAACTAACTGCATGCTTGCTAACTCGCACTGTGTTTGTTTGAGAATAAATAAGATTAAACCACAAAAAGAGTTTACAGATCCTCGAAGTCATAAATCATTTAGTTTTAACACAATTGCAATTAGGGTCGGGAATCACCAGGAAGCAACCGATACCATGATATCACGATACCCAGGTGCCGATTCTATAAGTATCACGGTTTCATTTTACCAAAATACAATCGTAAAAAGATTAGTATATATAATATTTAATATCCCCTCCCCCCCGCACATCTCCATCATTGCATTATTTCTGCCGATATAATTCTTTACAGTACAGGGAAATGCTTTTTGCACATATCCCACTTAAGAAGCTGGGGTTAGAGTGTAAGGATACAGCACTTGGCGCAGACGGTAAGGTTGTTGCTCAAAGGCTCAACAGTGGCAGCTTGGCGGTGCTGGGGCTCGAACCTCCAACCTTCCAACCTCCCATCAGCAACCCAAAGCCATAACTGTTTGAGCCCATCACTGCCCCTTTCATTTCCAAAACTAAAGATTTGAGCCATGTCTCTTTTTCAAAAGATTTAATTTTTAGTTTTTTTTTTCCATCAACAGGCAGGATGTTTACAAGGGGCCCAATTATTATGTAAAATTCTCATTTTGGTCATTTCTAATGGTTTGCTATCTTTAACGTTTGCACCCTTTTTTGATTTTTTTTTGTTTATCCTTTTAAAATCCAGGCTTTAAGATTTGCTTGGATTTGAGACACTATTTTCTCACTCAAAAACAAACGCAACAGACTTCATTCGACACGTTTTGATTTAGAGATTCGAGAGAGTTCCGGGATCAAATGCGCTGTCGCTGGGTGTACCCAAGTACGACCAACTTTATTTTTGCTCCTGGTTACTGAGGACGTAGCATTTTTTAAAAATTTATTTAAAAATGTTTCGCTGGCGATCCCAAAAGTCGCGATACACTCGGACTGCTGTTCCTGTCCCGCTATACAAGCACGAGAGTGGAATACATTTGTTGACCAGACGAAGTATGTCCGACTGACTCGGCTGCGACAGGTGGCTTATATTCCAGTTTGACCTGTTATGTCGCGCCGCCACTTTTTTTTTTTCCCCTCAAGCGAGAAGAAAGAATCTGCATAATCTGGTGGAAATTCATGTACAGTTTTGTACACGTGTGAAAGCCTTATCAGTAAAGAGCAGCTCATGCTAAAGACACTTTATCTTTGCGGGCGTGTGTGACCGCGTGCGTGTACGTGCTTACGCGAGTCAGTTAAAGAAGCTAGAATTTACTTCTAATTGTATTCAGCGGGTTCTTATGGAAGAACCAGTGCAGTATTTACCATACCGTATTGTTATGGATAAAATCCTTATTAATTGATGAACGTTTGTTTTTCGGTGCTCGGGAGGCGTTCCTTGTAACCACGGTAACAAAAGAAGCACTGTTGGAAATGTCATAGACATCACGTTGGCTTGGGCAAAGGAGCGTGGCATGGTGATAATTGGGCGTTTCCTTGGCAGGAAATGTCGGTAAAATTTGCATAGACGATAGAATAGAAAGTTTTTCGACCAGAAGTGAAACAAAGGGAATTATAGTTAAAAAAAAACGTGAGCTTTGAACAGAATATCAAACACTTCTTGGACTAAACCGATTTTGTGAAATCAAACCTTCTCGTCATTGATGGTGGTCATCTGATGACCGCCGTAGCACTGTTTCTGTGACTGACATTGAGTAAGGGGTGTGTGTATGTGTGTGTGTGAGAGAGAGAGAGACAGATAGAACACAAGAGCATGCCAAGAAGATTAAGATAGCGCTACAGTAGTGAGATTATCTGAAGCACTGACATCACTTTGTTTCTGCTCGTTTTGTGTGAAAGAGCTGCTTATTATCATCATCATTTATAAGCTGCTTTTAGCGGATTTGGCACGGTTCGATGGTCCCAGGTTTGGTATGACACAGACTCCGTCGAAACTCGGACTGCGTAATAAAACCGGAGAGCGTTGTGCTTGTGGACATGCCTCGGCGTGTCGAGCAGACAGAAGCCTGTCCTAGTAGTGGACCACACCTCAGTGCGCACGGCCATGGAAGAAATGAGATCATAAATACCTGCGATACTGGCTTAAAAAATAAAAAAAATATATAAGCTTTTTTTTTTTTTAAAGTTACTGTAAGAGCTTTTTAACAAAGCTCTTTGACTTTAAAAGAGTATTTTTATCCATTTGTTTTGGGGGTAAAAGTGATTTTAGGTTTGAGTGAGATGAAGAGTTTCTTTTGAGAGAGAGAGAGAGATGAGATGCAGAAAGTTTTTGGAGGCTGCAGTACTGTAGTTAAGGAGAGGTTAGTCGGGTTATTATACTGAACGAAGGATAAATGAGGGGGTGTGGGCTTGTATTCTGATGAATGCTAAAACTACTTTAACATTGCAGTGTTTCCAGCAGGTGTGAAATATACATGCTCTGGTAGCCAGAGTATTTATATTTTGGGGACGAATAATTTGAGTTTTCATTATTTCTTATGGGAAATGATGGTTTGGTTTACGAGTGTTTTGGAACAGAACGAATTATGCGCGTAATCCAAGGTTCCAATGTGTATGTGTGTGATGAATCTATATATATATATATATATAGATATAGATATAGATAGATAAGGTCGCATAGACAAATAGCACAGAAGCACAGATTCCTGAGATCATGTGTTTAATAGTTGTTTTAAGGTTCTTAAAACAATTATTCTGAACTATAAATATATTATAAATGTATAAATAATAATTATTCATATTTTGGTACCAGTAAAAATTCATGTTTTAAAAAAAAATAATAAGGGACAATCTTATCGTTTTGATTCATACACATTCACATTTTATACAAACGTACTTCCTTTGATTGTGTAAAGCTGCTTTGCAACAGTGTCAGTTGTTAAACGCGCTATACGAATAAAATTGAATAATAGATCCGGAATGTTACAAATGTACAATGCTTATACGCTTCTGTATACTTTTTTTAAAACTATTTTTAAAAATACATATTATTATTATTATTATTTTACTTCAGTCATTAACCATTGAATTTTTGTAATTTTTTTTTTTTTAAAGAGGAGCCCGTTCACCAGGTGTAACTGTTATTTTTCAGAGCATGTGCGCCCATCAGTACACCGTTCCTATTCTTTTTTACTGTAGCTGGCATCTGCTGTATTTACTGCCTGTATTTACATTTATATCACAATATATTTAGAGCCCAAGCACTTTGATGTCCGCCCCATGTCGTCACAATGTGTGAAGGACCCTGTTGTTTTCCTGAGGATTATTATTTTTTGCTACTTTTTGGGCGGGAATCTGCTGCCGGGCCTATGTGATCTCAAGACATTGAGGATACAAAATTGTAGACGGATTCATGATATCTCAAACAGGGCAGCTGTGATAATGCCTCAAACTTGGGCTGAAAAGTGGTTAATTATTTTGTTTTGCATCACATTGAGTGATGCTTTTTTCCCCCAGCATCTGGGGCTTTTTGGTGGTCTAAACATATGATTTTCTAAAATTGTGTCGTCATGGTATTGATATGTCCCCTTTAAATGCATGTGCCCACTGTGCCCGCTGTCCTTCTGATGGCGCAGGGTGCTTGGGCCCGCTCATCATGCTTGCAACTATATTAATAAGTGAACTGCTCGTGTTTCCGCCACAAAAGCGAAGCGTCAGTTCTGTCCAAGTATAAAAAGCACTTAGTTACCGACTCATTTTGGTGGAAAACATCATCCTTTACCGGAGAATTTCATCTTCGTCGCTAGCAGCGCTGAAACCGAGTGTAGAATACGTGCAACTGTTCTCAATTACAGCTTGAAACCACAACTTTTTTTTTTTTATTGCAAATCAGTATTTATTCATGCAGAGCTTCCAAAACTCACAGTTCAAAGGGATTAGTCATCCACAGAGTTTTTAGACACTGCATCAGCGTTAACGTCTGTCTGAGTGTTAACGTCCGTTTAATAAGTAAAACCCCACATTTTAACCCAGGGTTAATATCCTGCCTATTAGTCATACATCTGTCCGCTGCTTCTTACACTTGACAACAGCAAGCGGCTGACGAGGACAGTGTGACGGTCCACTTTACGAAGAAGTAGAAGAAGGAAATGGCTTATGAAGGGAGCGTGTTGGCTTTTTTAGGATTTGGACTCGGAGTTCGGCCCGCTCGCTCTTCCAGCTGCGTCACTATGGAAACTGCCAGTAAATCTGCAGAAGTATTCCCATCCTCGTCTTGGCAGCAGACCTTTGGCTTGGCACATCTTCCTGTTCTGACTGCGTCATGCCCGGGCTAGCGGAAGGATCCGATGAGTGAGCCGCGGAGCAGAAGAAGTGCTGACCTCGGGTCAGATTTGTGTTTCTTGTGGTTGTCGTCGTAATTAGGCGTTAAGTTGGCAGCGACGTTTCTGGATCAGCTCAAAAATAGGTGACAAATTAAAGAAAAAAAACAAAACACATTCTCAGAACAGCTAATGCACATGGAATTGTGCTGGAGAGACACCTTGGAACAGACCACGCCCATGGTGCTGTGTAAATCCTGATTTATGCTTCTACGTGGAGCCTTTGCCGTAGCTTGTGCAGATGGTCTACGGCACTGTGAGCATTTATACTTTTGCACTGGTGTGTCTCTTGGTATGCAGTTACGCCGCCAAACCTCTAGTGGGCGGTGGGGTTTTATTTCAGTCCAAGTGTTTTTATTTATTTATTTATTTTTGTGTAATGCAAACAACAGAGAATGAAACTGAAATCTTGTTGGAGTTAATCGATGATTGAAGTTACATTCTTGAGGAGGTTCACGCCAGGCCGCGCCGCAGGGTGCAACACGGGGCACGCGGCTCTGAGACACCTCAGGCGTAAACTTGACGCGGAAGCATGACTCAGCCTTAAGGTGTGTGTTCGCCCATGCTTGTTCACAAGATGAATGAACACACTGTCTGCCTTCTTCCACATACATGACCTCTGATAGTTTGTTGTCTAGGGCTGCTGTGATTAGAAGCGGAGAGCGTATGCACTCTAGCAAGACTGTGCAACATAGTTCTGAGATAACGAAAATATCATTCTAACCTTTTAAATTGTGATCCGAATGGGGTCAAGGACGTGGCAAGGTCGATCATCCAAAGTAGTTTGTTTTAAAAAAAAAAAAAAAATCCTTAACATTAGAAGTATACACTGTCGGGCCAAAAAATAGTGAGCAAAAAAACTTTCCCTGATGAGTCTCATTAAGAAGTGGCTTTATTACGGCCGCGCAGCTGTTTAGTCCCAGTCCTTCGAGGCCTCATTACATTGTGCGTGTATGGAAATGCTCTGTTAAACATAGCAATGGTTTTAATTGTTTGTTTATTTATTTATTTTAACCATGCAACTTCACCAAGTGATCCCCGATTTTCTCCCTAATTTAGTCGTGTCCAATTCCTCCCCGTCACTAGGGGGCTCCTACATTAAGGCTACTACTACCACTCAGTCAGGAGGGCCTAAGACTATGACGTGTTTCCTTTGAACCACGTGACGCCAGCACACCACATCTTTTCGGCGCGTCGTAACACACTCGGAGGACAGCGCTATCCGCTCCTTCCGCTTACGTGAGCTCACATCCTCTCGTCCCTCCCCTCTGAGAGAGTTCGGCCAATCAGCTCTCTCTAGACCTCCGGCTGCGAGAGGTTACAGCACCACCCGGGAATCGAACTCGTGATCTCCGGATCATGGGGTCGAGCACTTTACCTCTGTGCCATGACCACATTTCTTTCTCAGAGAGTGACAGTTCAGCACTGTCCTTCCAGGGTTTAATGATTTATTCAAAGATTCTTACCACAGTTTCAGTGATTTCAAATCTCCTTAGTTGTTTTCTCTGCTTGATACAACCCCAAAATTTGACCCTTCTAAAATTGTGACCTTTTTTTCTTTCTTTTTTTTTTTAACAGCACTTTTCGGAATACAAATTAGTACCAAATAGGACTAGACTATTTGCCAAATAATGCTAGTGTTTTCCTAAGTACCCTTATAGCAGGATTATTTGCATTGGGACCACCTTTTGTTTTACCCATGTGTTTTTCTGTAAGGTGCCTTGGTCCCTATAAAGTCGGATGGTGTTGATTTAATTTTCTATACCAGATGCTCTGACGGTAGTTCTAGTAGAGATTTATGAAGATTAATTTTTTTTTCCTCTAACCCAGTGCTATAATTTTTTGCAGTGCAATTACAGCCACGCTTTCTTGAGAAGCGTCTTCCTCATCTTCGGTTCGATCCGACAGAAACTATATTTGTACGAGGCTGCAGTGAGTCACGGTATCCAGCATGCGAACCTCTATAAAGCTTCTGTGAATATGGCAAAGGTGGAGATCGTATTCAGGGGGAAAAACAAATTGGTTTCGACTCGCTGCCTTTTACACCAACCAGATGGCTTTTACACCGGAGATGTTCTAAACACCGCGAGGAGACGTGATTTGCGTATGGGCTCTAGCCAACGCATATTTAACCGATTAACTGACTAAGTGTGAATACTTGATGTGAAGACCTCAGGATTGTTGGGAAGTATGGTGTAATGTCTTGGCAGAGCAGTTCACCAAGCCGTCCCGAGCTCACCGTTTTATTCCAGTGGAAATCTGAGGGTGAATCCGGTTTCTCTGAACGCTCCATCCATCAACACGTAGCTGTTAATTCGTTAACAAAGCTGTCTACTTTTTTTTTTACACCAGAATGAGCAAAGGTGGGAGGAGCCTATAGTCCTCCCCACCACCACCACCCCAAGACATTCTCCTCCTTTATCCGTCATTCCTGTCCAACTTGTTTGCTGACTTGTATATAGTGTATAGCAGCATATTTTGGCATCGGCGATACATGCCATGCGTGTTAAAGGTTTACGGTGTCTAGACTTGCGTCTCGAGAGATATTGAGCACCCACCTCGGGTCAAGTGGATTTAATCCGTAGTCCGAGTGTACCTTGTGAAACTTGTAATTGTTCAGCTTAATGTTTATATACGCAGATGATTTGTTGGCGGCGGGAGGCTTTTTTTTGGAATCGGATAGATCAGATAATACTCGAAGCATTTGGATGAAGTCATGATTTCGGGTTATATTCTTCCAAAACGAGTGTTTTTTTTTTTTTTTTTTTTTGGGAATCCTGGCAGAAAACAAAGTTTTAATTAGACTAGTAATGAATAGGATGCTTGATCAGGCTTGTATATTCTCAGGTGGTGTGGTAAAGCCTGTGTATGCCTTGGCGCCGCTGTCGAAATTAGGTCCAAACATCTTTAATTTCTACCGTCAAACAGCCAGCATAAGTAAACTTGCGTCTAACGACTTATTAGGTCAGTTTATGCAGCTGACCGTTTGTTTTTTGTTTTGCTGGAGACAATGCACCTGGACCTGACCCACCTAATTCCAGCGTCCCACGTGCCTTATTTTCTCCGTTCCCATTTTTTTTGCCTCCTCGATCTCTCCTTCCCGAGTGTTGGTTTCCATCTTTTTCCCGGCCAGTGGAGCGAGTCTCAACAAGAAGCACGCCCCTGATGACTATCACCACTGGGCACAGCTGGTTGCATCTGGTCCGGCGAGGACGATAAGACGCTTGAAGACGGCCCCGCCCTGCTCCACCTTCCGCACAACATCCTGCTCTGTTAGAACATTCGAATTAGTGCTACAGTTCTAGGTACAATTCATGATCATGACATTTGTCAAAAAGTTTGAAATCAAATCTCAATATAATAAGAACAGTTTAAGATTTTATGCAGAGAATGTGCTGTACAACAACAGAACTATAATCCATGGCATATGTTAACATTCTTAATACTTTTGATACGTTCGGCCAAATACTACCGTAGTTACTGGGTGACCTTTCACATTGCTTTCGCTTGCATGATCGTCTTAATCATTGCAATGTTTACAGATGTATGAATAAGTTTCATTTCTGGATCGAAAGCAACACCGCTTCGTTTGCTACAGTAGCTACTTATTCAGTGCCTTGAGCATGGGTTAAGTTGATTCACTAGATACTCTCATAAAATCAACATTTCATAATGTTTTCATTCCATAACGACAGCGCAGATACCCCTCCATTCTTCCATTATGAGGCACATTAACATTGAACACGCATAAAATGTGCATTCCGTCCGCTGCGGTTGACTGTGATCATCCGGTGCATAGCTGTACACTTGTAATGCCCTGTAATTAGTGCTGTAATTATGCGAAGAACCTCGAGCATGCTGCGTGTGTGAGCTCAGCGAACAGGCCTGGGGCAGGACACGAGAAGAATATCGTGAAGCACATCCAGGTTCTCACATTTGAAAAGGTGTGATCGAGTTGTCGGATGTGTTCTGCAGTCAGATTTCATGTCTAGCTGTTTTTCTTTCAGGTCATGTGACAGCCAGGCGAACATCAAACATTTGAATCCTAATGGTAGTACAGAAACCTGGGTTTCTTCTTGATCTCCCATGCTAATCAGACGAGCGTTAGCATGTCATACCTGGCGATAAGGTGCCGCTGATCAGAAAGTCCCGAGTTCAACCCAAGGTATCACAGTTGGGCTCATGAGCAAGACTCTTCTTAATCTTAGACTGCTCAAATGTGGAACGAGATGAAAAATGAAAGTGGATAATGGTGTCTGCCAAATGCCGTAAATGTAGTGCTTTCGTTTTAGTGTGTTGGGACGAGGTGAGGTTGGCTGGCTTCACCTCATAGTCATCACCATCTTGGGTTTGTGGCTGAGGAGATCTTACTGGTTTGTTAGAACTGGTCAAGAGGAAATTGGGGCGAATGCTAGAAATAGTGAACACACAGATCGTCTAAGTCCATATCCACACGTAGCCAGGTATTTTTAAAAACAACAGGGGGCCAATCAGGTGTTTTTTTTTTTTTTTTACAACAGGGGACCAATCAGAAGCGTAGAAACATAATTACCGGTTCCGGCATGTAGAAGTCTGACCGGGTCTCATCCAAAACCGCCGTCTCTGTCTGCGGAGTCTGTGTCATCGGAGTTCTGTATGTTGCAGCAGTGAGCTTGGTAGTAAATTCAAGAACCTCTGTTCATTAAAGTAATGTGTGAGTAACTGTGCGTGTATGTACGCTCGTGGAAAAAGTCCAGTAAGCAACGTTAACACAGTCACTGGTTTACTGTACGCAAGTCCACTATTGCACAAAATATCCTCATAAACAAAGCTGACGTCAAATCAAGGAGACTAGTATAGAGACAATGACATCATCGGCACACAAGGTGACGTTACAATAAGCCGAAATCTCAGTTTCCTCCACATACAATCTGTCCACACACCACCACCGAAATCTTCACTTTGGACGTAAGCTCCATTTTCAACAACCAAAACCGAGTTTGCATGTGGACGAAAGGCCAAAACCCGCAGATAATAATCTCCGTTTTTAAAAATACCCGGCTGTGTGTGGACATGGCCGTAGATAGACATGCCAGATAGTGTGCTTGACGTACAAGTTAAAGGGGTAAGAGATGATTACAGAAACCATTATTAAGCATATCAAGAACCTGAAATGTCCAGGTGCAGCATGATCGTTGAGAAATGATATGTAAATATGAAACCACACTGCCCAGTCTGGTAATAAAAAAAAAGAAAGAAAAAAAAATGCTGTCCTTCTTCAAAATGTAAATTTGTATGCTGACGCTGTAATTTCCTGAACTACTTCTGTTATCATACTGTGGATTTTCCCACACGGTTTTACTCTGCCGTTTGTTTTATCGTTTTACCGCAAACCCTGGCAAACAAAAAAGGCCCGAGCAGTCCGTTCCCACACCTGAATAAGCTTTCGGCTGCACGGGACCATTGAAACCAGACTGCGCTCTCTAAGTAACGGACAACAAAAGCAACTGCTGAGCCCAGGCTTTTGTTTTTGTTCCCCAAACAAAGTGCACAAGCCGACCTCCAGCGGAGAGGGAGGGCGACGCGGCCACTAATGGGATTGATAAACTCGAGCGGACAGGCAGGAGAGGAACCTGCCACTCACTCGGAAGCCGTCCGGTAGCCGAGATGCGCTCTAGGAGATCCAGCCTGGTCTTCAGCTCTCAAAGGCTTAACCATGGCAGTACAGTGGAGTATTCATTAAATATTATTCATTATCTGTTTACATTAAACATGCCTGAGGTTTTTTTAACTTTATGTTTATTTAAAAATATTTTGTAACACAAATAATAATAGTAGGAGAAACAAAACAATTTTTAAATTATTTGATTCTTTTACTTCCTCGTTCCACTTCCGACTCCAATCCGACTCGCGTTTCTGACTCGGTTTTTGACTCCACTTCTGATTCAGATGGGTTTGACTTGATGTCTGACTCTGCTCTTAGATCTTTTCACTGCCGCCTCCGTTCCTGCCTCCACTTCTGGTCCACTTTGATTTTTGACACTGTTTCCTGTTTTACTTTTGGCTTATGATTTGCTCTGCCCTTGACTCTACTGTACTTCCAACTTCCCCTCAGACTCCTGCCTCCACTTATAATTTGCTCCCCACTTTGATTTTAAATTAGCTGCCGACTTCACTTCTGACACCGTTTCCCACTTCACTACTGACTCTGCTTTCAACTTTGGATCCAACTTCGCTTCCGACTCTTTTTTTTTTTTTTTTGGACACCGACTCTACTTTTTACTTCTGACTTTGCTACTGATTTACTCTTTTTAAATCAGTAAATCTGCTTTTGACTCTTTTGACTCTCAGTTTAACTTATGACTTCAGTTCACACACTGCTTCCAACACCATTCCTGCCTATACTACTGGTACTACGATTCTGACTCTGCTTCTGACTCCGATTCCGTCTCCCCCTGACTCTGCTTCTGACTCCGATTCTGTCTCCACCCGACTCTGCTTCTGACTCCGATTCCGTCTCCCCCCGACTCTGCTTCTGACTCCGATTCCGTCTCCCCCCGACTCTGCTTCTGACTCCGATTCCGTCTCCCCCCGACTCTG
This sequence comes from Clarias batrachus, assembly GCA_003987875.1. Taxonomy (NCBI): domain Eukaryota; kingdom Metazoa; phylum Chordata; class Actinopteri; order Siluriformes; family Clariidae; genus Clarias; species Clarias batrachus. The sequence continues at coordinate 143,442 of QMIH01000437.1, read as the reverse complement.
CTTCTGACTCCGATTCTGTCGCCACCCGACTCTGCTTCTGACTCCGATTCTGACTCACCTTTGACACCATTAATGACTCTATGCTTTACTTTTGACATTGCTTCTGATTGACTTCACGTCTGACTTTGCCTCCAGTTCGGTTCTGACTCTGTTTCTGCCTTTAATTCTGATACTGCTCTCTGCTTTGATCTGACTTTGATTCTGGCTTCCAAATCCGTTTTCCGCGTTCTCTCCTGTACTTCTACTGCTTCTCTCCTGCCTCATTACTACTTATTTATTTCATTTAATAGGTTGTTGCAGTTTGCTTTTTCTTAAGTCCTACGTCCTGTGCAGCATGTAAAACAATATTCCTAATAATGCTACTTTTTAAGTGAGGTAATGTGATATTGAGAATGCCAGTAAAAGTAGGCAACTGTCACGATCTGAAAATGTAATGTCACATGTATCCTAGTAACCCAAGCTTAATCTCATCATCAGCAGCCTCCAAGACGCACGTTCCTCACTCTCATAAATGTCTTATCTACGAGTCATATATTTATTACTGATCAATAACCTGACAGCTTATGAGTTCGCTACAAGTTAAAATCAGAAAACCGCCAGTATTGTAATTTATACGAGCCAGAATAATGTCTGATCAAGTTGATGAGTCAGTTTGAAACACTTCATTTATATCTCCCAAGTGCATTTTATTCCTCCTCCTGGAACGGTATGCACGCTCAGACAGATAGATTTATCTCCTCAGGCCTCTGAAGCATGGCTGCGAAAAAGCCGGTGCTCGGAACTTCCCTCAGGAATCGGTCTGGTATTTTCGGCATCTGAGACATGAGAGCTTTGTTGTTGCGCCCTTTTTTTTTTTTCCTCCCTCTTTTTGTAATCAAACTTACTAAAAATAGCACCCGGCTCTGGTCCCTCCCTGAGATATCATTGTTTTTCTGGGGCTTTCTTCATTCTTTCCTGATTGGTGTAGAAACCCGTACACAAGCACACAGTTCTTGGAGGACACATCGCCACAGCACAGTCAAGGCCTTAATCCTGATTGGTCGGAAGGTGTCGACTTAATTTGCCTGGAAAATGGCAGGTTTATATTAGTGCGCAATAAAGATAAACATGTCGAAGCAGACATAAACAGATGTTTGTTTAACATTTATGGATGAAGTAAGCAGTGTTTGTAACAGTCCTCTGCCCGCAGGAAGGTCTTTAGGGAAAAGGACAAAACATGACAAGCTGTGTTTTTTTATTTATTCATTTATTTTTAACTCTTATGAAGTTTAACCCTGATAAACCCAAATGGAGAGCATTACAATATATTAACAAGCCGATATTTATTGCCACACTTTGTCTGTATAATGTACATCATTAGACATGAACACTACTCTGTAATTTACGCCGTATTGTTTATATTAAGTATTTATATTATGCTATAAGCATGCACCGCTCAAGTTTCGGACAAATCCCCGCCCGAACAACATGTCATGTACATTTTCGCTCCTCCAGACCACAGCCATCTCATGTTTTCATCTCCCATCTGCAGAGCCTTTAGCACAGAGGATTATGTCCTCACTGTGTTTACCATAAATCTGTAATTAGCTGACTTTAAGTGCTCTCCACTGTAGGCGCTGTTGAAAGAACGTGCCAAAGCACAGGACTCGGGACCTGTCAGCGTCCTCCTCCACGACGCACCAGCTGCTTCCTAAAGCCACCGCGGCTGCGAAGCTTTATTACGGCGCTCTGCTCTTAACGAGAAGGGATTCAGTAACCAACGCGTTCTGTAAACATGTGACGCCAGTGATGTATTTAATAATGTGGATTCATAAAAAAAAGGCATGTTTTTAATGGTAATATGTCGCCATATTAGGTTTTATTTATTTATTATTGTTTTAACGGATTTAACAGTTGTTGCATATTTAATATACAGAAGAATCATCGCATATAAATTTAGTTTGCTCTGGAGGCGAGTTCTTAAGGTTAAAATACAAATTGCGAAACGTAAACGCGGATAATCCGTTTGAGGCGCCCAAAAATATTACCAATGTTACAAAAAATGTGCAAAAAAATTGAATGCATTGGTATCATGCTTCGTTGGTTTTTTTCGAAACAGCTTTTGCTTACTGAAGGAAAAAAAAAAAAAAAACTACTTTTTTTTCCCTTAAATCGTTCCACTGTACGAGATCCGTTAGTATTTTTTAAGACGCCGGGAAAGACCGGTCGTCCGCTGCTGCAAATAGTTGTCCGATCATCAGAAATGCACATGTGCACTACTGTTGAACCGCTTGACACTTTACACAACTAAAGTGTTCTAGTGATAGTATTAGGGATTGGGAGGAAAAACCTGGCAACCCTGCTCATGAGCTTTAGAGTGCCTTTGATGATGCACATGAAAGTAAAAACCACACATGATGCTTTTACAAGCATTAACAAGCTTCTGGCAGAATTCTGGTTGAATATATGATCACACCTGTCTTGGCAGACACGGCAGAGGTCAGTTCAATTTGTGTTGTCCGTGCCGTCCACCAGGGTTCAACGGTCTAGCTGATGACTTAAGGTTAAGCTAAATAAGTTATTCTTTTTTTAATATATATTCCTCATTATTTATGATAAAACGCACCAGTTTCACTTGGCAGTAAACAAAACGTCAAAGTACGATTCCACCACCACCATGCTTTACAGCTCCTACAATGTCCTTGGGATTGACCGGACCGTTTCAACCTTCAGTCCTCCAAACATACTTCTGGTCAAAAGGGTCCTTCAGAAGGCTTTTTCTTAATCCATGTTGTCATTTGTAAATTTTATTCAAATCTGAAGTTTTTATAGCAGGGGGATTCTTTTTTAGACAACAGCCATGATGATGTAAAGCAGGCTTGACTCTTCACAGTGATACTGCTGTTCCTGAAGCGTTTGGTTAAGGACAGGTCTGTGCCTCGGTGGTTCCTGGGTTGCTTGACCATCCAAACCAGCTGAGGGTGATTTAGTATAACCTGTTGTTTAGACATGGCTCCAGGAGAGATTCTGCCAACCTTGTTCTCAGATCTGGACTGAACTCCTTGGAATTTGCCCCATTGTACTGTGAGTTGGTTAGAGTGATGTCAAACCTTTTATGCTGTATAGAGAAACGACCAGGTGAGTGGCAGGAAATTGACAGGTGCTGTATTGGACGTGGCAAATTAAAAGCTATTTCAGCACCAATTAACTATTGGGCTAAAAAGGGTTAATGTATTACGGCGTTGTATGTATGACTGTGAACCTGTTGATTTCAGGAAACTAAAAGTAGATTAAAACTTGTGCACCAAATTACTTCTATTTCTGCTTTAATTCATGCTATACAATTATTCTATCAATCAATCAACATTTATTTATATAGCACCTTACAGCAAACTAAGTTGAACCAAAGTTCTTTACAGGATTAAAAAAATAAGATATCAATAAAATAAAACACAACAAAAATGATAAAATGACAATTAATAGATGAAACTAAAAATATTAAACGGCGTTCTAAATAAGTGCATGTTAAGTTTAAACTTCTTTAAACACACAAATGTCAAAATAAGATAAATGGCAATAAGTACAAACGCAATAAAAGTACAAACAAAATTATAAAGACATGTAATGTTATCATATAATCAATAAAAGTATATATTCTAGGAAATAACTAGTGTAAAGAAGTCTTTTGTTGTCTCAATGTTGCCATGACGTTAACGTTTGTTAACTTTTGAATCCCGCTGTAGTCGACTATTTATTTCTATTCGTTTTTGGACGGTGGTTCTCAAACCCAAGACGCGTCACCAAGGAGTCCTTTTTTTCTAATTTAAATTGTTTTTGCATGATTGTAATCAACGTTATTGCATTTTAGAGGTCCAGGTGCCAAAGTGAACTGAGACAGTGGAAAGTCCAGAAATGGAAATTGATCTGACTCAACCCAAAAAAACAATAAGTACTGATGAGGAGCATAGAATTGATTTTTACACATTAAAGTGGTCCTTGGCAACAAAACGTTTTGAGAGCTGCTAATTAAGACCACGTCATGAGTTCAGTCTGAATATTGTATTAAGCAACAAACGAGTACATTACTCATTTGTTTGCTTGGTTGGTTTTTATTCCCAGAAAGAAGTTAAACCTTCTTTTTCCCCTCTGCCTGCTTTGTACTGTACAACACAAAAAGTCCAGTACACCTAGTGATCATTAGGGACAGGAATCACCAGGGGCAGGTTGATTACAACCTCACCATGCCTAGGTTAGTATCGCGATTCTGTTAGTATCACAGTGTTACTGTATAATTGTTCTATTCAGTGTACAGTGGAACCTCGGATTGCGATTAACATGGTTTACGAGTGTTCCGCAAACCGAGCGAAGATTTTTATTAAATTTTTAATCGGAAACCGAGCAAGTATTAGTTTACGAGCGCCGAGTATCATGTATCATGCATGCAACTCTTATTTTATTATTTTATCGCCACTCTCTCACCTCCCCACCAAACACCTCCCCCCATGACTTCGCAAACACAAACTCTGCTCGTCTCTTATGCATGTACGTGCGTACTTTGACACCGACACACAGACGCTCTTTCGCCTTTTCACCTCCTCCTTGGCTTCACAAACACACAGAAACTCTGTCATATAGAATAGAATGCAATAGAATGCTCTGTCGCGATTCTTTTCAAACACTTATCTGTCAGGATTTATTTGTACTTTTTTTTTTAAGGTAAAGTGCAGATTAATTTGTTTTATTTTCATTTTATAGATTGTATCAATTATTTTTATGTATTTATTTTTTGGGGCTGTGGAACGAATAATTTAAGTTTTCATTATTTCTTATGGGAAATGATGATTTGGTTTACGAGTGTTTTGGAACACGAACCCACTTCCGGAAGAATTATGCTCGTAATCCAAGGTTCCACTGTATTTTAATTCAGCTCGCCACCTGCAGGATTATAGAGGAACGTCAACTTTTTACCACCTCAAATGCAAACAGATATAAGTGTAAAAATTATTTTAAAAATTATAAATAAAAATGTGATTATGGAGTCAGTGGAGCTTTACATGAATTGCCACACCCAAGCAATTTTTCCCCCATCTCTAGTGCTCACCACAGGAAATGTACTTTCAATTTTATTATTATATATGCGAATTTGGCTACGAGACTAAAGGTTAGACTTACCAGATTTGGAATCAGAAAGAACCCTAAGTGTACAAATTGTAAAAGTGTAAAAGAACAGAGCAGGACTGAATGCTGATGTTGAAGTATCTTGAGTTTCTTTATTGTTTTTTATTTTTTATTTTATTATTTTTATTTTTTAATTTTTTTATTTTATCTGTCCATAATCTCTTTCATAATCATAATGTGTTAAAGGATCATTATTAAGTCCTAATCGGACCCTAACAGCTGTTTCAACAGAATCGCTCCGTTAATTGTGTCCATGTAGCTGCTAGACCAGTTCAACCAACCCATTTCAGCCATTTGCTCAGACAGCAGGCTTGGGCTTGTTTTCTCCTAAACCTTGGATGGTCAGGGAAACCGAAACTGTGTACTATACTGTACGTTGCAGTGAATTCCCAACATTCAACCTCATTTAAAGCCTTCTTCGGCAAAATCGAACGCTTCACTTTTTCTCTAAGGAAGTCGCCGCGTCGTTTCCTCTTGCTGAGGTTTTTTAGGCGCGCAGAGGATGTGGAAAAGCCGAGGTGGTGCGGTGTGCTCTGGGTTCATGGTCATGCATCCAGGCCTTTTGTAACGACTGAATGAGAGAGCGAGAGAGAGGAAGAAAGAGGGATTTTCTAGCCATCCGTACACTCCTACAAATGCACAGCATAAAATTTCCCACAGCGTGCAGGATTCTCATGGAGAGATGGAAAGATTGCACGGTGTTGCATCTCCTGGGCGGATTATCCACGGCAGCTGAAACGGATGTTCATTTTCCGTCCGTCTCTTTTGTCTCGGCTTCTGACTAATGCTGAAACGTAAGACGAGGCTGTTGCGGCGAGACTGAATCAGTAGCGTTCTGTGGGTGAGGGTCGTAGAGCGTACGCTGGTCACGCAACAGGCCCCATTCGTTCCACTAAAACTTAATAACGTACAGCTGATTGATTTAAACAAGGAAAATAGTTCTTGTAGCTAAAGAGTGGTTTCTGTTACGAGTTGAGATGGGAATCGCCAGGGACCAACTGATAGGATATTATCACAATAACTAGGTGCCCATTCGATTTGTATTGTCACGCTTCTATAAATATCCCGATTTGATCATTAAAAAAAAAAAACTCTCTAATAAATTAAATTTTTTGTTGTTGGGGAAAAAAAAGAGAGAAATTTATTATATTTTTTAAAATGGTGGGATCTTGCCACGGTTTTCATATGAGCCTGCGTCAGCACATGTTCTTGATTTCTATCTGTTTGTTTATTTATTAATTAATTAATTTACTTCCTCCTGTAATCCCATTTCTGCAAATTTTTTTTGCATCCCATTTCCCTTATTTATTTATTTATTTATATTTTCCTCCTCAGATTTTTTCCCCTCTTTTATGTCCTTTTTAGGGCCTCCTTAGGATGGTGTACTGCCTTCCAATGTGTGAATAGTTTAGAGTGCGCCACCTGTAGGATTATTGAGGAATAGCAATATTTTACTGCGTAAAACAATTTGTTTATTATTCTTGCTTGGCGGAGTCAAATGAGTTGCAAACTGAATCTACTACTTCTTTTTCTTCTTGGTGTTCACCAGCGGTCGGGATCTTTTATGTTATCTCTCTCATCTTTCAGTTTAAATCCTCTGCTTTACTCTCGCCAGTGTTAAGAAACTCATCAAAGACTTTCTTCCTTTTTCTTTCTCTCCCATTTTCTATGATACTTTTTATAACGTTCGCAACCCTCCTACAACGGATTCCCCCTCATCGTGGCTCTGTATTACAACTTGTGGAACTTGCCGTACATATCTGAATCGATCTGTTCACTATTTAGCAACAGGCCATCTGGTTATATTGTTGACGTATTTATTTATCTATGTATCTATTTTTGTGTTACTCCTGTCCTCATTTAGTCCAGCCCAAAAGAATCAATCTCTTTATTTTATTTATTTATTTTTGATCAGGACAAAGCCTAAGTCGCTCTCTCAGACCACTCTCATCAACCCCCCGCCCCCAACCCCCGCTATGATAATAAAACGCGAGTAGACAACGTGGCGTGAAGAAATGTACGTCCTCCAGCTCCCGCGTTGCCTTGCCGGGTTTATTGGGGCAGAAGGAGTCACAGCTGTCCTCCCTTCAGGGCCTGGAGATGAAAGCTGATTCCTAAAGAGAGCGAGAGAGAGACAGAGGGATGATGTGTCTCCTGTATAATGTATAAGACACAGCGCTTTGAGGTGCTTCATTCAACTAGGAACAGGCTGGTCATTATTGTATTGATCTTGAATAAAAACATAGAAAGGAGATCCACTTGACTGAGCCGTCCCCAGTCCTGTGATATCGTCTTAATCTCCGTCTTTCCATTATAATGAATATATAACTTTATAAACCGGGTTTGAAAACCATCGACACCTTTACAGTTCCGACTGTAGTAGCTTTATGCATCCCGTATTCTGAATATTATAACCAGCGTTAGCGCTCGCGTCCGAGTCTCTCCGCTTCGACTCGTGGGTTGTTTGCATTTGGTCGCAGTCCAGCGTAATGCTAACAAGCTTAAGAGATTAGAAAGTCACAAATCATTCCGAATAACAGCGAAAGCCAAGTGCAGAGTCTGTAATCTACCGCATGGGATTTACACACCAAGATTGAGGAGAGTGTTTGTGTGTGAGAGTGTGGGAGCTCAAGGTCTATTCATTTCCATCATTCTGTTAAAAGAAGATCGAGTCAGGGCTCGATGAGATGATGAGAGAGCACGCCGCGTGCCAAAATCTTTCCTTTAACAAATTGAAATAGCTCGGGTATGCTTAATCAGATTTGCAGTTGTTACTCATGAATAAATAAATAAATAAATATTTTATATATATATTTTTTCCCCTATTCACATCCTAATACACAAATATTTACCCGTCTTTTTTTTTTTTTTTGCATATTTCTGACACTTAAATGATAGATCATCAAACATTACAAAAAAGAGACCCGAGTAAATATAAAAATACAGTTTTTAAATAAGTATTTTCTTTATTAAAGGAAAAAAAAAATTCAGGCTCAAACCAGCCTGGCCCTGTGTGAAAAAGTAAATCCTCCCCCTCCCCCTCCTCTTGTAAAATCATAAATGAACTCTTGGAATGATTTTTTTTTTTTAATTAATTAATTTATTTATTTTTTTTGGAAACTTGAGTAAAATTTTACTTGCCACACCCAGGCCTGATTACTTCCAGATCTGTTGAATCAAGAAATCACTTAAATGGAACGTGTATGACAAAGTGATTCATGTTAAAAGAACTGTATTTTGTCTTTACTAGGTTATCTTATAAATGGAATATAATATAATATAAATGGAATATAAAATTAGATAGATCTTAATTATTTAAGTGAGACAAATAAGAAAAAAAGAATGGGGCAAATACTTTGTGACCGGCGGGAGAGACGGTGTACGGTATCGCTCACACGACCATCGTTTGTCTTCTCGTTAAAAGCCCGAGCGTTTCACTCTCCTGTAGTTATACAACGCTGCGTTAGTATCAGGCCTAGAATCAGATTAACCAGCGTGTCCCCCTCGCCCCCCCCTCCCCCTCCCCGTGTGGGTTCCTGTGCGCTCAAATTATTAGCATCGTCGTGCTATTTTCAGAGCGTGTGACTCTCTTCTGTTCTCTTGCAGGCTCCTTCGCTCCTGTAATCCTCTCCGCATTGCAATATTAAGCTCTTCCTGTTTCCACAGAGCCCTCGGGGTGATTACCCAGTTTTCCCCTCGTCCGCTAAATACAAAAGCGCTTGAGCGGAGCCCTGCTTAGCCACTTCCCTCCTGTCTTCTTTTTTTTTTAAGTTTAAAATGCACCAAAATACAACACTGGGACTATTTTAGGATAAGAGTTGCACTTCTGATTCTTTTTTTAAATTGATAATCGTTTGTTTTTTTTGTTTGTTTTTTTTAGTCACAAAAAATTCCCTTTTTTTTCCCCCCAGCTTTTTTTTCTTTCTTTTTTTATCTTCTTCTTGTGTGAAATCCGAACGTGAGTGTGGGTTTCATTTGAGGGAAAGAAAAAGGCCTGAGAGTTTTATTTTGGCCAAATCCTGCCCCCTGCCTTCACCCTTCACTGCAGCCTGTCCAACAGACACACACATGCGCGAGCACCCCCCCCCCCTCATTCACACACATTCAGGAAGCCGGCGTCGCTGCCAGGAGCGCTCTGTTTCCGGGAATCGGACCCGCGGGCCTGCTGCGGAGTGGGCCGGCACTGACGCGAGAACCATTGTTCCCCACGTCGTGGAGGGGAAGGAACAGCAACAAAAACAAAAACCACCCATGGAAGGAGCAGAGAGAGAGAGAGAGATGGGATTGGGGGGGAGAGGACAAGACGTCCGAGCTATTTCTGTTAGAGAGGCTCCTCCAGTTGTGCACACACACACACACACACACACACACAGAGCATTCCTGCACTCTTATGATTAGATAGCTGACCACTCAGCCTGCCTTATATATTGTCGCTAATTGCTGTATTTAGCGTCTGCGATCTCATATCAGCTGAAGTTACAATGTAACGAGTTTGTCTTCATTCTGATTGGTCAGAAGGTGTCGAGCGATTTTTCTGTGAAAGTGCGTCTGGATGTAGCAGGGTTAATGCTAATGTCTCTGTAATGCATTACTAAGCTATAGTTGCTATAGAAACGATATAGTATAACTATAGAGAGTGTGTGTGTGTGTATACTCTGTACTAAGTTTAAAGTGTTCCTTTATTCCGCACTTTATTGGACGTCCTACTGTATAACGCGTCTTTTTGTTTTGCTCATCCAGAGTATTTCCTGATTACCGTTCATGATACCCGAGTCAGGCCGAGTGGGCGGAGCCATTGCGCTGTTGCACAGTACAGATGTGATTTCCAGATGTTTATGCAAATTTCTCCCAAGCAGTGCATCAATCCCTTGTTTCCATTTTTTTTTTAAAGAAGCATCCAAAAAAAAAAAACACACACACACACTTACATCTACAGTATGGGCAACTCTGATACAGAATGAACAATCACTTCAGTTGACTTTTCAAGTCATATGTCACCGCCGTGACGGAAACCAACCTCATGCTGTAGTCATGGCAACAAAGCGACGCCAATCAGCTTTATCAGCAGCTCATTGCATATGTGAATTTCATTACATTTTCTGAGCAGCAGTTACCTAACGTTGCTTTGCACAATTTGTTACAATTTTGTCTTCAAATAAATCAATTATTAGGCTCATGTCAAGTATCCGATAATCAATCTCCTGCTTCTTTCCTCTCGGCTAACATGCTCTTCACAAGCTTTATTTTTTGTACTAAAACAACCCTTCTTGTGTGTGTGTGTTTTGTGTCTTCCAGGTTTCCCAAAAAACCAACCAGGTGAGTCAAGAGCAGCTTCCTTCCTCCGTTCCTCCACCAAAATCATCCAGCATCCAACTGCTATTTAAAGAGAAGAATAGCGAGCGCGAGGGGCCGACCGGCGAGCGCTCATGCCGTCACGTCGATGAGACGGCGATAAGCTCAGGCTGAGTCACAGGGCTGTGGGGTTTTAAGCACGTAGACACAGCACTGATGACGAGATAGCGCAGGGCCGCTGCGTCACAACAAAGACTCGGGATTACGAGCCGACGTGCAGCTGTTTAACGTGCTGGCGGAAAGGTTCATGTATCGCGTACTCCGAGTAGAGGAGACTTAAAGGAAGCTTGTTAACAAGGTGTTTCTGGAGGCGCGAACCGCCAGAACAGCTCAGTGAAGATTTTACAATTTTCTCAAACTGTTCGTACCGAACAGATAAACAACTATAGTTGTTAGCAAGATAAGATAACCTGCCAGTTTAATGTGGACTAGGACTTAGTGGTTGTATGATTTACAGTAGCATGAGGTCTAAGTAAGGTTTAGATATTGACCTGGATCAGATCAGGGACTAAATTTCAGGAAATGGTACCGAATTTATAATTGATTTGGTTTAGATGTAGAAATATTCTCTGAATTATTGTAGCTTAACTAACAACGCATGTGTTGATGAGGGGTTTATTTAAATTTTTTGTGTGTGTGTGCGCAGACCAGGAAGTATTCTCAACAAGGACCACCCTCCAGACAAGAAGCCCAAGAGTGAGAAGGTGTCGGTGCTTACTGGACATGACTTTGACCCCACTGGTAAGGAATGACAAAACCGCACTGAATTTTATTTATTGATCGATTTTGATTGTTCTTTTGAAGTGGTCTTGTTCCCTATGGAATGCAGTTTCATTCCGTTTAAAAGTAAAACAGGTGAAGGACGAGTGATGAAGTGAGGGGCCAAGTGTGCTCGGAAACCGTTCCCAGACCCCAGAGAGCAAACGCAGATAAAGACACAATCTTTAGAAAGCTGAGTATCAGATTACGCTGTACAATAAAATCCTCTCTGCGCATCAGGTGGGATTTATCGCGAGGTAATAATCCCGTCCTGAAACAGACGACGCCTCATGTGCAGACAAAGTGGCCGAGTCACACACGAGCGCGAGTGCGTCATCTCCATACGGCTGTGAATGAGATACAATTATGAAAAAAAAAAAAAAAAGAGGTTGTGATTCAGCAAGCTAATTTTTTTTAGTTCAAAAAATTTCAGTATTTTGTACTTGAATATGCATATTAAAAGTTAAAATAGTGATGAGAAAACATTAATAACAAACAGAATCGTTTTTGTATTTTTCGACAGTGAGGAGAAATGTTTAGTTTCAGAAATGTACGCGTTTTGTACATAAAGTATCCTAATTTGCTTAAAAGAAGCCAAGAGTATAAAGAAACCGAGTTGCTGTAACTCCACTTTTTTTTACAAACCTAAAACCCTCTTGCCTTTAGAAAACGTGATGACATGATGATGTTTTAGATGATATTTGAAATTATATTGAAATAAAAATGAATCACGCGAATGACACATTTAGCATGAAAACAAAGTGATATCAAAATAAGCACGACAAAATGAAAACTGAAACTAATGTTTTTGCGCGTTACAAATGTTATTAAATAGTTATTCACAACGATGCACAATGACACTATTAAGCGTTTGATTGAGCGCAAAAATATATAACGTCCCAAACAGTTACGCGAAAAAAAAGCTACATTTTATGCGCTTTTAAAGGTTTAAGCATGAAAATGCAAAGAAACAGTATTAAACACCTAAACAAAAAAATAAAAGAAAATGTATGAGCATAATGTCTCAAGGACAAACACACAACATCATTAAACAGTTGTCAACAATTGAGAATCGTCAATAACACTATTAAACAGTTAAGCATGACATGAAGCTCATTAATCATGAAAACACAAAAGGTTAAGCACGAAAATAAAAAAGATTAAACGTTTAATGACAAATCTACAAAAACAGGACATGGCATCATTAAACTGTTTAAAAAGCAAGAATAGCATAATACCCTCAAATGCATAATGTTCTAGAATGGTTAAGAATAAAAATGTGAAATAACCGTATTAATCAGATAAGCATGAAAAAGGAAAATGAGAAAAGTTTAAACCAAACAAAAATGAAACAAACAAAAAAAAACAATCCTAACTCGTTAAACATGAAAAATGCAACCAGACAGGTTAAGCACAAGAATGTCAAAAGTTATTAAAAGGTCAAACACGAGAATGAACGTTTATTAATCAGTCAAGCATGAAAACGCGTTAAGAGACAGTTAAGCGTTAAAAAAAAACACACACACAAAGAAATTTTATTAATCAATCAAGTACTTAAAACAGCAGACAACATTTTTAACTTCATCTTGTTTCCAGTCACAATCAGTTAAAAAATATCCAGATGTGTTTCTCATATTCTTAAGTATAATACGAGAGGTGTTCAAGTCAAACCGGGACTTGGTGTGATGACATTTGGTGAATGAAGGCGGTGAAAGCGGTTGACCTTTACAGAAGCGTGGTGCGGTGATGAGACTCCTCGTAGCTGCAGTGAAACATTCGAGCGGTGAAAACGTTTTAAAGACGTCTGTACGATCCAGGCCGAGGTGGCTCGGGTCTCGCTGCAGTCGTCCCTGCGAACCGTTCAGCAAAGGAACATCGACGGATAACTTGTCACATTAAAGGAACTCGTCATGAAGTGAGGGAGTTTGAAGCTGTTCCCACATGTTAGGGCGCATTAAAGGAGTTCCTGGGAGGCCAGGGTTTCAAATGTGAGGCAGGCAGTTTGATCATGATCATGGCTTCGGCGTACTGAGAAAACGTTCTACCTTGGTGTCCAAGCACTAGTGAAACGCTGGGTGAGTGCATTAGTGTACAAGGAGATTATATATAGAGAGAAAGAGGGAGTTTTTACTCTTATAACTGTGTTCTGTTCAAGTCCCGACTTGAACGCCTGTTGTATAACATGTGACCATATCATGACTTGCTTCCCGCTGCTTTTTTTTTTTTTTTTGACTTTTCTGCTTTCTAAAAATATGCCTTTTTTTAAAAAAAAATCCTCAATCTATTTTGCTTACATCACCATCATCCTTATTTTCTCCACGTTTGTTTTTGTTCGTGTGTGTGTGTGTGTGTGTGTGTGTATACCTGTGCGTGTCCGTGTCCTGCATGTATCCCTGCTGTCAGAGCTGCCCGTGCAGAGTGTAGGGCGAAGGTCCGAGTCGTGTGGTAAGAGCTCACTGAAGGCCGCTGCCGTGGGTGTGTGACTGTGTGTGTCTGCCGTGGTGTTCCTCTCTCCTCCTCCTTCTCCTCCATCCCTCACTCACTCACTCACAGTTTCACTGTACTCTCAGTTTGGATTGCTGGGATTAGTCCTGGGATAATATTGGGATTCATACTGTATATTTCATCCTAAAATGCTAACAACAACAACAACAACAAATGAAAGCCAGTGGGATTAATTAGCATAACTTTAAGACTTTGTGTCATGCTAATGCAACCTTTCGTTCTTCAGCATTCAGCAATGAAAAGGAATTTAAAGGATTTCATTTTTCCCCCCCCTTATGATTATGCTGACTGGTTTATTTAAAAGCACATACTGGTTCTGGATCAGTGGTTTTTGAACTGACTGGTGGAACACATCATGCATGAGTGAAGTGCCGCCTCAGAGCCTCTTACTAACCTGCCTGGCTGTTCGTGGTGTCGGTTCAAAGGGAGAATCTAACCTGGGGATTACACTGCAGTCCTGTACGTCAGTGAGGAGATTACTTTATTTTTATTTATTTATTTATTTATTTTAATAAAATCTCTGTGCTGCATTTTAAACATATAAGACACAAACCATATTGTTGCTTTTTGTCTTCATTTTTACTCCCCAGTAAGCCATGCTGATTTCAGATTTCCTTATAAAATAAAACATTTCAGCTAAGCTCATGATATTGGCATCCTTGTCTGGCTTTGGTCAGCGACACTTTTTTTTTGGCTTATGCACACATTCAGAATTGATTTCAAAGTCAAGATGTGCTTGATTGGAAGTGAGTCTACGGAGAAGGAACGGAGGGGCTCGTGTTACAGAGCATCCCGGATCATGTGTTAAACACTGAGGAGGCAGTGCTGTACTGTAGCCTGGACGTGTGTGGCTGCTAATGAAACATACTGGGGTGTATTGATGCAGCAGGATGAATCCTGTGTATCGAGCTTTACATTCCGCTCAGATTCAGTCACGTGCTGTCGGACACACGGCGCTTCACAGTTGGTCTGCCTGGATAACAACCTGAAACACACAGTCTGTGGCGAAGAATAGAATAAATATATATATATATATCTGATCATTTAAATTCATACACATTCACATTTCATGCAAAGTTCAATAATTCTTTTGATTGTGCAAAGCTGCTTTGCGATAATGTCAACAGTTAAAAGCGCTATACAAATTAAAATTTATTGAATTGAATAACCAACCAAGTTTCACAAGTTCAACCCTGTTTTTCACGAGACATAAGTGAAGGTAGAAAGACCTACAAGCAAGCGTCAACTGAAGGCGAAGCCCTCAAAGCAGCTCTCGGGGCGATGTCTGTTAATTCTACATGAGGGTCTATATCCGAATATATATATATTTTAAAAAACTAAACAATGCTAATATTCATGATTGTTAGTTAATCTGATTACTTTTCAGCTTGTGGAAATGGAGGCAAAAAAAAGGATATAATTCCTAAAATTTGTTTGCTAAACCCTTTGAATTAAAGCCGAATACATTCACTTCGTTCACATCTTGATCGCTCCATTTCAGATCCGTTGTGATACATAGAGGCCAGTTTTGTTCCTATACTTATAGACCTGACGCTACACTTGTGTGTGTAAAAAGAAGCCGAGATCAAGATCTTTGATCTTTGATTTTTGATCGTGGTGTGAGTGCTGGATACGTTTGAGTACGTTTGGGCCACAAAACAATTCCCACATCCTCAGGTTTTAAACTGAATACGCAGTAGTTCTACGGTTGCGCGTATAGACGTTGGCGGACTTTCAGACCATGTGTCCGTTGCCTTTAGAGCCACAAAGCGGCACGTAGGAAGTGAAACGATGTTGATGTTCGAGTGAACTGTCCAGTTCGGGTGTTGGTCGGACGTGTTTAAGTGCAGGCGTTGACCAGCTTTATTCTGTGACCTCAGTGCAAGATGGAAGTGTGATTTAGGTCAGGCGAAGGAGCTGAAAGAACGCACGCAAACACACTCACATGTACGCAGTAATGAAAGTGAACATTTTGCAGGGGTGTGTGAATGCTTCTGCTTCATAGATGATTGTGTGTGTGAGAGAGAGAATGAGGATGGATGATGCATTTAGAGTGGTTCAGATTTTCTACAGTGTGAGCCAATAAAATCATTAGGAGTGTCAGGCCACGCCCACTTCACCAGACTGACAGGCATGTACTGTAGGTGTGTGTCCCGTTTGTGCTCATTGGGATTGTGTCTGTTCGGCTACAATCTGTGACTGTTTATAAGGGTTGCTTTTTAATACATATATTCTCTCTCTCTCTCTCTGTCTGTCTGTCTCTCTCTCTCTCAGGGCTCGTTCAGCGGTGTGTGATCATCCAGAAGGATGAGAACGGTTTCGGGTTCACGGTGAGCGGGGACAACCCGGTGTTTGTCCAGCTGGTTAAAGAAGGTGAGCTTTCGAGAGAGTGTTTGAGAAAGCACTGAGGATGAGCAGAGGCGCATTCGTTCCTCTGTTTATTCAGTTATTCACACAGAGCTGCACGAATAAGGAGTGAAGTAACGATCACGGGTTATTAGCTTAAGTTTAACTTCATGAAGATTTACACACAAGTGCAGGATTATTGATTGATTAGATCTACATTAATCGACCGCAAGCGGCCTTTCCTTTCACATTTATAAGCAAATATTCCCTTCTATGAATCTTATACAGTGGTACCTCGGCATACAAACACCACGGCATTACGGTTATCGCTTTAAGAACTTCGCCTCGGCATACGAGTGACGGACCAGAACGCCGGCTAAGTCGCACGTGCGTCCGGGAGCCTTTCAAAATTTTAGTGAAGGTTTAGCGCAGAACTGTGGGTCTTAAGAACGATAGCAAGAAGAGAATGGAGTGACTTGTTGTTTTATTCTTGAAGCAATCAGTACCAAGAGGAATCATAAATTTAGGTTTCATTTAACTTCAGCGTTTACTTCTACGTCTACATCTAGGCATTTGACAGACGTCTCTTACATTTTTTATTTATTTTTTATCTCATTACATCTGAGCAATTGGGCCAATTGCTCTAAGGCCCAACAGTGGCAACTTGGTGGTTGTGAACGTAGTCCAATGCCTTAACCACTGAGCTACCCCTGCTACCCCGTTCACCACGCACCGTTGTGGGCGGCGTAACACAGTCGGAGGACAGCGCTATCCGCTCCTTCCGCTTGCGTGAGCTCACAGACGCCCCTGATTGACTGTAGAGCCGTGATTAATGTGGGAGCACTAAGTACCTCTCATCCCTCCCCTCTGAGAGAGCTCGGCCAATCAGCTCTCTCTAGACCTCCGGCTGCGAGAGGTTACAGCATCACCCGGGAATCAAACTTGCGATCTCCAGTTGATAGGGCGAGCGCTTTTACCACTGCGCCACTCGGAGGCCCTCTTGTGACTATTTTTAAATGCAAAAATGATGGTTACAGTGTTGGAAATTGGTAATATTTTTGGGTGGATGAAACGGATTTAGGTGCATTTACATTATTTCCTATGGAAGAATTTGTTTTGCAATACATATTAAGAACTTGAATTTGTATCCCGAGGTACCGCTGTACTTTCCTTTATTTATTTATTTATTTATTTGCCTGTATCTATTTTTGCTTAACTTTGCATTTCTCTTGTCTCTCTCTCCTTTCTGCCTGTTATAAACACATTTCTTTCTTCCCATCTGTCTCCTCTCTCTCTTAATCTCTGTCCCCTCTGTCTTTCTTTCTTTAATCTCTCTCTCTCTCTCTCTCTGGATAGATGGAGCTGCTATGCGAGCTGGTGTTCAGACGGGTGATAGAATTATTAAGGTAAGCCTTTTCCTGTAGGGATTGTTTCAATAATAAATGATTGAATTGTATTTGTTAATATAAACCTTATTATTAATGGCAGATTGATTTAAGACGATCCGCTCATTGCTCCCCCTTCTGGCAGATTGCAGTAATGCGCCAACATGATGTCTGGTAGTTGCCTGCGATATCATTGTATATAATTATATCGTTTTGTTTGGCATTACAGGTTAACGGGACGCTAGTAACACATTCCAATCATGTAGAAGTGGTGAAGCTAATAAAATGTAAGTGTGTCATTTATGCTTTATAAAGAACAGCAGATACATCGATATTTTTATTATTTCTCATTGTGTGTGTGTGTGTGTGTGTGTGTGTGCGCGTTTCACAGCGGGCTCATACGTGGCTCTGACGTTGCTGGGGAGACCCCCGGGCCTCCCACAGATCCCCTTATCAGAGGCAGAGGGAGATGGAGACCCTCTCAGCTCCCTCAACTCTCCTCACTCCCCCGGACCCACTGTGCCCGAGCGCTCATCCTCTTCTTCGACCTCTCCCTCCGACCGCATCATCTCACCAACATGGGTAAAAACACACACATGTATACTTGTATTTCTCTCTCTCTCACACCCACTCTCTTTCTCCAACGGCGTTTGTTTCTGTCTGTTCTCCATATTGTCAAATCATGACCTCATTTCCTCACATATGTACCGTCTCCAGCTCTCGATTCCTCTTTCACTAATCCCAAGCTTTTTTTCATATTCGTTTCTTTGATTTTTTTTTTTTTCAAGTAAGTCTCCTGCCTGTGGGTCAGACCGTTCCTCCAGTCGCTCAATTTAAGCAGCTCAATTTAAGTTGTGTGTGTGGTGTTTTAGGAGGACAGCGGCAGAGTGTTTAATCAGAAAGTCGACATCCTGCAGAAGATGCTGATAAAGGAGCAGCAGGACCTCCAGGTCAGTGTCGCGTTAGATTCGTTAAGACGTGTCCCGTGTTTTTTTCCGTGTCGGTGTGTGTATGTGAATGTTGTACATCCTTCCGTATGACACATCTTATTAATATATTAAAACTAGTGATAAAAGTGTGTGTGGGTGTGGCAGAGGTCCGTTTATTGTATTGTGATGACTGCGCATTCAGATCCGTTTTGTTTTTCTTCATCGTAATCATTCATCTTTCAAAAAAAAAATAGAAACATACACATCACACTATACTCTCCAATTATTATATATGTTTATTTATCTTTTTGGGACAAAAGACAGTGTGACGCAAAAAAAAAAAAAAAAACAGCGAGCGGAGCCGTTCTTAATACCTGACATATTAAGTGTGTGTCACTTTAAGCGACATAATACTAGCACATGGTGTGATTCTTGCACATTTTCACATCCTCTTCTGTGGGAACGGGTTATCTCTCTCTCTCACACACACACACTCTCGAGGATGCGTCGTCACACACTGATGGAGCTCTTCACAGCAGCTGTTCCTCTGTATGTGGATTGTAGGCTATGAAGGAGGAGTACAGCAGAAACCCTACAGCGAGACTACTGAAGGACATCCAGGAAGCGCAGAAGCACATTCCTTTGCTACAGGGCCAGCTCAGTAAAGCCACCACGCCTGGACAGGTACCGCCGCAGACATCGTCTTCACGTCACGCCGCTGCTGTACTTTCGGCTAACGTTTTTTAACATGGTATAATGTGTGTGTGTGTAAAGGATGGCCTGCTTTCTCCAAGACCGGGAGAAGGAGATGCAGAGGAAGGAGGACGGTTTAGAGACGTAGACGTCTCTCCATCCTGGCCGTTTGACTCCGAGTCACCCATGAACAACAACTCGACACCGGTTAGCGACACGACAAGACTGCATTCTTTCATTTTCTGTTAATGTGAACTAAACACATCAGCAGGCTGTATTTATTTTAGAGATGTACAGCGGTACCTTGACATATGAATTTCTTTGTATCCTTCGGCGAGAATACGTATTGTGAAGCGCATTTTCACATATGAAATAATGTAAATGCAGATAATCTGTTCCATCCTTCCAAAAATCTCCAACACTTCATTTATACTGTTTTTACATGCAAAAAAAATATCAAAACATTTAGAAAAGACAGGTAAATTAAGTAAAAGATGAAATATTTAGACATTAAACCTCACCTAACCTTAATTTATGATTCCTCTTGTAAATGGCTGCCTTAAAAACCAAACTCAAAGTGGCTGCCTTTTCTTCTTGCTAACATCTTGAGACCTGTGATGCTGTCTTCACTACATCTTGCACAGGCTTCATATGCCAAGGTAAACGTTTTGTAAAAATTTCAGATCTTAAGGTGAAAATCTGTAAGGCGGTCTGTTTATATACCGAGGTACCGCTGTTCTCTGGTAATGCTCTTCTACAGACCTCACTGTATGTAGGACCTCATATGTTTTCAACATAACCATGTTCTGTGCCATCAGGTGACGCCCTGTACGATCCCAGAAAGCCCGTACCAAAGAGACACACCGTGCAACAGCCCAAAGCCAATGCCGCGCGTCAACCTCAACTCGTACCCGTCTCACGATGGCGAGGACGCCGTCGACCTGGTGAGAGCACGCTGCGTTTCTCCTCACGTTCCTCTTCATTTCCGTAATAGTCTTCTAATTAGCTTATCACACTAACAGGACTATCAGTCCAATGTGGGAAGCCCGATGTCCCGTCTGCCACCACCCATCATCGGCGCGGAAGACGACGACTTCGACACCGACCAAGAGCAGGTGAGGACTTCTTCTCGGGCGTCTTGTCCAGTCGATTAATCGGATTTCCTTTTACTGCGCGTTCACTGTAGAATTTGTGTGGCAGGTGAACGGCCAGTGTAGCTGTTTTCAGACCATCGACCTGCTGAAGACCCGGCCGGCGCATCTCGCAGCCTTCCTGCACCACGTGGTCTCTCAGCAGTTTGACCCTGCACCTCTGGTAAGAACCCTGCACCTCTGCATTTTCTTCCTCACACTTTTTAGGGTGATGAGGGTCTTTAAATCCGTGCTACAGGCTTGATCTTGTGGCTTTCCCCGCTCTAGCTGTGCTACCTCTACGCCGAGCTCTACAAGCAGAGCAACTCCAAAGAGACACGGCGGATATTCGGGGAACTCCACTCCACCTTCATGGACAGATCAGCGGTGAGCACACAGACGCACACTCAAAACATATTCATTTAAACGCAAAAATCTCAGTGTGATCGCTCATCACTCATTTTATCTTTCGCTTTCACTCAGCAACTGAAAGTAGCGATTCCAGACTCGATCTCGGCCGACATGGGTAAGCACACGCCGCCACGTTCGACTCACATCTCTGTTCCGTTCGTGTTTATTGTCTAGATCATATTCTTCAGATTATTAGTCATTGTATCACCGGTCTCGCAAGGGGAGGCTCAATGCCGATTGGTCAGAAGGTGTTTATGCTTCACTGTAGCAACAGATCGGACACGACTTCCGGCAGGTTGCGTGTTAACGGTTCAGCTTCTGTAAATAAAATCCTGAGGAAAAACCGTTTTAAGATAAAAATACACATGGCGTTAACTCCGTCGACTCAAACCACTCCCACAACCCCAAGTGTTTTATGTTTTACATGTTACATGTAACGTGATGAGTAAAATAAATGATATAGTTCTGGAATAATTTCAGTCGACGACTTCTACTGAATTTGTGTTCTGAATGTTTTGATGTATTACCAAACATGACAAAGGTTTTTACAAAGGTGTGTGTGTGTGTGTGTGTGTAGATCGGTGGAAACCTGATCTGATTCCAGAGGACATTCAAAGACAGCATGTGCAGCAGCTACAGGACACACTCCTACCTGACATCCAGAAACACCTGGAAGACTTCAGGTAACAGCAACGTTTCTTTTTCCTACATGACATTTGCGCTTGGTTCGGGAAATCGTACCTGATTAAGTTTTCTCACACTTGACTTAAATGTCTTTTAACACCGGTAAACAAAGTTTGAGCTTATTCTGAACTCATCAGTGTTTTTCTGTTATCTGTAAGATTAAATATTGGCGCCGTTGGCTGTTAGAACAGTGGCTGTATGGTTTTTATATGCGGTGCAAATACTTATTTTATATTAGTTACTTTGGGTAGAACATTTGCTATTCAAAGCCCACCATGACAAAGCAGGGCCTGAGACATTGATGTTCGTGTTTTTCCTTTTTCAGGCAGAAGCGCAGTATGGGTCTGACTCTGGCCGAAGCTGAGCTGAGCCGACTCGACACGGAGCGCGTGCGAGACCGCGTGGCCCTGGAGAGAGAGCGCTCGTGCTCGGAGCACATCATCTCCAAAATCAACGAAGTTTTGTAAGTAACGTTTTGCCACAATAGAGCTTGAAATTTTACCCAACTTTGGAAGAAAGCGAGCACTTTTAGATAATCAAAGCTACACATTCATCTCCACTGTGTTTCGGCAGTAGTGATGTTTAAGCTCTGCGTGTGTCGGACATCCGCTCTGTGTTAAATGATTTGATTTGGTTCTTATGGTTTTCAGACCAGGTCTTAATCATCCTGGTAATTTGTCCCCAACAAAAAATACTTTTGCCTTTTGAGTCTACAAGTTTCTATGAAACCATAAACATAACATAAATATGTGACAAGTGTCTAGCAGGAAAATGTTACTTCGTTTTTAATCTCGCCCTCGCATCCTTCAAACATCACGTTGGGTAACGAGCCAATTTAGCAACAGCAGTTCTGCGAAAAGATGTCTTAAACCTTGACGATTTCCTCACACAGTCATTATCACGCTTTGATCAGGTTGTTGGTAGGGTTTTGTTTGAATCGCAGCCAAAGGCAAATGAACCCGACTTCAGTTCAGTTTTTATCATCAGACACAGTTCAATACGACACGAATGTCCTGGAAATATTGATTTCCGTGAACTGGTGCAGAATGATTGTACAACAGTTATCTTTTATAAAAGAAACAGGAATATGGGGCACAAGTTTCAGTTTATTTTGGGCTTTCTGAACTCGGGTCAGAAATGAACATGCAGCACAATTCCTACAGTATTTCATTGACCGTCCCTTAGCGTGTTTTCACCTTTAGGATTAAAGACAAAGAGGAAAACGGTCCCAGGACAGGGTCCAAGGCAAGGAAAGAGGGGGGTAGGGTAGGTTGGGGGATAGGAGAGGAAGACTCAGTGCCCTGCAGACCTGAAAGCTAAAGTTAAAAGCCAGAGATCAGAAAACGTTATGCTTTTGGTCGCCATCATGAAGCTTCTGGCAGAAATCTCGTTGGCTTTTTGACTATTCTTTTTGGCAGAATCGGTTGCGTTCGATTCAATTAGTCGGTTTCCAGGCACCGACCTGACTCTTAAGTACAGTCCACAAATTTTCCATAAGCTCCGAAAGCTTAAACTTGGCCTGTTTTATTCATTCCATGCCAGCTTGCATGCATGTCTAAGGTCTTTTTCCTGTTGGAGCACTCAATTTTGTCTAAATCTCAGCTGTCTAGCTGATGATTTGAGGTCATGCTGAATATCTCATCTTCATTAATCCGACCGCTTTGTCTAATGCACAAGTTGCCCTGGCAGCAAAACAGCCCCAAAGCCGATTCGAACATCACCATGACCCTTATAGTTGGTAGCGCGTTCTGCCTTTCTCTACCAAACTCCTTTCTTCTGAAAGATATTTATTTGTCCGTGTGATAAAGCCTGAAGGTTTTTTTCTTTCCTGGATGGCAGCCTTTCAGTCCATGGTGACGTAGAACTGGTTTGACTGGTGACAGTGGTGCTATAGTACAGCAGCTTTCAGTTCATGGCAGATCTGTGCCTTGGTGGTTCCTGGGTTGTTCCTGATCCTCCATAGCAATGTCCTCTTAGCTGAGAGAGACGGATTGAATCTTCTTTTAGACCTTAGACCTTGGTGACTACACCAGTCAATGCAGCCAAGAATTTCTGTGTCAAGTGTCAAACATTTCCCACTACTCGAGTCTTGTTCTGACATACAATAGCTAGAACTTAACATGGTGACTGTAATTGTTTAGAAATGGCTCCAGGAGGCATCTCTGATGTGTGTAGATCTACCATCCTCTTTCTCAGACCTGGACTGAGCCTCTCTGTACGCTCCCATATTGAGTACTGTGTGTTGGCCAGACCTGGGAGTGCTGTCTAACACACCCTGTTATGTTGCACAGTGACGCTACCAGTTGTAGGCAATGTGGAGCAAAAAAAAAAAAAAAGAAGCATTTTGAGACTTTCAGCTTTACTTTAAATAGATTTTTATATATGTTTGACTTTGTATGTATCATTTTGACCTTATATTGATATCAGAAAACCCTGATAAAAGGTTTTTTTCTATTAAAGATGTTGTATAGTCTTGTTGCCCCAGATAAAACCAATTAAAACAAATATATGGCAACTGCAGTATTTTCATGATATTCCCATTTATGTGAATATTCACCTGCAATGCCACCTGCTCAAAATGTTTATAATCATCTTATGCTGCATTTTGAATGAAATCCTGACCTCTCTCACTTTGGAAGGCCTTTTAAATTGAAACATGGGAATCTGCATGCAGTATGCATACAAAAGTATTGAGCCCCCTCTCATGCAATTCTTCATATTGAAATGAAATGATGTAGATTAAATGAAAGAAATGGGAACAAATGTTTTCCTGCGACAGGCTGCAGTGTGCCTAAAGATACAATCTAAAAATGAGTTGTTTGTGTAATAACCGCCGCAGCAACCTCATTTCCCCTCTCGTCTGTTCCAACCACACAACATTTCAGAATCACCAGTATGCTAATCATGTGTCGCCGTCTGCACCTTCAGGCCTCAAGTTAGATGACTTGAATTATTCTTAGATCACTGTGTGGCTTGATGAGTAAAAAAAAAAAAAAAAATCCTCTGAAACCGCTCAGGTAGACGGACTGAACTGAAAAAAGTGCCAAAAAATGAGAGCCGAAAAAAGCCTGCAGAACTATTCCTGAAGACGGTGTTAAAAGTACAAGAAAGTCTGTCTCCTTGGGAAGCGAAATATGAAGAAATAATTGGTGGCTCAAGACTTTTGCACAGCATTGTATAACAGAAAATGCTCATGTGAAGCATTTTCCCATGGTTTCCTTTTGCAGGAGAGGACATATTTTTGTTTGTTGCAAGTGCAGTAACTCCTGGCACGCTCACCAACATAAAAACTGCCGATGGTGTATTCAGTGATGAACCTTACAACAATATCTCTCTCTGTCTACATGTCTCGGTTCTTTTGTTTTTGTTATTTTTCCTATTTTATTTTAATTTTTATTACAACAAATGATAAACACACACCCTTTCAAGAGCACATAACGCCCCGGGGCCTGTCTGAGGTCACGGCGCTCTTGCGTGCCGAGTCTGTAGGAAGGAAAACGTGTCGAACAGGAAAGCTTAAAGCGTGGATTAAGACAGCATGCTGGTCTTTCACACTCGTCCTTTCAGATGATCCACGATAACATCAGAATACAGAAGCTTCTTATGGCAGGTTGTTTTTGCATCAGGTGAAATCATGAGGGTTAGGACGACACTCTTCTCCCCAGCCTTGGCTTGGAAAGCGGTCCGACGGCCCCTCCTGAAGTTAACGTCCTTTTGTTCTTTTGAGCGCACGTCTCAAACCGCTTTCCGAGACGGCGTTCACGCCGAAACGTAGCACGCTTATAGTCTCGTCACAAAAACAACAGGATTGTGTGTAACCAATCATGAGTCGGGTCATACTCTCTAGCTCCTGGTGTCAGTCAAAATGTCATGACCCTCTTTAAAGAAGTAAATGAAATAGGAATACGTCAGTTACAGACTGTATCACGGAAAAAAAAGATCTGCAGATTGTTGTAGGGGTCCAGAAATCCTACAGTGTGCGATGCTGAGATCATCCTTATTTTAGTGCAGAATCGAGAAGTAAAACTTGGCCTGTTTGTGTGTTTGTGCTTTCTCGCAGGTTGACGCCGACAGCTACAGAGGAGGAGAAGTGGTGAGGGGAAATTTCTTGCTCCTTTCACTTGACGTCAGCCAACTAGACGCTCATCACTCGCGCCACATGACCCGCTTTATTGATTGACATTCTTAGCACCAGTTAATATTTAACAAGGTCTTAACGCGCATTAAGAAGTATCCCTTTCCCCTGCTAAACAGAAGTGTATGGACGCTACTAGTGTACTGTCTTATGTGTAGTATGATCCGTCTCGCCCATATGGTGAGCATGCTGGAGGTGTGTACAGGCAGATGGTAGAGAAGACAGGAGGCTCGTGTTGCTCACAGCAGAGGATTGTGAGGAAAAGTTGCGCTGTTGCCCAGCGTGTAGCCGGGTTGTTGCGTAATCGCCGCGGCCTCCTTTGCCCCACATGACTGCATGAGAGAGCAGGTTTTTTTGGTACTTCCCGGACAACCGTTGCCATCACTTTAGTTTCAACATTCGGCATTAACTACCCCTGCTGGACAGAAATATAATGACACATCGCTGGTCATGTCCACATGACGTTTTTTTTATTTTTATTAAAATCTTTTACAGTTCTGACAATACACTCATCTCTAACAAGCTCTGTTTATTTCAGTACCGCAATGCAGTTTGTCATTCAGGCCTATATGAAGCACCTCGGGGTGCTTCACCTGAAGGGGAAGGAAACTCGGGGGTTTGACAACAAACCCAAGTTAATAAACCTTCTACCTAAAATAAAGGTGAAGAACTCTTACACTTTTGTCGTTCCTCGTGCACAATTTTCTGAAAGGGTTTTTATAAAAAAAATTTTTTTACCAATATAATGACTGTTTTTGCTTTGAGCAGAAGTCTATAAAACCGGAGAAAGATGGAGGTGTAGAGGAGAAGCTGAAAAAGCCTCGCTTCCAGCTAATGCGCCATAACAAGCGGCCCAGTCGAACCGACATCCCCTCAGGTGAGCCAAGCCAAATTTCAGAGCGGGTCTGATTTTATATAACAATAACTAATATAAAAGGCTATTCAAGTATCACTTGAAGTTGACGCCATCCTTTTTCCACCACCTGTGTGTACATGCGCAGTTAACAAGGCTCTAGAGCAGACTAAGCAGCGCATACAGAAACAGCCGTCGCAGAGCTCCGTAGGTCCGACCGATCAGCCTGAAACACCTTCAATAAGCCGGTCGCGGAGCAGTCAGTCCAGCGACGGGCCGGACGGCAGCACGAGCTCCATCAGCTCCCCTTCTTTCAGCGCTTCACCTTTTCAGTGCTCCGACAGCACGGCCAGAGATGTAGAGCCAGGTGATGTGTTTCATTGGTTTCCTCTCCTGCAATCTAACCTTCAGTTGTTCCTTTAGGCTTCTCTCTCTCTCTCTCTCTTTAACATGTTGGTGCTCCTCCCATATGATTCATCAGGCGCTGTTCCCTTGTCAGCGTTGCCCAGATCTGGAGAGGTCGGTGCTCAGGGTGAAGGGCAGGATTCCTGTTCCTCAGGAACGCACTTTGATTTCACCTACGCTCTGGACCATCTCCAGGAGGAGGAGCCTGAAACAGACAGGTTTGCGATACACTTTGCATCCATGTTGAAAAATGCAAGCGGTGATCTGTTTGTTTTTGCTATTCAGCAAGTTTTTATAGTACAGAAAAACTTCAACTCAGAGCAGGGATGCTCTCGCTTTACACCCCCCCCCTTTCCTTGGCTCTCACTGCTCTGCATGTAGAACCGCCCTGCAAGACACACGAGGTATAAATATCACAGTCATGTGATTCCGAGAGACTCACTCCGCTCAGCAGTGGTGCTCAATCACGCTACTGCTTTTAGAGTTTGTGCCCGTGGTGGATCACTGCTGTTATTTATTTGACGCTGGGACGTATGCAGTACAGTGCCATTCATTTTTAAGCTCGACTGGAGCTGAAAACATAGTAGTCTAGACAGTCATGACGGTCTGAGAATCCTTCCAGCTTCACAGCTATTTCTGTCTGCTGAGGCTCCAAACGGCAGTGTCTAAATGAGGACTTTGTTCTTAAACTCTGCCTGGAACACTAGGACGTGTTGAGGGAGCTGTAAAGAGGATGTAAAACGGGGATATCTGAATGTCTTGTCGCTGATCTTATTCTACTTGTCTTCATGTCCTCAGGAATCCTGACGGAGGGACGCCGCGGCCGATCAGAAGGTGCGCGTTTTTACTAATCGTCGTCAGGATTGGTAGTAGCAAATAGCAGAAACATACACATGATTGTGTGTTTTTCGTGTGTGTTCGATGATTGCAGGATGGAGCTGTTGAGCACAGGGGAGGTGCAGAGTGAGGACGATCAGGCGTTCGAGGTGGAGACCGAGCAGGACCCTCCTAATTGGCAGACGCTGGTGAGCACGGACGTCCTCGCCCTGTTGCCGCCGCATGAGATCAAGAGACAGGAAGTGATTAACGGTGAGGAATCTGTATTTTTTTTTTTTTATTTGTTTCCAAACATGTTCAGCTTGTGGCCGTTCGTTTTATACATCGGGTGCAAAACCGATGACGCAATGCTCACTCGCGTTTCTGCGCAGAGTTGTTCTACACCGAGCGCGCTCACCTGCGCACGCTGAAGGTGCTGGATAACGTCTTTTACCAGAGGATGACCCGGGAAACCGTTCTTCCGCCGGCGGACATCAAAAACATCTTCACCAACCTGGAGGAGATCGTCCAGCTACACAGTAAGAAATGAGAGATGCGCCTGACGCTAATGCAGCATAGCTAGGATGAGCTCATCATTTTCCGTCCTCTTCTACAGCAACTGTAACAGAACAAATGGCGGCCATTCGAAAGAAGAACGAGACGACCGTCGTAGACCTCATAGGGGACGACTTACTGTCCTGGGTGAGGAAACTACGCATCGCCTTTTCTTCCTCTCGTGAAAGCAAGACGGTTTACTTGAAATGTAGATGGTTGTGTCTCCTGCTTGCAGTTCGGCGGAGCGGAGGAGGAGAAGATCAAGCGGGCAGTGGGAACCTTCTGCAGTAACCAGCCCTTTGCGCTGGAGCTTATAAAGAGCAGGCAGAAGAAGGATCAGCGGTTTGCTTCCTTTGTGCAGGTCAGAAATTTTGAATTTACGTCTAATTTAGTTATTTTTTTCACAGTTCATCCTAATGTCACTGTGATCTGCACATGTTCTCGTTTTGTATGATGGTTGGTTTAAAGCAGAGACGTCAAACAAATCCAGTTTGTGGTTCAAAACTGATGTTGGTTTGCGTCACAGGAGGCAGAGAGTAACCGCCAGTGTCGAAGGCTCCAACTGAAGGACATGATCCCCGTGGAAATGCAGAGACTCACCAAATACCCGCTTCTGCTCGAAAACATTGCCAAATACACCGGTAGCAAATCCTTTTCTTTTCCTCGTGCTTTTCTTTTCCTCGTCTTTAACCCACGCATGCTAAACAGTTGGCTTGTGTGTCCCATCAGACGACCCCGAGGAGAAAAGCAAAGTGAAACGGGCCTGCGAATGCTGCCGTCAGATCCTCAACCACGTCAACCAGGAAGTAAAAGAGGCTGAAAACAAACAGGTAAGCAGACGACAGCAAAGCCTCAGACTGAAGCTGAGGTACTACTGGATTATCTTGATTTTGTTGTTCTTCCTTGTTGTTTTAGAGGTTAGAGGACTACCAGAGAAGACTAGATCTCTCGTCACTGAAGCAGAGCGAGTACCCCATGATTGCGGAGTTTAAGGTAAGATTAGACGATTCACCACTTTACATGCAGTTTTGTTATTTAGTGTTTTCTTACTCAAAAATTTTTTAAATTTATTATTTATTTTTTTTATCTGTAGAATCTCAACTTGACGAAAAGGAAAATGGTACATGAGGGACCACTGTCTTGGAAAGTGAATAAGGATAAGACTATTGGTAAGAGTTCAAAACTTTCAAAAACTTTTGAAATTTAGTGCCCCAGGAGGATGTGCCAACTTTTTTCTTTTTCTGTCCTGGAAATTGGAGTAAGGCTGAGTTGAAGTCCATCTAAAAAATGACATGCCTGTTTAACCTACAAACAATGTGTGTAATTTTGCAAAAAAACGCACAATCTGCCCTATCCTAAGAAGCGATCATGTATGTTGTTGTGTTTAGAGCTCTACACACTCCTGCTGGAGGACATCTTGGTGCTGCTCCAGA
Organism: Clarias batrachus; assembly: GCA_003987875.1. Taxonomy (NCBI): domain Eukaryota; kingdom Metazoa; phylum Chordata; class Actinopteri; order Siluriformes; family Clariidae; genus Clarias; species Clarias batrachus. The sequence continues at coordinate 113,894 of QMIH01000437.1, read as the reverse complement.
GGCAGGACGAGAAGCTGATCCTGAAGTGCCACAGTAAAAATCTGGCAGGCACGGCCGAGACCAAACACATCTTCAGCCCGATCATCAAGCTCAGCACCGTGCTGGTTCGCTCTGTAGCAACAGGTGCGTCAGTGCAGAAAGAACTGGATGTTATGGCAGTAGAGTTCTTTAGGAGGCTAGGAGGGTGTGAAATCAGCACTAACTCGGTGTCTAATTTGCCGTTCACAGACAACAAGTCATTCTTTGTGGTGTCCATGTCTGATTATGGAGCACAGATCTATGAGCTGATGGCGCAGACAGTGTCTGAGCAGAAAACGTAAGTACATCCTTGTGAAATTGAAAGCCTACAATAGAAGGGTGATTCTGTTCATTCAGGGAGGTTTGCAGTGTGATGGCCAGTTTAAGAGCTGGAGCCATTATGGAATCTGGTTTCCTAGAGCATTACGTCATTACCAAATCGCTCTTAATGAAGGATATCTCTGGGTATATTTACAAGGGTTTCAAATTTCAGATTGTCCTGTGCAGCATGAGAGTATTAGTAAAATACTAGTCTCAATCGAAGATGCTTCACTTTTTAGATTTAAAAAGTTTTATATCTTTTATACACTTTTAAAGCGCTCGCCCTATCAACTGGAGATCGCAAGTTTGATTCCCGGGTGATGCCGTAACCTCTCGCAGCCAGAGGTCTAGAGAGAGCTGATTGGTCGAGCTCTCTCAGAGGGGAGGGATGAGAGGTACTTAGTGCTCCCACATTAATGATGGCTCTACAGCCAATCACGAGTGTGCCCTTACTCCGCCCCACCCCCAATGGTACGTTAGCGAGCAGTTTGAAAAGATGCGGTCGGAGGAAACGGTCTTCGTGATCGTCTTCGGCCCTTCCGACTGAGAGGTAGTAGTAGCCTTAATGTGGAGCCCCCTAGTGACGGGGAGTAATTGGACGCGACTAATTTAGGGAGAAAATCAGGGTGAAAAAAGTCCATGTTCCGAACCTAATACCAGAATGAATTTTATTTAACAAAATAAGGTCACCTTACTTAACTTTTGTTGGGGTCAGTGAGGAGAAGTAAATAAGTCCTGTGTGTTCGCAGACACAAGCGACATGTCTCAGTAACATAAGGATAATAAATCCTGCAACCCTCATAGCTCGTTCTCATAGCTCCTCTTTCTGTTGTCCAGGTGGCATGATCTCATCGGGCAGAGAGCAGACTGCATGAAGAGCCTGCCTCAGAATGAGTGAGTTCAATTACTTCAATCATTCCAATATTATAATGAGTTGCACTCGCACTGCTGCCAGAACCGTAGCCTTCTTTCATTTGTCTAGACATCATGAATCCATTTGTAAATACTATGTCCGGCTGCTTTCTTTGCAGCAGCGAGCGGGAAGCTGATGATGATATAAAAATGAGCAAAGATCCGGATCGCATCTCCACTGGAAGCGTCCAATCTCCAGGTATCTGATTCCTAAACTGGGCAAAAACTGAGTACTAGAGAGGAAACATAAGAGATTTTAAAAACGTTTTGTTACAGTAGATTCATGTTAAGGGTCAAAAAGCTAATGTGTAATTAAAAAAAAAATGTTTTTAGAAAAAGATACTACGTCCTGCTCAGAGATCATGCAGATCCCTCCAACAGGAAACAACCCATTTGACACCAAGTCAGATGATGAAGGAGAAGAGGAAGGAGAGGCGGAGCAAGAGGCGGAGCAAGAGGCAGAAGCGGAGGCAGAGGCGGAAGGAGAGGCGGAAGGAGAAGTGGAAGCAGAGACAGAACAAGAGGGCGAGCACTCGGTGCAGGTTCAGGATGAGGAGGAGGAGGAAGAAGAAGAGGCTTTCCTAGACAAAGAGCTTGCAGAAAGACTTCTGTTCTTGAAGCAGCGGTCGAGGCATGCCATCGCTGTAGAGGATCTGCCTCCACTGATGGCAGACGAGGCACTTCGAACCCGTGAGTTTAGTTTGTTCAGTCAGTCATTTACATTAAACTACTCATTGTGCCTTGTCAAGTGAGGACATCCTTTCTAGCATCACCCACACATCGCGCTCTGCACCGGACTGAGCATGGGTCCTGTGTTGGGTTGTGCTCACACAATGTTGATCGGTCATTTGTTGTTGTATAAATTGGTTACGCACCCCTGACTTTGTCTGTCTGTCCGTCAGTGGCTGCTCTAAGGCAGCTCCTGATCAACCACATCGACGGTCGCGAGGATGTGGACAGGGACGGAGAGAGGGACAAGGCTCGGCAGCATGAGCGGGGAGCTGGGTCTCTGCAGGGCTCCGAGGAAAACGCTGCCCCCGATGGCTCGGTGGAGAACGGCGCCGAGAAACCAGAAACTGAACACGTCAGGAAGGAGAACCGTCATGAGCTGCCCTCGGCGGACACGGGCTTCTTTGAAACCTCAGAAGACTTTGGTGAGGGGATCAGATAATGGGACTTGCATTTGTTTTGTACTAATAACAATGATCTGCGTGATTTATCGTGCTTTACATGCAAGGTTGAACTTTTTCGTTCTTTTCATGACTGGGATGATGGTTATACTTATGATGGATAAGTTAAAGTCTAGTAGAGCATTATTTTTGTTGTAACATCCTGTCTCTTTTTCCTCTGGCAGTACCCAGTTACATGGTGCTGGAGGGTTATGGTGTATCAGGCGAGAGCAGCACTGATGACGATGTGCAGGTCTGCAGCACCGAGCCCACTGAAGCAGGAGACTCGGGCATCGACCTGAAGAAGCTCCTGTCCTCGGCGTCCTCTCAGAGCAGAGGACCCGACTTCAGCAGACAGGTCATGACCCACTTGCGCCTGCTTCAGGCCAGCCTGCAGCAGCTGAAGGTAACCTCAACCTCACTGTTCATTAGAGCTCTGCATGGAAATTGTTTTATCTGCCTGAAGCGTAAACATGAATGTGTATGATTTGCAGCGTTCACATTGGCATTAAGGCTTTAAATCAGAATCTTACTATATAGTTTGGAATTAGGAGTAGATTTGTCACTTACCTCAAATACAGTCAGTTTAATAAATTTGGTAGCAAAGATATTTTTCCTGGCATCACTGGTGTACATAAGCAGATTGAACTTGCACAATGAAACACTCATGATGTGAGCAAAGCACAAAAAAGTGTGTGGCATTATAGCCATTTTCATACACAGATGGAACAAACTAATACAATGACAAACCTAAGGATTGCCTTTAATACTTGGAAGAGAATTCTTTGCAGTCATGACTGCCTGAAGAAATTAATCTTGAATGAAAGCCTCTGTAAACTTATTTAAGTTCAGATTTCCTCTTAATATAAACATGTTCCAGTGCTGTAGTTTCCAGACTCTTGGACTGATGCTGATGGTTAAAGCAATCAGCAACAAGCATACAATGTTCAAGAAAGGACCATTCTGACTTAAATTATTTTTCTGTTGTGTTTTCTAATTTAGTGTTGTATTTGTGCCTCGTTTATGTATTTTACACTTTTGCATCACAATTTAATTGACATTACAAAGCAAATACATTTTCCTGTAGCCTAGCAAAAACAATGCATGCCTTCATCACTCACGGTATTGCATTAACGTCTTTCATGAATTACTGTTGTTAAGAATCTTTTGGCACTGTGATACTCAAAAATTAATCTCATTAAACTGGAACATGAAAGATCAAGATGTAGCTGATGGCCAGGAAAGTGCAGTAAAAAATAATAATCAGGCCTCCGAGTGGCTAAAGTGCTCGCCCTATCATCCGGAGATCGCTAGTTCGAATCCCGGGTGATGCTGTAACCTCTCGCAGCCGAAGGTCTAGAGAGAGCTGATTGGCCGAGCTCTCTCAGAGGGGAGGGATGAGAGGTACTTAGTGCTCCCGCATTAATCACGGCTCTACAGCCAGACAGGGGCGTCTGTGAGCTCACGCAACGGAGGGAGCGGATAGCGCTGTCCTCCGAGTGTGTTACGTCGCCCCCAATGGTGCGTGAGCGAGCAGTTCGAAAAGATGCGGTCGGCTGGCGTCATGTGGTTCGGAGGAAACACGTGATAGTCTTCGGCCCTCCCGGCTGAGTGGTAGTAGTAGCCTTAATGTGGAGCCCCCTAGTGACGGGGAGGAATTGGACACGAATAAATTAGGGAGAAAATCGGGGAAAAATCTCCAAAAAAAAATGATACTCAGGATATTAATTTATACAATACTGTAGTTCTAGTAGAGTTCACTTCACCTTTGAATATTTTATATATCATTAAGTTCGCTCACTAATTTTATTTATTTATTTTTGTCCCCTAAAGGATGTAGAATCAAAATATAACCAACTATGCCAAAGGCACTCAGAGCAACCAGCTACTGAATCAGAAGAAATCAATGGTACGTTTTAATTTAAAATCTCCTTAGTTGTTTTTCTTGCTTGATACAACTCAATCATTTGACACTTCTGTAATAGTCACACTTTTTTTTGTGTGTAAATCCTTTTGATTTTTTTTTCTTCTTTACAGATAAAAGCTAGTGTTCCTGGAGCTGTGGTTTCCTGCTGGAAGTAGAAGTGAAAGAGTGTACAGGAAGGTGTGCTGTGGTCCTGCTGCTCCCTGCTCAACTCTTTAACTGCCTCTCAAACCCTGAACCGAACCTCACATACATTCACACACACGCGTGCACACACACTACACGGAAAAAAAAAAAAAAAAACAAGTCCTCTTGTCTTGCTTGACTTTTTGAGGAAAGAGCTGTGGAAATTGTTGAAGACGTTCCATCATCCCCTGTGTTCACGTCAGCTATTTATTTGGAGTTATGAAGATTTGGATTTGAAGTAGCTCCTCTTCTGTATAAAACTCTCAAAGTCAAAGGAAAACAGGAAGATGGCACCGGGGATCAACTGAAATCCTGGAGGGACTTTAGCTCTTACAGATGTTATTTAGGAAATTAACAGGTTTTAATTAAAAAAGAAAAGGAAAACTGGATATGAAATTGGGTTTGATAGCGTAACCAGTAAAGCGATGCCGGAGGTAGTTCGACTGCAATCGATTTATGAAATTAAATGTCCTTCGTAAGGACTAATGCTACATAAAGCCGGATGGACCGTTCCTATTTTGTATGAATGTGGATATGGATATGAATGTTATTACTGCCACGCACATCTGCATGAGGGCCTGATGTGGCCTTAAACTTCACATCTGACCACTAAACTAGAGCAAGTATAAGTTACTGATTCCGGGCCGAGCAGCTCGGACCTAAGCTTCAACCATCAGGTTAATCATCAGGATCTCGATTTTTGTTTTTTCTTAAATACAGTTCAGGTTTCCTTCTTATAGACCCCTTCTCTGGTTTTAAGGTTAGAACGTTGAATAATCCACATTGATTTAAACATCGATGCGAAGAGGAGTCTTACTCTTACTGCTGTTACCGTGCGGAGGTGGAAAGCGAGCTGTGTGCACATCTGAAAAGATTCTTGCTTTCCTCTGTCCTTGTAACTCTAAGCTTTTTTTTTTTTTTCTCCCTTGCCCTCTCTACTACATTCTGTTGAATGACGCTACTGAAGATCTGTCCGGTCCGGTCTGAAGTGACCAAGAGAAGGCAGAACTTGATCACCACGAGGCACTATGTTCTTCTATTGTACAAACCAAACTCGAGTGGAAGTCTTACTGGATGGTTATAGCATGGCTTTTCCTTTTATCCGGGACATGGGAATGAAGGGATATGAAGATAAAAATTATTATAAAATTAAATGAAAGGACAAAAAAAAAACAAAAAAAAAAAACAGACCCTTTACGGTCTTTAAGTGTAAAATTGTACAATTATGACCAACACTGCATCTCTTACAGAGACCCGATTCCTTTTTTCTTTCTGCTTTATACATTTTTTATATATATATATATATATATGAGTCGTGTATTATTTTAACAGAACCTACTAAAAAGGAAAAAAATAAAAAATAAATAAATGACTGCAAGTTATCCTTAAATATTAATGTAATCTGTACTTTTTGTTTTGGCTAATGTTTATAAGGTATTGTATTTTGTTATATTATTATTATTATTGAGCACTATTAATGATCTTTTAGCCTTCTGAGGAAAGAAGATATGAATAGCTCGAATAGATTATATTGCCTAAATACGACTGAACTGTTCAAAATGGAAAATTATTGCACACTGTATGAGGTTTTTTTTTTCCTCTTCCCTCCTCCAGCCGCTGTCGAAGAAAGCGGGGAGCGTATCTGGGTTTATTACCAAAAGGACAATATCAGAACCACTTCAATATGCTGCAGATTTATTCAATAAACTGGAAACACGAATGGTGAAGTTGAGTTTTTATCTCAGTCGTTACTCTTTGCAAAGTATAATGAGTTTACATACTTTTTAGTATAGTGTACATACTTTTTTTTTTTTAAATCAGCATTTAATGTAATGAATAAGGAATATGAATAGGACATGCTATTACAGAAAAATAGTTGACATGGTTACTGCTAAATAGTAAATGATTCTTGCGGTTTACAATAACTGAACATGGACCCTGGAGGTGCAAAGCGACAGTGCTAACCACTACGCCACCGTACCATCTCCCCCCTTGTCATTTTGTGGAAAAAGTAAAGCCATCCTCCTCCTTTGCTGTGGTGGAAAACCTAAACGAGTCACTTTTAATTCTGATTGTTACACTAGAGCGTCCGTGCTGTTGCTATAGAGACTATAATGTATTAAAACAAGTGAGAGAATATCGCGTGATCATCTGGGATTATGCCCGACGGCATCGTGGTAGAATTTCAGATTTCTCAATGTGAGAAAGTGCGACACAAAACTTGCCTTAAGCCTGAAATCCACAAACTCTCACTCGAGTGAATCTAGGTTCATGCTCCCCCTGTCCAAGCTGCAGTGTTCATGTACATTTCTGATGATCAGACGTCTCCATTGGTGAGATGTTTCTGCTTCTTGGCTGCCTTTCCTCCATGCTCTCTCTCCCTCTTCTGGCCGCTTTTAACCTCCTCTTGCCTGAACTGGTGCCTGAAAAAGCAACAACTGTTTGATATTTTATCTGATCTCGATATTGTGCCTCGTGCTGCGCAGTGTCTGATCTCGGATCTGACCTGGACTGCCAGCGTCTGCCGCTGTTCCAGACTCGTCCGAAAGACGGGAGCCAGTTTGCGTCGGTGTGCGAGCTGTGGTCGAAGTTGGCGCCTACGCGGTTGGCTGGAAGCTTCTTCAGCTTCTGCTGCTCTTCTGTAAAAGGAGTCGAGGTTAAATCATTTCACTATATGGCTTAAAACCCTTGTGTGGCCAGATTATCAATTTAATCACATTTCTACCCCAACTGAACAAAAGCTGCTTACTGTGTTTAAGAAAATCCTGCAGAGACGGACCGATGTCCTGCGAGCTCCTCACTCTCTCCTCCCCAGGATCGTCCAGCAGCCATGGAGGCACCCCGCCTGCGACACGACATGCATACAACTCATACAGACAATCGTTCACCATACTTCAACACACACACACACAATACAAGTACAACTCACCTGTGTGAACGTTTCCGCTGGCAAAGCAGTCCTTCAGGAGGACAAATAAAAAGTTAGACTTTCTCATACTCTTAAGTGTGATGAGGAATTTAAAGCCAATGACATCATGAATGCGTCATAAGTTACTTGATAGCCAATGAAAGTGAGTCCTTGTCCTGAATCGTCCCCCTGACTCTGCATGAAGGGGTCGTCGTGGCTTGGTCCTGCCTGCTCGTTCAGTGCACTATGACTGTAACATCCCGTCTGCTCTGGACCGGTGCTGTTGAGATAAGAGTGAAATCCAGTGCAGATGATCTGTTACTGTTATCCTTCAATATCAATATTAAAAAAATAAAAAAAAAAAACTCTGTTTGGTTTGAAGACACCCGGGTTAAAGTATTATTCAAGTTTGGATCTCTTACCCGCTGGTCTGCTGGATGTTCTGCTGCTCCGGTTCAGCAGACTGCTGCAGTTCTGGCTGAGGCTGGGTTTGATTCAGGAAATGCCAACAGTAACAACCCACACTCATCATACATGCTGCATGTTTGTGAAACATTTCATAACTTCTTTCTTACTCTTTACTCTTTACTGTAATGATTAATAAAATCCCCACTGCGACCCAGAACAGGGTTTTCAGTCGAGGCCTTCCGCATCTTTCAGATATTTTTAATTTGTACCAATACATACTTAAAATAGTAAGGGCTTTCTGTGAGGCTGCTTTTTTGCAATGTCTAACATATGTGAACATTCTATGAACTGAATTTATGAGCTACACCGACTGTCGCGTTTCATGCAAATCTTTCACGTATGCGTGACGCACGTCCATCCGGCTCTCCCACTGAGAAATGGATACTGTCGCTTCATTCCTGGATAACAAACCTCTAACAGAGCCTGAAGCACCTCCTGCCTGTGTTGCTCCTGCGACCGGATGAATGCAGCTTGCTAGACGCAAGGAAAGAAATCTTAAAATTAGTTATACATTTTATCTGTAATCAGAAAAGGCAATATACACTGCCAAGCCAAAAAAACGTACTTCTTTTAAAAGTGTGTCCTCTTTCTCTTCATACTGGTCGAGAGCTTTGGCGACTTCTTCCTTGAATCTGAAACAACAACAACAAAAATCTTTCATACATAACAATAACAACAAATATAACAGGGTAAGTGTTTATGCGTTCTACCGTTCGGTCTCCTGCTCGGTGATGATGAACTTCTCTTTGTGTTTATGGTCTGCTTTGTTCTTCCACCAGAAAGCATTTGTGTTTTTTCGATGCTCTTGACTGAAAAATACCAAACACACACTTTGAGTGATCCATTTTAACCAAATTCATTCATGAGGTTATTCAGAAGTGTGTAAAGTCTTACGTGCTCATGTGCTCCAGCAGTCCTGAGTAAAGCACAGTGATTCTGCCATCGCTCACATGTTTTTGCACCTCCTCTTCACAGCAGTAGCACCAGAACTTCGCTTCGTGCTGCGACGCATCGAACTTCTCCACCTGCGGACTTTTCAGGGTTCGCCGCGCTTCTTTCACCTGCAGACAGAAATAGTGAAAAAAAGACAAAACAGCATGCTATTAGCTATTTTCCTGCTTTCTTATGTCAGGTTACTGGGTACTTGATCTGCCCTGTGTAAAACGCATAAATAAAACTGATTACAAGTGCAATTAACTGGAAACCAGTTCATTGTAATGGGGGAAAACTGACCACAATTACAATATTTTATCACTAGCTGAAGAACCTGTCGGTAAAGCTAAAAAATTCTTTAATGTAATCAGTGATATTATTTCAGGTTGAAGCCCATGTACATGTCTGTCTGCAACAAAGATCAATGAAAAGTTTCTATGAACTATAATTTTACCAAATTTTGTTTGGTCTAACATCATTGTACAATATTGGTTTCCAATTGATTGGTGGCTAAATAATAGGAAATTGAACATCTCATTTCATCTTATTACAATTAGCGTGAAAAAGAGGATATAGAAAAGGTTAGGTTTATGCCCTGTTTACGATAAGTGCTACTCCTTTAGTCGTCAGCCAAATACACTTCCTGTTCGATAATCAGAGAGTGAATCAAAGAAAGAGTAAATCGGATAAAGATTGAGTTTAGTTTAAAAAAACTCCAGCGTGTTGAAATTCACTTGTACAACTTCAGCGCTGTTATTTCAGTAGTGAAAATATAGAAACTAATCCTAGTATAAATATTAAGTTTAGCTTTACTAATTAATATCTATTGGTGCGGGTGTTTGTTTCCACTGAGCGAGTAGGTTATATTAAAATAGATTATTAAATGCGGGCACATAACTGTTCATAACTTTACTTTCACTCAACATTTTGATTTCACTTATGGTGCGGGTTAAACTTCAGACGGATAACTAAGCATTGCAAAAGATTCAGTAAAGTCTGACCAATCAGTTTTGAGGGATGCTGTGACATGATCTGGCTGGACAGACATACAAACAAACAGACAGAAAATCTTCCTGGTCCTCCAATTTATGAATTTATAATAAAGATATCATTGAAAAAGTGAGTCCGATCCATGTTTAGACCGAACCTCTGTTTGATTTATTTCACTTAACAGGTACTTAAAATAATAATTAAAAATGTTTGGAAGTATACTGTATGTGACTTAGTGGTACAATTTTGTACGATAAAAAAAAAATACATATTACTTTACAGCATTAAAAAAAAAAAAAAAACTTTTTTAGCAAAATCCTAAAGAAACATTTTTTTTAAGCATAATGAGACATTTTTCCCAAGTTTAAAATAATAATATGACCATGCAACCACACTGTTTAAACTTTAAGCACAAGTAATAGTCAACTATTTTGTCTCTAAACAAACCAAATAAAACGGAATTTAATAAGAATAAAAAACATACGACTCATTAAAAATACAGTATATATTTTATATATAGACTTTTATTTCATAAAGCTCAATGGAACACTCCCAAATAATTCATTGCTCCCTGCATACGCGCACTACACACCTGATACACATTACAACCAACACACGTCACTTCCGCTTCCTATCTAGTGCACTTAACTGACAAATTTGAAACGCAGCCGTTAGCCGAATGACTAACGCATTAGCTTCCTGATAGCCTTCGCTAGCCTAGCTTACCTTATCCAGGAATTTAACCAGAACCACTTTCAGTTTGCTCTGGTGGCTTTTCCCGAAAATGTGACCTTTTCCAGAGAAATCCGTTTGTCTGCATATGGCACAATAAAACGCGCCCATTCTAAAAACCTCAATCGTTGCTCCTGTTAGCAAAGACCATCGCTAGAGTCTGCGCGAGATGTTTACTGACTGGCGATGTATGACGTGAACATTAGCACCCTCTAGTGACCCGGATGAGCGCGCAAAATTTAAATAGCGACTCATTACTGCCATCTGCAGGATTCTCACTAAACTGCACTATTTTATATATACACACTCACTATAGAACACCAAATGTTACCCCCAAACCCAATGTGGAATTATTAAGCAAGAAAGTAGTATGAATTATGTAAATGTACTATTACTCTCCACATAGCTGATTCAGTCAGAGCTACTGTTAACACACCAGTCTTGGTTATTCTCCAATACTGGCATATTTTATATTTTCTCTAAAACCCCAGGATACAAACTCAGTCCCTTATAGTCTACACTGATTTATCCTACACACAAACTATATTAATATCCTTACGGACACCTGCAACTACAATTTAAAATTACACTCCCCACCACCAGAAATTAATTTATATGGAATATCCACTATAATTGTTTCCCTCTGGGGACAGTCGTCACTGTCAGTCTTCCCTTTCTGACCCAGGTGAGTAGTAAACAAGATTGTTCACACTTTATTGCAAATTAGTGCAGATATTTATTTATTTTTCAAAATGCAAAAGAAAAATCTCTACAATCAAGTCAAAAATTTGACAGAAAGTCAGAAAAACAAACACAATTATTAATTTTTTTTTTTAAGTAAACAAGTGCACACGATCAGAAACCACATTATCCCCAAATCCAGGCTTCGTTTTAAATCCTCCGTCCTCCCGAGCCAGATTACAACTCAAACAGCGCTTGGATCATATCTGTAAAGGAGGAGAAAAACAAAGACAGCCAGAATTAAAATGAGATTCGAAGCACACAAGCCACCTGAACACCAGGACGAGTATCTGACCCGGGTAGTTCATGCTCCTCTTCAGCATTCTGAAGGAGTCTGCAGTGAGCGTGTGGATTTCGTTCCTCAGTCTTCTGCGACCGTCCAGCGTCAGGTGCCACAGGCAGGACTTCCTCTTCCCGTCGCTGGTCACCTGCTGCGGTGTCTTTCTGAAGCTGTTGCTGAAACACAGGTTGTGCCGGATGGTGTTTTTCCAGCCGTCGGGCGCCGTTATGAAGAAAGGGAAGTGTTCCCTGGAGAGATGATTAACAGGATGTCAGGTACTGATCATAGGATCAGTATTTGTACCAGGGCAAACTGCGACTTTTACAGAAAACCATGTAGGAACATGTATAAACATAAAATCACCAATTGCTTCATAGAGATCGTTCCCTTGATTTACCTGGTAAAGTTGTAGATCTGCTGGACGTTCAGACTGCCAGAGCGGCTGCTGCTCAGTGCCATGGCGATGAGGATGCAGTAGTTGACGGGCGGCCGTGGCCAGGCGCCGTTCTTCAGGTTGCAGCTATCCTGCAGCGCTCTCTGCAGCCGCCTGCTTTGAGCCCGAGCCAGGCCCAGCCTGCGTGACGCCGGCTCCTTGGGTGCCCGTCCTCTCCGGGCACCTTTCAACTTGCGGTAGATCGCCACGTCCTCCGAGGATGCGTCATCATCTGTGAGCTTGAAAGAAAGTAAAAGCATCTTTTTGGGAGAAATATTAAGAATTTGGCATCCTTGTGTTGAGAGGAATCTGTGACTATCCGGAGCTGGGATGTTTACATTTTTGTTAAAGTGGTAGAAATTCCAGCACCCTATAATTAAATGTATTTTTCCTGGTCACTTAAATTGAATCCAAATCTAATCTGTTCCCTTTCAGGGGTCACCACAGCGAAGCATCTGCCTGCATCTAATCCCATCATCTGCATCCTCTTCGCTCACCCCAACTAACTTCATGTCCTCACTGACTGCATCTAAAAATCTCCGCTTTGGTCTTTCTTTAGACCTCCTGCCTGACAGTTCCAACCTCAGCATCCTTCTAGGGCAGGGGTCTCAAACTCAGTTCCTGGAGGGCCGCAGCCCCACAGAGTTTTGTTCCAACCATAATTAAAAACACCTGATCCAACTAAACAAGTCATTAAGGCTTATTTGAAAACTACATGGTATGTATGTTGGAGCAGGGTTGGAACAAAACTTTGTAGGGCTGCGGCCCTCCAGGAACTGAGTTTGAGACCCCTGTTCTAGGGCATTTAGGGCAGTGGTGGCTCAGAGGGCTAAGGCACTGAGTTACTGATCAAAATGAAGGCTTTACTTTACTTACTTCTACCAATATGCTCACAATCTCTCCTCTGAACACGTCCAAACCACCTCAATCTGGCCTCTCTGACTTTATCTCCAAAACATCTAACATGGGTTGTTCCCAAGGAGAACCATAACATCTTTATCTCTGCTACCTCCAACTCTGCCTCCTGCCTTTTCTTCAGTGCCACTGTCTCTAAGCCACAGAGCATCGCTGGTCTCACCACCATCTTGTACACCTTTCCTTTTAGTCTCGCTGATACTCTTTTATCACACAACACACCTGACACTTTTCTCCACCCGTTCCAACCTGCTTGTACATGCCTCTTCACCTCCTTTCCACACTCTCTGCTTCTCTGGACTGTTGACCCTAATAGAGAAACCTGCCACATTTATGATTTGCTGATTTTAAAGTCTCACCTGATACTCGCTCGAGAGAGACGCATCATGGAGCGATTCATCCAGAAAGGTTTCGCCAGACCACAACAGCTGGTGCAGGTTCTGTCCCGGCACCGGAAGGGCAGGACCTGACACAGATCTGTCTATTGTTAGTTTCGGAAGTGATGGTGGTTTATCTCGAACTGGGTATTTGATGGGGCAGGCAAGGCAGGGGTTTACCATCAACCACAGATTTGGCTGTATTACAGATTCTGAAAGAGAAAGATGTAATATAAGGGTTTCAAAGAGGCAACAATGAGTGTAGCTACTGTACATGGCACAATAGCATTATGGAGTCAATTCATCTGTATGTTGCTCTCCATGTGGAAAGAAGAACAGAAGAAACAGATTGTTCAGATCTTTGTACAGATCATTATATACAAGAAATATTGGCACCACTGGTTAAGATGGGTTAAAAAGGTATTCAAATTTGTTTCATGTTCATGCCACACTGAAAACAGGAAGGCGACACGGTGACTTAGTTCTTGGTGGGTTTTCTCAGAGTACACCAGTTTCCTCCCACAGTCCCAAGACATGCAGATTAGTATGCAGGAGTAACTGTGGATGTAAGAGGAAGCTGACTGAAAGGGATGTCCGGGTGCTAACCCAGACTGTACCCAAAAAATATCCAACTCACTGCAGAATTAAATGTGCCAACTCTCAACTCTCCCATTTCCACCAAAACTGTTCGTCAGAAGCTCCACAGGGTCAATGTACATGACGGGGCTGCTATAGCCAAACCTTTGGTTTCAATGGTGCCAGCTGTGAAAATCTTGGGCTGTGGACCATGTGAAATATGTATTGTTCTGTGATGAGTCCACCTTCACTGTCTTTCCCACATCTGGGAGAGTCACAGTGTGGAGAAGCCCCAAAGAAGCATACCACCCAGACTGTTGCATGCCCAGAGTGAAGCATGGGGGTGGATCAGTGATGGTTTGGGCTGCAATATCATGCCATTCCCTAGGCCCAATACTTGATGGGTGCGTCACCATTGTATCATGAAGGCAGTGCCGTGTATCAGGATGATAATGCACCAATACACACGGCATGACTGGTGACAGAGTGGTTTGATGAACATGAAAGTGAAGTTGAAGTTCATTTTCATCTCCCATGGCCTGCACAGTCACCAGATCTAAATATTATTGAGCCACTTTGGGGAGTTTTGGAGGAGCGAGTCAGGAAACGCTTTCCTTCACCAGCATCACATAGTGATCTGGACACTATTCGGCAAGAAGAATGACTCAAAATCCCTCTGGCCATTGTGCAGGACTTGTATCGGTCATTCCCAAGACAGTATATATCCATCCATATACAGTATATATCCATCTGTCCATCCATGTACAGTATCCATCCATCCATGTACAGTATCCATCCATCCATGTACAGTATCCATCCATCCATGTACAGTATCCATCCATCCATGTACAGTATCCATCCATCCATCCATCCATGTACAGTATCTATCCATCCATCCATCCATGTACAGTATCTATCCATCCATCCATCCACAGTATCTATCCATCCATCCATCCACAGTATCTATCCATCCATCCATCCATCCATCCATCCACAGTATTTATCCATCCATCCATCCATCCATCCACAGTATTTATCCATCCATCCATCCATCCACAGTATCTATCCATCCAGCCATAAATGTATCTATATATCTAATAAAGGGTGGAGTGCTTAAGGGTGATATTTCCTCACCTTTACACTCAGCAGGGGGGTTTGGCTGATGAAGCTCTTCAGGGAAAGTTTTTCTTGAGATTCTGGCATAATGCCACTGTGCCAAATACTGCTCGTTCCTCTTGTCATCTATGCAAAAAAAAATCACGTAATTAAAAAAAGGGGGGGAAGAAACATACATTCGAAAGGTTTTTTCTCTGTTATCGAGTACATGTGAGTGAGTTCATGTGTGTTTTATACCCTGATAAAACTGGTCCGTGGTGGTGCTCAGGTGAATCTCCTCGTTCATGTCCCAGTCGTGAAGCCCCGTGCTCAGGTGGCGTTCTAGAAACTTCTCGCTAGCTCGAAGCTTGAGAAACATCTTACATCGTTCTTTCTTTCTTTTTTCTTGGAGAAACATTCTTCGTCGGAAGCACGCCTATGTTCACACCAGGTGTGTGTAATTAACGCCGTCTAATGAGAGAGGAGCCGTTTGTAATGAGGAGGAAACGCTAAAGCTCAGCTCATCTCTCCGTGAATCCACTCAGAGAGAGATTATACGCGACATACATTTTATTTCGAGCTTCACGTTAATGGCACAAAGCAAATGTCTCAACCAAAGTTAGAAACCTGCTTTTACCAAAAGCGTTCAACTCTGAATTTCTTCACTCAGCTTATGGATTTATAGCTTAAGCCTATAGCTTTAAACGTATAATGAATACACAATACACTCATTTTAATTAAAGAGACTATTCTACTATAGTAGTCTACTAGTATACTTCTCCTCAGCAAAGTATATACAGTACTGTGCAAAAGTCTTAGGCGCCATATTATCTGTAGTACAAATTTTGTTATATAAGTTTATTATGTACAAGACCCTTCCCTACAAAGATGCACTAAAATTAATGAATAAATAAGATTACAGAATAATATTTGCATGCCTATAAAGAAAGCGTATACATATGACATGACGGACCAGTTTTCAGATAGGGAAAAAAAAAATTAAAATAAAAAATGTAAGAGTGGGACGAAGTAACCAAAAGAACTGCTATTCTCCAGCATGCTCAGTAAAACCTAACAGCTGTTTTATTTACTGTACTGTGCAAAAGTCTTGGGAACATCCAAACAAAAGCCATAAAGCAATGATGCTTTTGACAACATTTCTACTTTAAAAGAAATTTCTATAAAAAGCACTAAGTAATAATATAAACAATAAATGGTCAATATTTGGTGTGGAAACTCTTTCCTTGAACATAAACGGTACTGTTCGGTAGTGATGTGTGCAGTATTCTAAGTAAAACAGCTGTTAGGTTTTACTGAGCGTGCTGGAGAATATGAGTTCTTTTGGTAACTTTCAATTTTCATGCAAAACCCAGGAGTCTACATTATTGATTTATTTTTTCCCCATCTGGAAACTGATCTGACATGTAATATGTCGCTTTCTTTACAGGCATGCAAATATTCTGTAATGTTTCATGTGTCTTGCATGAGTGCTGCTGGCATTGGGGAGCTACAGTTCATTGAGGGAAACATGAATTCTAACATGTACTGTGACTTACTGAAGCAGAGCATGACCCCTCCCTCCGGAAACTGGGCCGCAGAGCAGCGTTCCAGCAGAGCAGCCTTCCAGCGTTCCAAACACACCTCCAAGATGGCCACTGGCTTGCTAAAGAGGCTGAGGGTAAAGATGATGGACTAGCCAAGCATGTCTCCAGACATAAACCCCATAGAACACCTCTGGGGCATCCTGAAAAGGAAGGTGGAGGAGCACAAGGTGTCAAATGTCCACCACCTCCGTGATGTTGTGATGGAGGAGTGGAAGAGGATTCCAGTGGCAACATGTGAAGCTCTGGTGAACTCCATGGTCAAGAGAATTCAAGCCGTGCTGGAAAATGGTGTTGGCCAAACAAAATATTGACATTTCACATTTTCACTTAGGGGTGTACTCACTTTTGTTGCCAGGGGTTCAGCTATTATTGGCTGTATTTTTAGTTATTTTGAGGGGACAATAAATTTACACTGCTATATTACAAACTTTATATAAACATAATTTTCAGAAGTTGGAAATTTCTGTATTGTAAATGATTTTTTTATTGATCTTTATTGAAATGTTCTAATATTTTGAGAAACAGGATTTTTGATTTTCATTATCTGTAAGCCATAATCATTGAAATTAAAACAAGAAAGGCTTGGAATTTTTTTTATTTACATGTAATGAATATACTATGTCTCAACCATATACTATACAGTATATGAAAGTTAATTTTTTTTTTCAAATTAAATTAATGTGCTGTATAGGGTGCTGAATCTCTTGATACACACATCAAGTGCTCAGGGTTCAAGGGACCACTTGTTTGTGAGTTCCAGAGGAATTTGGGATTTAGACTTTTGTTCAAAGCTACAGTAGTTAGCTGTACAGCCATGAAACACAATATGAATGGTTCAGATGCAATTCAGAACAGCTTATAATCAATTACTAAGGAGACAAAGATGACCACTTGTTATTATATGTGATTTCCTGATGAAAAGGCTTCAGGTATGTATTGTCTCTTTTGCCATCCACAAGTGGGTGGGACCACTGCGGACGGACATGCTGACATCATGTGCAATGTTACATTGTTGCTCCTTATTAAGTAGACTTCTTTAAGCCATGGATTTCACAAATAAAAAAATGTATAAAGTGAATATTGGGATAGTGGGTAAAGTTGGACACGTAATCTTGGTCCTCAGTGTCTTCATGTTCAGTAGTTGTGCTTTACTGATCAGAATTGCATTGTTATCTGTTGCATGTAAAGGGTTAAATGTTTAAACCTGCGTATGTGCGATGTCATCTTTGTGGGTGTTGCCCAGCCAACTTCAAAAGCAGGTCTTTGGCAAATAATGGTAGCTGAAATGACTGAGATAAATTGATTAACAGCTTGATTTAGAGTTATAAAGCTTATAGATATATGATTGTGACCTGTAACTGAAAGTAAAAAA
>QMIH01000437.1:64203-94940 GCA_003987875.1 Clarias batrachus | reverse complement strand
GAGCCTATCCTTGGTCACCCTGGTACCTGGACAGGTTGCCAATTCACTGTACACTATGGGCAATTTGGGAACGCCAATTAGCCTAATGTGCATGTCTTTGGACTGTGGGAGGAAACCAGAGTACCCGGAGGAAACACACCAAGCACGGGGAGAACATGCAAACTCAAAGCACATAGAGACGGGAATCGAACCCGGACCCTGGAGGAGCATGGTGACAGTGCTAACCACTAAGCCACTGTGCCGGCTATGAAAGTATTAAATGTGCAAAAATCTGCTTGATAAGTAAAATTTTATTATTTACTATGGAAAAAATATTAGAAGAAATATAAGTTCTTGAACATCACATACAGTATGGTGGTAATAGTCTTGATTTCCGAATCTGCAGTGATGGATTTAATCTCCTTTAGGGGACACAAACGAACTGATGATGATACCGAGCAGGAGGATAAACATAGTCACGGACAGAATGGCTGTGATCACCACCATTGCCGCGCTGCGTCCCGCGAAGCTAAGGTCGATATCAGTGTAGTTAGCTGCTACAAAAAAACATGCACATATGTCAACTCCAGATGTCTTTACTGTACGCCATCCACGTTTCAACTCACTTTAACGTTCTTACCTGTTCTTGTACTTGCAGTCAAAGGGGTGCTACTGATAGTTCCAATTTTATAGGTAATCCTGTCAAATATGAACACAAAATAAAATGATGCACAATTTTTATGTGAAGTTTATTAATATATAAATTGAAAGGATGGTTGACACAGATTTTACACTCACGTGTACTGCGTGCTCTCGTTGAGGTTCATCAGCTGGTATCCGATGCGCCTGCTAAGTGCGGTGAATCCATACGGGTACCCGTTGTTGGTACAGCTTGGAATGGTGAAA
Source organism: Clarias batrachus (assembly GCA_003987875.1). NCBI lineage: Eukaryota > Metazoa > Chordata > Actinopteri > Siluriformes > Clariidae > Clarias > Clarias batrachus. The sequence continues at coordinate 94,055 of QMIH01000437.1, read as the reverse complement.
ATGTTGCTCAAGTAGTCTGTTAAAGCCAAAAGTATCCAGTGAAACTCAAATATTCATTCTTCATTCTCTGTAACCTTATCCTGTTCAGGATCACGGGAGGCCTGGAGAGTAACCTAGGTTAAGATCTGGGGCATTAGAGAGGGTACACCCTGGATGGGGTGCCAAACCATCGCAGGGCACAAGCACAAACATACTACGAGCGAGTTGGAAACAGCGGTTAGCCTTTGGACCGTGCGAGGAAACCTGGAGCACCAGGAGAAAACTGACCCCAAGTTGGGAATCGATCCCGGAGGGGCGAGGCCACAGTGCTAACCACTACACCACTGTGCACCCTGTTTCTTCTGGTTTCCTCCCACAGTTCAAAGACATGTAGGTTAGGCAAATTGGTCGTAGTGTGTGAATGAGTGTATGTGTGTGCCCTGCAATGGATTGGCACCCTGTCCAGGGTTTACCCCGTCTTGTGCCCTAAGTCTCCTGGGATAGGCTCCAGGCCCCCGTGACCCTGAATACAGGATTAAGCGGTATAGACGATGAGTGAGTGGTTGTCTGGAAAAATCTGACATGTTGGATTTGGAAAAAAAAGTAAAAACATGTTTCAGCCATGAAGCATACTCTTATAACATTACTAAAAGCAGGATTGATCAATGACGTTTAAAAAAATAGATGTGCTTGTATGTAAGCTTAGCCGGTGTGTGTTAACGAGGAAGCTTCAGACATCAAATTGTGTGTTTGGGTTTTCAGATACGTCAGGTAGAACGAAAGTTCTAATCCACAATGGGAATATGGGAATGATGTCATTGAAATGTGCCACTCTATATAATAATAAAAATGAGCATATTATTTGTACTGTACGGTATATATATATANNNNATGTGATAATGTGTATCTGTGCTTATTTCTTTGCCTATGTGACCCATGGTTAAATTTCTGCTCAGTCCTGTTTGTATAGTTACTTAAAATGAAATTAAATTCAGTTGCCTATTTAGAGCTGAAAAAAAGGATACGTCACTCTATACTGGCTAATCCTGAGCCCTATATGTGTTTATTTAAAAAAAAAAACAGCAAATAAGTGGGTTAAAAGTGGGCTAAATAAGTATAAATATATTTCACCATAACATGATGGAAATATTTAACTTTAACAAGTTACCCAGCAGTAGTTCTGCCTAAAGATGTCAAAACCTGTATATTGTTGTTGGACAGCTTCATACTGTACTGTAATAGATAAATGATTCATGAAATCATTTAATTTTCCTTTGACACTTCCATAAATCCATAAACAATGATATGACAACGTTTTTGTCAAACAGCACAGCACATGTTAGATCATAAAGCTGTGATTTGCCTTGTAGCCGGATTTAGTCCGCTTTGCCTTTGTAGAAAAGTAACTGATTATCCAAGAGAGCAATACGTACAATTTGTATTGATGTTCAAGTTCTGATACTGTATGTCCACGTTCTTGCCACCGTAGTTACAGGGGGGCAAAGTCAGCAGCAGGGAGTTGAAGAACCGGCTTGAGATGATTTGGGTTTCAGTCGATAAAAGCGCGAGTGGAAAATCTGCACCACGCAGATGAACAGAGGAAGACATTTCAGTTCAGTTATCCATCCACAGAATATATATCTCTAGTCTCCAGATTGCGAGGAATAACAGCAGCTCGTTTTTGTCTTACCTTGAGCATGTGTCAGGGGAGTCAGTGCCCCCGCGATGAGGAGTACAGCCAGCATCTTTCTCACCTCTGTGGAGTCACACGGGACACTGAGTGAGACCGATGAGCCCGATCGAGCCGGTCGAAGGGACACGAGTGACAGAAAGGACAGGAAAACAGGTTTCCCCAGGTACATTCGAGACGATCGCTCTTCCAGCATACACACCCTGATGATGGACAATGCATGACAAAATGTACCCTAACTGACACGGTGGCACTGTTTACACTCAACTCTAGTCTTACATGTATGTTTCATTCACTGCTGACATCAAAGCAATGCCTGGAGGGGGGGGGAGGATTTCTCTCAAGGACTCACACAATAATCCTGCACTCATACAGTAGACAACTCAGTATCATCGTCTAACACTGGTTGGGAAAAATGCCACATTTCCTGTACTTGATTAAATGAAGAGATATTCCAGGGAAAATTATAACTCGGGTAAAATTACGTCTCTCTACTGTCTCTTTCTAAACTGTGAACCTGCTTCTAAGACTACATGTCACTGCACAAATATAGTGAAGTAGAAAGTACAGATATTTGCTTTAGAATGTAGTGGAGTAACAGTAGAAAAGTAACTTCACTTTATAAAGACGTTACTTTTTAAAGTAACTAATTACATTACAAAATTACGATCTTCAAAAAGTAATCAGTCACATTACAGCGTTACTTTATAGGACAAGTAACTAGTTGGAGTACTTTTCCATTGCAGAAAATGAAAACTCCTTTGTGCTTCCTCATGCATGTTGTTTTAGTTAAGACCTTTATAATGATTCTATCATTCTTCTAGTGAAGCTAAACGATTTAGGGCCTTATACGTAAGTACTGCTAGTTTGTAATCAATTCTAAACGTAACAGGCAGCCAGTGCAGGGATGAGAGTCTTAGGGTTATATGATCGTATTTTCTTGATCTGGTGAAAACTCCGGTTCCATGTCTGTAAATACTGTACAGTGGTCAATAGGAGAGATACAAATATCTACTTTTTTTAAGCTCTCTCACGTTTTTTTTTTTCTTTTTAATTTTTAGCCACAAAAAAGTTAACCATGGATCGTCTTCTTAACAATATAAAATTATTAATTGAAATCTTTTCTTAAATAAACATCTAATAAATAAAATACTTTCATTTTGCATTGCATTTTAGTAAAAATAATTGTCAAGAAGATTTATTTTCGTCTCATACACCCAGCTGAGAGTCCCACACCGCCGCATGCATGCAAACAAACAGCTCAGATTTTGAAAAGAGTTTCCCATCAAAGCATTTACGTGGTCAGTGGCACTGATGGAATGAATGAGTGATGCTATTTAAGGGAAGAATGTGAGTGTACACGTGTGAGTCAGATTGGCAGAGATGGGTTTTTCCATTCTGTAGGTAACATGCCATGCTGGATTTTTATGTGTTGGTAACTTTAGGAGACAGAAAAACAAAGGAGAACCTGGTAAAAGAGAGAATTGTAATCATTGGTCATTTCCTTTGGTATAAAACAAATAAAACACTTCAAGATGCTCTGTGATAAGGAAACATGTTTTGCAGTAGATTTCAGGTTGCATTTGTTATTCTTTTCATACAGCATGCTGTTCAGGGTTTTATTACTTATGAAAATGTTTTGATTTTTTTTTTTCAATTCTTAAATATACAGGATAAAGGCTTGATTTATGCTTCTGCCTCGAGCATCTTTGCTTTGTATTGTACACGAGCGCTCTCTAGTGGAATATTAGTGCATGACACTTAAAAAAGGAATGTCATAATTATAATGTACTGTATATATTCATTCAATTTCAAATGATTATTTGTCACATACACAACCATACACAGGTATGATATGCAGTGGAATTCGTACATGACTGGATGTGATTATAAAAAGGAAAAAGGAAGTAAGGAGGCAAAATGCTAATAGGAAAGAATAATATATATTATAATAATATAATATAATATAATATATAAGAAAAATGTAAAATCTAAAATATAGAATCTACAATTTTGTTACAATAAAATAAAATAAAGTAAAGTATAAAGCAGAAGAAAAAATGTACACACACCCCAGGTAAAGAACAATACAGTAGTATGATGTATGTTATATACATATATATATAATATATTATCATATATAACAATATATAACATATAGCAATAAATTTTTTATTTTAAGTTTTCCGTATGCATTTTTTTGGCTGTCTCTGTTGCCTATACTTCAACAGTTGTTATCTATGACCTTTATAAAAACTTAAATTGTATTACGCTGATGTGTAGTATTATGTTTCCTCTAAAGATGTCGCACCATCATTGATGTTATCATGTGACCATGAATTTTTTTTCTGCATATTTTTTACTTACTGAAGTGTGGGTCCCGAAATATATAGAAAATATAGAAAGTATATAAAGCACACAATACTCCTGCGCTCTAATATTAACTCATTAAAGGTCCCATATTTTACTATTTCTTTAACAAGTTACCACAGGTCACCCAAAAAAATGTGTGTGGTGTGTCTGTTAATGTTACAGCTGAAATACCCATCAAATGTGAGGTCACATTAGGTGGATAGTCTCGTTGGCATATTTGAGCTCCAAAAGGTTTTATTCATGTATTCGTTTGCACACAGACCCATCTAAATATGTAATGAAGACTAAGAAAGGAAGCTTACAAAATACATCCCCTGTTTGTAACCTTTTTTTACTTGTATAAATATTTTAATATTCATAATCAGCGTGATACTGAAAAGTTTTTTGTTAAAGGTCAAAACAAAATCATAGAGAATTAATATTTCTGTCTGATTCATCGCTAATTTAAGTCGAGTTTTAAAATCAAACTTAAAAAAAAAGTACTCGTAAATAATAAGTATTAACTGAGTATGATATAAAGTAAGGGCCAGTGTAAAGATGTGAATCTGTTTAATATTAAGTACTAACAGTTACACATACAGTCATGTCCAGCATTCAAATGTACAACACAATTTCAATTACAAAAAAAAAAAAAAAATCATATTATGCATCACAGAAAAAAAAATGAACACAAGCAAAAATAAACAATGAGGATACATACAATAATCACGTCAAAGGCAAAGGTTGAAATTACGGCACTTCAAATGCTTTGGACCACTTCATAAGGAAAAGGCAGAGAAAAAAAAAATCAAACCCCCTTTTCCACTACATTAGTACTTCCATTTCCAAAAGCATGTTCGTACAAGCTTAACTTAGAAAAAAACAGACATTTATAAAATAGGAGAGTGAAAATCATTTGAAACGCTACACAGTGAGGTCAGTGATAACCACACGCTTCTAATCAAAAAGCTCGGATACTTGAAATATTTGCATAGTTTAAAATTGACATTGTTGCTCGCGCTTAAGTCATCTAAATATATTATGCTCAAAGTATGGGTTAAAGATGAGAATAGATATGTAAACATCGTCTTAGAAAACTAATAGCTCTTTATTAAGTCTTACAGAACGGTGGCTTTAACACCAGCGCATAGAAACTTGAAATGTTGGAGAGACCTGATGTTTGATCATAATATAAACAAATAATAAAAAAATAATAATAATAAGTGAAATGTTGTTGAAATGAACAAACTTCCTTTTTTTCTTTTCAGCATGTGATTGTGAAACTTCAGTATTCCAGCAGTATGTAAATGTAGAAATCAGAGCATGGTTTCCTTTCATGTCAAAACAAACTGTAAACATTTAATTTTCACTTCTTGGGGTGGGGTGCGGATTCTCGGTGATTCTCAGTGGTGATATGTGGTACTGTTCCAACGATACCAGGGTCTGGAAGGAAAGAGGGAGTAGTTCATAACCCATTCACTGTGACTGCCGTTTAACGGACGAGGAGCTAAGATCACAAGCATGCATGCGCTTATACTGTATTGGCTGAATGCAATTAGTACTGTATGTCATCAGAAACAGGTCAAGATCATCAGAGATGCTGTTCTGCTCACCACGGATGTACAGAGTGGTTATTTGATTTTGGCTTAATCTTCCTGTCTGTTCACATCTAGAGGAATGTTGTTGCATGGAAATCCATGGCATTCTCAGTTACCTTCATTTTGATGTTTATTGTCGAGGTTAACCCAATTAAATGTATGTATTGCACTATGATTGGCTAATTGGATGATTGCCTGAGTAAACTGGTTCGTACAGATACATGCTACATTAAGAAGTATTGACAAGTCTGATTACCCTGTAGGATTGAAGGATTGATTGACCCCCTGTGATGTCAGAGGACTGGAGGAAGAAAGAGTGTTCGGAGAAGACCCGCGACTCGGGCTATTGGGAGACGAGCTGCTCGACACTGTGGGGAAAAAAAAAGCAGAACGTATTACCTTACTTGATCAATCTTTTCTACTACTTCTAACAAACATATATGGAGAAAAGGTCTTACCACCTCCTGAAGGAAGAGGACTGAAGGGTCTGCTGGATCCAGGCTGAAATGAAAAGCGTTTGTATAAGTTAAACGAGTTTGTATAAATGAATAATCATTTTGAGTGGTTGATGGAAATAATACCATCCGATTGTTAAAAGAAAAGAAAGAAGAAGAAAAAAAACGTACCAGTCTGGCATTGTAGTTGTGTGATTTTATAGGTGAGGTGGCAACTGGGCAATAGATCCTCTTCTCCTTCTGTCGTCGGTTGCAGAACCACACCCGCACCACTTCCTTTTCCATCGACAGCTGCTCCGAGATCATCGTGATTTCCTCTGAGTTCGGTTTGGGATTCTGAAAAAAAAAAAAAAAAAGAAGTACTATTTACTGTATGTGGCAACTCCAATCAGTTTTGTCCTGCTATAACCTGAACCCACTTGTAGAAATCCTTAGGCTGGCATCTAAGCCTTTTGAGCCGATTGATTTACTCACATCTAGGAAGCGTTTCTCCAATGTGAGCTTGATGTTTGTCTCAATACTCGTTCTCTTTTTTCTCTTCCTCCCATATCCTTCCATAAGTGGTGGCAAAGTGGCAGGGTTAGCCATCGAGTCCGAGGGTGAGTTTTCTGAAAAACGGTCAAAATGGTTAAAATACTAAAAAAAAAACCATTTCACATTATGTATGGTCACTCTGTTTATACGTATTTGTTTACCTGCATCGCTGAGCCACTTCTCCAGCAATGGTTTGAGCTTGCACATGTTCTTGAAGCTGAGATTAAGAGCCTCAAAGCGGGAAATTGTGGTTTGACTGAAATCATTTCCATAGAGCTTCCCCATAGCCAAACCCACATCTCCCTGAATAAAAAAAAAAAAAAAAAAGCGTCAGATTAACATCTCATTAGATGTCCCTTAAATTTTGGTCCGTTGCCTACTTTTTTTTTTTTTGCCAAACAAGCCTTCATTGAAATGCATTTCAAAGCTCGTTTCCATTTAATGTATTTTATTTACATCTGTCTGCAAAGTTAATTTGAATTTCTAGGTCATTGCCTGCGTAAAGCCCAGCTTGATGCGTCTTTGTTTGAAGGACTTCGCAAACTGCTCCAACTCCTCCAGGTCACTTGGTTCGTCCTGCTGCGACGCACCCACGTGCTTAGGCACCTGTAAGTGAGGCATGTCCAAGTGTGCGTCCATGGAGGACCCAGCCAGGCCTGCTCGACCCATCGCCTGTGCAGATGAAAACTATAGATCAGATAAATAGATTTTAAGTTCTCGATCTAGTACATGCGAATCCCCATCCAGACAGCATTGTTCTTGTCTCTAACAAGCCAGGTGATTAGAAATATACAGTAGCAAGCGAAATCCTGGAGCTTCTTAATGAAGCTTTTCATGCTGTTGACGTCCAGTAATATTATATCAGCAGATCTGGAGATGGGGTTCTGAGAAACTGCAACAAGTTTAACCAGGATATGATAATCCCTTTTGTTTACCTGAGGTGTTAGGGCCAGTCCAGGCTGGTGCTGCAGGAGACTAGGCTGGGACTGTGAGGGCAAGGACAGGAGATTTGGCTGCAGCAGTGCTATAAGGCGATACAAACGAGAATCGATATAATACACCAACAATAGAAAGAAAAAAAAGAGAAGCTGGTGAGGAAATAACTGTTAATAGCAGCTGTACCGTAAGTGATAACAGGAACTAACTTGTATCAGGGATGTTCTACAGCATTAAATGTAACTAATACAAATGGATAAAGATGATCTGTCTGGTATAACACTTGTTAATATATAATACTTTCCTGCGGTATAAAGGGAATACCACTGTTATGAATGAATATTCAGCTTTGGGGTGTTAACGGTAACTCTGCTACACATCGCATCAATGAGTTGGTGATTATTTCCATATTTCACCACAAGCCGAATTCCTTATGTGAAACTCGGTTGACACCTGGGATAAACATACTGTATAGAGGATGCTTGATTCTGATTAGTCCGGAAGTTGTAGATTCATTTTCCACAAATTGGATTCGCTTTGATTGCAGGACGAATCAGATTTGTATTTGCTCGTTCTAATATGTTATCATGGAGGACATACTTTGTACATAATCTTAGTCCAGTGTGTATAATATATACAAATGTTGATATAGTAAAGTTTTATATGAGGAGACATTTACGGTCTGGAACGGGCATCAAAACTTTCAAAACAGTCTAAAGGGGAGTTTTTTTTGTTTATTAAAGAGAGGCTGATAAAAGAACGGACATGTCTGAACCTTTTTTTAGGGCCCAAGCACTATGACGTCATTATGTTTTTGTCGCATCCAGTGACATACTGACATTGTCGAGGGTGCTCCTTTAAAATGTATTTTTAATAATTAATATTGTATAAAGACTGACCTTGGTGTCCCGTCTGCGCCTGGGACAGGAGGAAGGGTGAAGATGAGGAAAGGTGTGAGCCAGGCATGAGTACCAGCTGGGGAAGTGGGTGCAGCGATGGTAAGTCCTGAAAACACACAGCACAACAGCATTCATGATGCCCCTATTCATGGTCTATAAGCCTACCATGAGAATACCATGTGATTTAGTGTATGATCTGTGGTAGGAACGTTGAAAGTGGCGTACCCCAGGCAGCTGCCCTGTAGGAGCGGGTGAACCCTGCGTGAGATGACATGTCTTATGCGATGACGCAGAGTGAGGAGAATCGTTCAGGTCCTCTGTCTTTATCTAGAAACCAGGAGATACTATGTCATATGTTGTGATCTAAACTGTATCCCAGAGATACACAAGAAACATTTCTGACAGAAGAAACTAGTGCGGTAAATCCTACTGGTGACCGTAAACTGATGAACTATTTATTACTACTTTGTATTATGTCTGAGCGTATGAGCTTGGATAGGAGTCACATGTGCGCTGGTGTCCGTTTGTGCGTGCGCATGTGTGTGTGTGCGTGTGTATTCACACCGAGGCTGTCTGACTTGTTCTACCAGAGGGAGCTTTTGAAAAACATTCCTTCCCTGCCCTCAGGCTAAAGCCTATGCAAATGAGAACCTGAGGCTAGTTCCTGTACATGGGACACAGTACACTCATCTGCATAGCATTACATGAGAAAAAAAAAAAAAAAGCCAACATAACTTATAATAAATCAAGGTTAATTATGAGCTCCGCGAAAGAGATTAGCAAAAGCTCTACAAAGTGGCCGTTAACGTGTATATAGGGAGTTGCTTGGACATGCAAACTGATTGATTTACTGGTTAAGAAATGATTAACATGTGTATTTACCTGTCTTGTGAAGTCAATGCCATTTTGTTCGATTTCTGCAAAAAGAAGAAGAGAGCATAATCGAATAATTAATTCATATCACTTTTCCTCATTTTAAATGTCTTGCTATCTATAAACATACAGCAACATTCTCTACATGAAACTAGCAAGTAGCGATGTTTTATCACAATTCCCGCCGTCTCGGTGGCTCTTTAGGGGCCTTGTGCCTTACGTTAACCATTATGGAGACTGAGTTTTGTCAAGGGCTCTACTGAGTTCAAAGGTTGTTTGGTCCAGGTAATCTGTCCTGATTTGATATTCAAATAGGGCCGTGTGAGGCTGTGGTTAGCGCATCAGTGCTCGCTCGTCCTGTGCTATGGAAATCTGCGCTCCTCCCCGAGCCAAACTTCCAGTATGGAAATGAGGAGCCGATGCAAATGGGAACGTATCCATGGTAACCTTTCGCAAGCCCTCATATTTGAATGTTTACAAACCCCCAGGTGCATCGCCGACTTTATTCTTTCTCTGTTAAAGTCTTTCTTTCTTTCTCTTACATGAACATCGCAGATACAATAGGGGTTTTGTCTGAAAAAAAAAACCTAATTACGATCAAATCATATTAACCAAGTCAAATCATTCTAATTTACTGAAACCAGTATCAACAATAGCAGGTAACATCAATTAAGTATGCGGGATTAGTATATCTTGACTTATTACTAAAAAAAACAACAAAAAAAAAAACACATTATTTAACCCCAAAGAATATTTGGGAAAAGTTTTGAAATGTACATGAATATCCTGTCTAAATATTTTTTTTATGCATAATTATTCAGGTACCTCAAAAACTGTTGTGTTTTGTATACTTTTTTTTTCTCACATTTTATATATATCTTAACTATTGTATACATCTTCCACTAGAGCAACTGCATGTTGTAGCTAACATGCAATTGCTCTAAGTTCACAGTAGTTAAATTTGGCCTCAGATGAAATGTTGGAATATCGTAACAGGTTAAAACTCCTTCAGGGGACAACAAAGAACCAGTGTGGATGTCTGTTTGTGCTATATATCTTTGATATTTGCTAGAACTAGCCCAGGAGGTACTGCTGTAGCAACAAAAACAGACTGGTTAACCAAGTCTGATGCTACACGTAACAGTTCTTGTTACTGTACATGTTTTAAAGAAAATTTCAATGTTGAATAAGGTATGCTCTTAATTTATTCTGGTTATGATAGAACTTACACACTGGGTTAGGTTTCAATCAACATTTTCCGTTATTGTATAGCTGGAAACTTGAACCACATATGGTATAAGTTGTTTAAAGTAAACAATTCTGAGACATAAAACACACTACAATTATTTATGATTATATTATAATAATAATTATTATAGTATTGCTGATTACTATCAAAGTTATTGCTGTATAACTATATCGTCTAGTTTTTTTCCCCATCTTATTTTCAATCATAATTTCAGTCATAATTCTAGTTGCACTTTTGGTTTTGTTATTGTCATAGTCAGATTTGTAGTTATCATCAGATTATTGTAGTTATTTTCATATGTAAAATTACTCTTATATATGCGCATATAATTATAGTTCGACCATTATGACTAGAAATTAGTTATAATGATTATATACTGTAGGTTTATTATAGATTCGTTGATTATGTAAATATATAATTTGAAGTTAATGAGTTTTGTTTAGGTTGTAGTTATAGTCAAAGTTATAGTTGTAATTTCGTAGCTATCCATATAATTATAATATCTAATTATACTTATAACATATTCATGTTATATGTTCAGTATATATTCAAATTATAACAAGTTGAAATTACTTAATTAAAGGTAATTATTATAGCTTAATTAAAAGTCATACTTTTGGCATGGTTATTGTTACAGTCAAAGTTATAATTGTGGTCATATAATTGTCATAGTTATACATTTAGTTGAGGCAAAGTTATTTTTGAAGGTAGAAATACTGTTATAATACAGTATAGTCATAGTTATTGATATAGTCAAAGTTATATTCATAGCTATAATTTTGTAACTATAGTTACAAACAGTTAAAAGTATTGATATAGTTGTTGTTGTTGTTATATTTCCACATTTAACTTTAAGCAAATTAGGTTCCAATCATAATTATTAGTTATATAGTTAATTACTGTATTGGTTATTGTTACAGTCAAATGTTTGACTACTAAAATTAATGTTAATGTTTGACTACTAAAATTCCACTATAAAAATGTTCTGCAGGAAGCAGTATAAAAAAATCTATGGAAATAACGCTTTATTACTCTACAAAACATTACAATCCTTTTTCTAATGATATGATCATGTTTGCACCTGTGTACAGGAAAAGCCTGAAACTGATATTTAGTATTACAGGAAACGATGCTAGACAAAACAATCATTTAGTATATTGTGCTCTCTCTGAATCCAAGTTCCTCATTTCAGCCCCTTGTGTTCCGTACGGAGGCAACTAACTATGTGTCGGTATGGCCTGAGGGCATGAACGCTTCACTGCAAACAGTCCACCACCCCCACACATATTGCATATGCACGCATGCACACACACACACACACACACACACACACACACGCACACACACACACACACACACACACACACGCATGCACGCACACACGCACGCACGCACATATACATCCTGGTACACTGCTATGTCCTTGATGAACATCACAGCCTAGAGCACTATGCATCTCTTTTTGTCTCCTCATAATTCGGGAGCTACAAACCTGACTCACCATGAACGGGTTCAGGTAGTCTTAACTTTACACATCTGCTCAAATGATCGACTCAGCAGTTTAGCTGTAGAGGTGGTAGGGGATATGTAATAAAGTAGGCATACTACACAACTGCTCTTGACATATCCGTGGTAAATCGACGAGCTTAGTTGTTAGTCCATAGTCAGAAACTCATAGTTTATGCAACGAGCAATTGTGTTAATGTCCAAACCGAAGATATTACCAGAACGGGTGGTAATGTGCTATCACTGAATCAGTGACAGCGGTAGGATAAGGTGAAGAACAACAGGGGGAAAACACAAACAAACAAACCCTGGGATTCATGCGAGACAGTGGTATTGTGATGGAGTTGGGACAGTCGAGAATGTCATTAAGGGTTTTGCACAGACCTGTCTGGGAGAAAGACCATAACAGCCAAGACAAAGAGGAGAACTCACTGGTCAAAACCACAAACGGCTCCGATGAGAGACACACGGAAGCTCGTGTCTTTCTCGTGAAAACACCTCAACCAATGGGAGAGGTGCAGTAACAAATTCTGGTTGCTATGACTTAAAAATAATGCACTAGCACTAAATGTTAATAAAGCATTAAGCACTAAATAAGCAATAATATTACTATTACGCTAGTTTAAAAAATAAATAATTTTTTTTTGTAGATTCCTGTGCTTGGACATCTTATAACATAAGAACCTTTATAATATTTATTATAAAGAGTATAAATTACATATATAAAATACAACCTTTATAATATTCACAGCATTTAAATGCACTTGACTCCTATTATCGTTCTGTTTCACATTAATAAAAATATTAAACTTTGTTACTTTAAAGTAAAAAACTATGCAATTAAAAAATCGCACCTATAAAATTTAGTGTTATGTCACATTCATAGACTTTAAAAAATGTTATCGTTTTTCCAGCCTTTTCCAATCCTGTAAAAACATAAACCTGTCGCTGCCGTTATAATATCATAATTAAGAAAATTATTTCCTTCGAATGTTTATCTTTCTTCTATTCACCGGTTTTCCCCTTGTCAGGAGTATGACAGGTTGTAATGGTGTGCTGAAAAATTACTCCTAATCTCAACTGATTATGTTAACAATCAATAAAGTAAGTAAGTAAATGTAAATACATAAATTTATTGCGTAAATTCCATATTAATGTTTAAATTCCGTCCAACTCAGATAAGGGTCAAGGTAAGGGATGAATAGCTTCTTACCTGTGTGTTCATGCTGAGGATCCCTCTGCTCGACAGCCTCTGTGCTCATCTTAATATCTGTAATGATAAATATAGCTGATTTTCCTACTTTATGCGCACACTGGGCCAATTCATGGCCCGGTCAGGAAAATGAACTTGAGGTTTTATTCTAATGGGTCTGACTTTGAAAAGGTCTCCTTTATGTAAAGGGCTTGTTGTAATATTCATAAGGGCTGAGGGGATCCCTGCTCAGCCTCCAGCCGCCAGCCACCAGCCGCCACTGGCTCGGGCCCTCCTCCCTAATCTCTTCTAGTCAAAACCATTTAAATGGGTCAATATACTGTGCAAGCATGAGATATGATTTTGCAAACCAGTTACAGAAGCGACCTACAGGGAAGGGAAGAGTAAGAGACACAGAGACAGAGAGAGAGAGAGAGAGACAGAGACAGTAAGTAAGTTCAATTTAAAGTACTCACCTTAAAGAAAGGAGATTGGCTTGATTTCTTCTACAATCCTGAGTCGGTCATGAATGAAAGAAGGAGCAAGATGCACGAAGGAGGTTACGCAGAAACTTCAACATTTGGCACAAGTGGGCTCAGGGAGAAGTATTCACCTTTTTCACGATCCCACACAAGCTGATAGACAGATGATTTGCATAAGGCCCACAGTGCGTCCTATCCAGACGCACTCTTTTTGCATAAAACAACATAGGGGGAGACGACAAACTGCAGAAACTCAGGTGAGTCTGTGTGTGTGTCTGTGTGTCTGTGTGTGTGCATGCGCGTGTGCGTGCGTGTCACTTCTCAAACCTGAAATGTGTCAGTTTCTTGCCTGCAGTGTTTATGTTGACACAAAAGCATGCTCGTGAAGGTTTAAAGGGGCGATACAGTAGAGAGTGAAGTCCACTGGGACATTCACTACAAAAGTAACAACAACAACAACAATAATAATCTACAATTTTATCAATTTGAACACAATGATGTTTTAAAAAAAATATATATCAGATTTCTAATAAAGCAACTAATATACTAATTAATCCTGCAATTTATGCTCCATCTAATACTTCTGAAGAAGAAAAATCTTTACTTTCTAAATTATTGCCTCAATATTGCTCTCTAATCATATATTTGTAAAATATTCATGTAATTCTGTAACCTTTTAACCCATTTACTAAGTATACTCATCACTGTAATCCATCTACTGCCTAGCTCAGCAGTTTGTATTGTTAGCAGCTACCTATTAGCATTCAACTAGCTTACCAGAAACAAAGCTCTTGTTAGTTAGCATGATAACAAACAAAATTTCATGACTCCATGTCACAATGTCCCTGCCTTGATTGAGCCAAAGTAGAACAGCAACTTTATTTATTTATAATCTGTTAAAAAAGAAAAGCTAGCTAATATTTCGATTTAGCAAGCTAGTTCTCGTTAGTAGAAGTAGAAGGTCTTGTCTTGCTAGCTAACAGTTGAGAGATAAGGAATAAAGTTGTTGGTAGTGAGAAAAATATATAATAATAATAATAATAATAATAATAATAATAATAATAATAATAGGAATATATTAATTAATTAATTTAAAAAAAAAATCACCTCAACCCACTAAAGTAAGTCATTTGGACAAAAGTGCTTTTTACCCTCTTATAGAGGGTAACTAGACACAGTCTATGATCTTTGTGTTTGTCATGCTAATAATTTTTGTCCTCTCAGTGATTTGGCACCAAATGTACATTTTGATTGATTTTACAGGCTTGTAAATATTTTAACCACAAACACTTATACAACTGTAGCTTGCGTTCCATCTGTGGTATGTTAACCATGCACTTACATGGTCACAGATTTTTTAAGCAAGATTGATAAAAATAAACAAATAAATAAATAAATAAATAAGCTTTTCGGATGAACAGCTATTAATGCTGGAAAGCCATGTTTTGAACATCATAATTTGACCAGATTTGTTTCTGCTAATAACATACGTTGCCTGGGCAAAAAAAAAAGAAGAAGAAGAAGAAAAAAAGACACACACTCTAAGATTTCATTCAGTCACCTTTATGTTTGATTACAGTTTGTGTATGAAAATGACTCCTCGTGCTCCCAGAAACCACTCTTTCACAATTTGAGTCCTGGAACATGAATGTGCCATCAGGGAAGAAAACCTCTCCATTGATGTGATACCCTGGTCATGACCTTTTTCTCTTGCTCCAAAGTCCAATATTTATGTTATATTAAGTGTCTCGTACGTGTGTGTATGGAAATGTTCTTATTTTTACTGTTGATTTCTGTGATCTGATTCTGGATTGTTTCCCCGATGTTGATTCGTGATTTGCATTTCTTCCACAACGTTGACGGTTCAGCACTATCCTTCCAGATTTTGATAATGTGTTGGAACCCAATTCCAGTAAATTCAAATCTCCTTACTGTAGTTGTTTTCTTTGCTTGATGCAACTTATTAATTTGACCCTTCTGAAATGATGACTGTAATACTTCAAGAAACCATAATCCTGATGTACTGAATTTCTAAACCATCACTGGACTGAGCATTAGAGATCTAAATATAAACTAGATCCAATTTAAAAAAAAAATTTGTATTGTATTTTTGTATACTTTTTTTTTCTTCTAAAAAATTTAGAACCAAACAAATAATATAAAGAATGAGGTTTCATATATTTATATAATATAATATTGAATAGGTGTAAAGAGCAGGTGCAAAAGTGCACACGACACTTATGAAGTCACACAATGAACATCAGCAAGTACTATAGCGTCTTTGTGACTTTTGTCCTGGTTATGGTGTTTGTTTAAACAGGACATCCTGATAAGACAGATCACGCCTGAGGCCTACTCCCACAATCTCTCTTTCTCTGTGCTATGTTACTCAACTAACACTAGAGGGCGGAGTTCAAGAATGAAACACCACGGCAGACAACCAAGCCGTCATGAAGGGACATGTATTCTAGAATTCCAGCATCCTTGTATGATGTGGAATTAACCATGTGCATACATACTCAGGAAAAATATAATAATCTTGTCACCGATTCCGTTATTTAAAACTAGTTTAGTTTTGACAGATAACTGAAATGAAACTAATTCACTGTCGGATGTTTGAGCAGTGGTTCTCAGTACTCTGATTCTTTCCTTGCAGCTACTTGACTCAAATTATCTGCAAACAAAAGCTAGATTTAAAAAATCTACAGAAATCCCAAAAAACAGAAAACTAAATCAAATCACAATCGGACCGCTTTCGACCAAAGAAACTTAACTGGCAAAACATTCACCACAACGGACTAACAACAGCTAAAACTAACTAATGAAGCTGTCAAAATTGATCAGTTATAATAGTAAGAACGTTAAAAAAAGGTTGAATACTAAAAATGAGCCAAGATTGAATAGGTTCAAAGTAAATCTTGTGCTACACACTGTACCTTATGTATTTGTATTTGACTTCTAGCTAGGTATTATCTTTCTTTGAAGCTTAAAAAAAAAGTCTCCTCATGATTAAAAAGAAAAAGTAGTACAGTAGGTTAACATCAAAATATTAAATTCATTCTATTAAGAATTATGAAGAGATTCCAGTGTTTGAAAACACACGGTTATAAACTGCAACAAACATGTTAAACAAATTCCTAAATTTTATTTTATTTTTTTTACATATTCTGATGTTATTATTTGCAGAAACTCCATCATAAGAGGAGCGTGTCAATGTATTACTGTGATTGACCACATAATCCGTCACAGCTACTGGCCAACATCAAGCACAGAAAATGTTAAGACTGCTGGGGTTGAGGTAAGAACTGTCCAATGCATTCTTACAAACTGATAGGATAGTGCTAAACTGTCAACTTTGTTCAATAAATAAAATCATGAACAGATTTCTTACATGTTTGAAGTGGCATCGTAAAAAAAAAAAAAAGTAGAACCCAGAGGTATGTGAAAGTAAAAGGATTTCAATGAGACCTCACAGGTTTGGGACTAAACAACCGTGTGTCCATAGGGCAACCACTTGTTCCTAATTTGCTAGGATTGGATAAAGATTGGACTTTGGAGCAATGGACAAAGGTCATGTGGTCTGATGAGTCCAGACTGACCCTATTCCAGAGCGTCGGGTGCTTCAGGGTAAGAAGGGAAGCACATGCACCCATCATGCATAGCACTTGAATGATCATTTTAAAGAAAAGTTATTTAAAAACTATTGTGTACCCCACCCAGACCACTTAAAAGAAAGAAAGAAATAAAACAGAAGATTCTGAAATACTTTATTTAAACTAGCATATGCAATTAGTTATTCATGCTGTTTAATCATCTTCAGATTTGGCTCGTTGCAAAAGAAAAGCCAAAACCTGGAACACGCTTTAAATATCAGATCCACAACACTGTAAGACTGTAAGTGTCAGTATAAGTCATTATATCCAGCAAGGAAGAGAAACCTGAGCATATACATTTGCAGATCACAAGCCACCAACCTAGACTAAAGTGTGCATAAAACATGTAAACACATAACCTTTTATTATATATGGAAATATTTAACACAGTTCAAAATCATGAATCATGAGTGCCATATGAGGGTGCAATCTGCTAGGAAAAGAAATTCCTAACAAGTCCCAAACACGATAACAATATTGCAGTGTGTGAAAGGTTCGTCTGTCTGCCGTAGTGTACGCGTAGTGTAACGCGTTCATAATAATGAGGTTATTGAAATGGAAATGAGATAATTAGTCAGGGTTATGGTGAGTGTGAGCAGCACATTTGGCATCACTTGAATATATTAGCAATAAATAGACAACACAGAAACGTGCCTTAGCTGCCAGCATAGCTTGTGTCTTGTTCGTAAGACTGAACATATTTCACGGCTAAACCTCGAGACAAAAAAAAAAAAAAGTACCATTCGTTAAAACAGGGCTGCGGGTTTCTAACACTCACAGTTTAGTCTAGAGCTTATGTGTAATTTACTGTAAGAAGACAAAGTTGTCAAAATGACCAAAAACAAGAACCTTTAAAATGAAGCAACACTTCTGGTCTACATAAAGATAAAGCAAAAAAAATAAATAAAAAAATAAAATAAATTGATACACATCATCACCTGATATACTAGAGTTGAATATTTAAGACACTTCCAGATAGTCATATAATACACAGTACATTGACTGACCACTTTAATAGGAACACCTGGTCAGCTCATTATTTATGCAAGCATCCAATCAGCCAATCATATGGGAGACTACAACGGACATCCTAATGCAGAAACGAGGCAGGAGCTTTTAACAATAAAAAAACAAGTCCAGTTTGGTTGAACAAGCTAACAAGAGCAAGAGTAAGACACTGATGTGGTTGTAAAGAGTGCTGTTGATCAACAGTTCCTGACATTTCTCAAACCAGTGGAGATCTTGTTTCCTCTGGTTGTAATAATGGTCAGCATGATTTTATGCACCATGCATCTGGCTGGATAACTGCATAAACATGTGTTTATGTGTTTAACACTAATAACATAAGCGATAACAAAATACGAATAACTACCATGAACCGATGATAAATTCTACTACACATGTTCTTCCCATTAGAGACACAGAAAGTGACTAATGTTACATTATGTTAATAATGTTATGTGACATTTACAGTCCTGGCAATGAATTCATGTAGAATCCAAACAAACACCTCTTTCCTAGGGGAAAACTGAACATTTGAGGTGACTTTCTGCCCCGAGTCTACACTGTAGTGACAGCAGAAATAAAAACACAGTGACTTGTCCCCTTAACCTGACGATCCTGGAATCTAAACGAGAATATAAAGTATATTAACGTTAAAGTAACACTTCAGAACTCTTAAGACCTATTCGAAGGCACCTCATCACTTAATTTTTTCACACAGAGGCTGAACCTTTTGTGTATTCCTTATACGTTATTAGTAACGGCCGTTAGCTCTCCTCGTCCCACATGCACAGCTGCTTGCGTGACGTGTAGAAGTCAAAGCGGTAAGCCTTGCTGCAGCTCCTGATCCCGCACTTGTAGGGGCTCGGGCCGTGCCCACGGCAATATTTCAGCATACACGGGTACCACTCCAACCTCAAGGTGTAGCTACACAAGCACGGCTGCCACGGACCGGTAGCAGCGCTGCAATTGGCCATGTCTGCGCTCTCTGCGTTCTCGGGGAACGCTTTGAACACGGAGCCTTCCACACCTGCACAGAGATATACAGACTGTAAAATATATGATGAAGAAAACGTAGAGGTATTGTTGTAAGAAAGTGTCAGTGGCAAAGCTGTAATTTGTCATTTGGTGAATAGTGACACTATGGGGGGAACGAAAAAACTATCTGGATGTGTGAAGTAATAACCAACTTTGAGGTGGTTACTGTAACGCAACTTTATGTCCGGTCACATGACACAATACCTCGATTAAAATTGCGATTCTATAAACATCACGATTTTTATAAATATCCCAATTTGAAAGTACATTTTCCCAGATTTTAAAGTTTAATGGGTAATTAAATGTAGCCGGTTACTTATAACGTTAGTTTTCTCACTTAAAAACCAATTGCAGCACTTAAACAATACAAACTAACTTCAAATAAGAGTTTAACATTTTAATGATGTCTCATCTGCCATAATTATTATTTCTAAAACAACAACAACAACAACAAAAACTTAGGCTAATACTTCTCCTACCACACGGGATAAAAACGTGCAAATATTTCAGAGTGTGCCACCTGCAGGATTATAAAGAAACAACGCCGTGTATCGCCTCAAATGCCTCCAAAGACTCAAAATGTAACTTGAGTATGGACGGGTGGGCTTCTAAAGCACTAATTAGCACTCATGGTGTTTTGAGACTGGTGTAAGCGTTTGTAAAGAGTGGTTTTGAGGTTAATTCGCTCACAGAATCTGGAGACAAAGGCAGATCGGACGGAGGCTGTTAACGTGCACAATGTTTGATAACGTAACACCAGGAAAATGCGTTTCTGTTGCGCCGCTCGGAAGCTTCTGCGCTCGGAAGCTTCTGCGCTCGGTACAGAATCGTTTAGATCTGATCACCGCTCACGTCCAATCAAACCGAAAAACAGCAAATTCTGGTCCCTGGTCGTTTGCCTGGTTCATCTCAATTATAAACATAAAAAAAAATATATCTATTTGGTGATACGTGAATCACCACACAAAAGAATTGCGACTCATGACTGAATCGATCACCCCCTACCCCCACCTCTACAGTTGACCATGCTGTATATTGTTTTCCTACAACACCATGCCCAGAGTCAGTGCTCTGCTTGCTCATACATCCATCCATCAAAATATTAAACATGGTACAACATGCAGTTTTTTTTTAGCTTCAATTTAAAATATGAGGTTACCGATACTAGATATAAAATTCGAATTTTGGAGAAATAACATGCAAGCCTTCTGCTCGACCCGAGCTCTGGGATTTGTTATTTGCTTCCCAAGCGCTTGTGTGATGCGCAGCTAAAAACTCCTACGCTTATGAAAGACTCCCAGGAATGCCACCCGTCAGCACAGACAAGGTAAAACATAAAGACATAATATACTGACATCATAAAGGCCCTAGAGATCCACCTCAATAAAACATTTAAGCATTTTTGTCTCAGGTTTTCCTTATGCTTTCATTCAGTGTTATTCCTGTCTATGGGAACTTCATTCGATAGTACACATACTTAATAAGAGAGAGAGAGAGAGAGAGAGAAAGAGATTGAAACACTAACCTTTTTCTCGCCAGTATTTGGCGTCCTGTTCTCGTGTGTAGATGAAATCGTGGGCGTCGCGGCACATGCTGCGGATGTGGGAGCTGAGGTGCCAGGATAGAGTCAGATTCACCACCATGTTCATGCTCATGCGCTCCAGGCCACGCTTCTCCTCGGCAGTCCGCACCAAGTGAGGGTTTTTCTGCGAGGTTCAGACAATAACATACTGTGTTTAGGGCACATTTTAAAAGGAAAATGCTTTTTATAACAACACAACAGATCCATGTCTGACCTGTCTCAATCGGACCATGGCCTCACTCGGGATCATCTCTCCATGTTCTAGCCTGCTGATGAAACACAGGCCCTGGTAGTGCGTCTGGCCCCGCTCCGGTTCACCCAGCACCAGTGCCCTCACGATCTTCACATGCTGAGAAATGCCACAATGGGAGTCAAAACATCATCATAATCCAAATCTGGTCCGTCAAATCTCTCGATTGAATTCTATTGTATAATCTGTAGCTATAGAGTATTGTGCTGCAAGACGGACGACAGATGTTCCTAAACATCAACAGGGGTACATCTAAGTGGCTTAGTATGTTTATGGAGGAATCCTTAGCTTGCCAAGACTCTATCACAGACCTGTCAGCTCAGCCTGATATTAATTTAGGGAATGCAAATATAGCAGCTCAACTCGTTTAACTAATGATGTTACAACTGGCATACGGACTATTCAAATCATGTACGAAGACGACAATGTGAAATATTACGCGGAATAGACAGGAGAAACCAACAGTGAAAGGGTGTGGAGTATCGGTTATGAATCCGATCATTGTTCACAGATCACAGAAATCAATGGTTTTAAGATCTGATCATAAATATCATAATGTAAATTTTTTATTTAACATATTCCATGCTCTTATTATTCCATGTACAGTAGATTTAAAGAACCTGAAACCAATAGAATAGTCTATGTTTGACTAAAGAGCAATAGGTTTCCATTCCTTAACTAGTAACACAGAGCAAACTTCTTATCTAAAAAGCGACTGTCCAACTATACTCACTCGTCAGAACGCAGCTGCGTCAATGAATAACAAAACAAAACTCTGTACTGAACGTTACTTAAAAAACACACATCAGTCACTTTGTATTTGGTGGCACAATCATGGTTACTCATTAGTAAGCATCGATGGCAGACATGGTTTTGCTTTCCAAAAATGTTTTCCTAATTTAGTTGTCACTAGGGGGCGCCCACATTAAAGCTATTACTACCAGTCAGGGAGAGCCGAAGACCATCACTTGTTTCCTCCGAACGACGTAACACACTTGGGAGGACAGCGCTATCCGCTCCTTCCGCTTGCGTGAGCTCACAGACGCCGGTGATTGGCTGGACAGCCGTGATTAATGTGAGAGCGGTTCATCCCATCCCGCTGAGAGAGCTCGGACAATCAGCTCTCTCTAGCTAGGCTCCCGGCTGCGAGAGGCCACAGCATCACCGACGTGATCTCCGGATGATAGGGCGAGCACTTTACTGTACCTCCCACTCGGGGGCCTTGTATATTGCAAATCTGATGTCGATTAAAGAGAGGGAGCTGTGGCTCAGGTGGCTAAGGCTCTAGGGTTTTGATTTGGGAATTTGATCTTTGCCACTACCAAACCCGGGTAGAAAATTGTGAGGGTTGTGTCAGATGGTACGCTGTTGATGAGTGCAGCCACAAAAAAAAAAGTTTATGTCTTTTAAGAAGAGTTTGTAATATTCCAAGACTGGTGATGACATGTTGATGTGACAGCTGTGGCCTCATGTATTTTGCGTCATCACAATAATATTGGTTTACATGAACAGCCAGGTGAGAGAAGGATCCGTAAAATTATTCGATTATCTGCCGATTTCAGCGACTTACTTACTTACTTACCCACAAAGCTTTTAGGCTACAAGTCAAAAATGAGTCTAGCAAAACCAATGGGTTTTCCCAGTGTCCATGGCCAAGCATGCACGCATATCATGCTTACTTGCTACTAACCATTTCAGATCAATTGGTTTAACAGCTTTTAAATATATAAAGAAACATTTTTTTAGTCCATATTGTCTGCTGGTTAGAGACAGAAGGAAACTGATGCATTTAATCAAGTCAAGTCCCAGACTGGTTATTTTTGGTCTATTGCTATGCTCTCTGCCCAAATTAATCACACCGAGGAGGCCACGCCATGGGATACATTCCCATGTCAATGCAGGGAACCAATCAGATCACTCAAACCCAACCACTGAATACTGATACTGAAGCTTGTGGCCGTCTAAGTGTACAGTATGTCTCAGATTCTCTGCTGTACCTGGGTCTAAAATGAACATGGACCTAAAGTTGCAGACAATCAAGAGTTCAAAGATGAACAGCTGACTAGGGAACACGAAACTCAAACCTAACCTCGTTCTCTGACCCCAGAGTGTCAGCTGCAATACAGACCCCACACTTCATTTGCCTTGAATGCTAATCTCCTTTAGGTGGAATACTGAGCGTACTTTCCAGTTATATTAGCCTGCACAAGGTTTTAATAACTAACCAAATTACTACCTTCCTCCTTAATACAGGAAGCAGCCAGGATTTAAATCAAAGAAGAAGCAGCCAATAAAAGCGAGCGTAATTAGGAAAACAGACATTCTTTAGAGCTCCAAGAGCTAATATTTGGAGGAGTTCATTGGGGAGTCATGGTGTTGAAGCTCTTCACTTAGGTAACAGTCATGGAGAAGAATTTGACCCCTGGTGAAATACTGTTGGCTGCTGCAGTGAAGACATGAAGGATAGTGAATAATACTGCTTATTCAGAGAGTCACTGGTACACACTCACACGACAGCTCTGGTAGGAGCTGTTAGCAGCTAGGAGAAAGAACAAGAAGGAAACCTTCCATGATAGAGTCCACCAACCGCAAAGGCAGGGGGAATCAATCTGGTTTTGCTTTGGTGATTGCAGAAAGTAATAGAAATGTGATTAGATTAGCATGCTAACATGATTAAAGTTGTTGACTTAATACTGTTACGAACCCAACAATAAGTTGGGTGAGATGACGCCAAACATTTAATTTTCTTTAAGTATTTGTAGCGTTTCTGGGTTTTGTTTTACACTGGCATCAGGTAGGTCTCGTCAGATATGGCAGCAGTGCTGCTGATGAAATGTGATCACAATGGTCAGTGCGGGATGCATTCAAAACAAAACCAGGTGCGAACAGATATTCATCTCAGATTTCCAGATATGGGCATTAATGCCAAGTCTTAGCAGGGTATGAGGTGCAAACTCCAACTTTCCTACTAATAAATGAGTGATTGACATATTAAGCACTGAAAAAGTAAAAGCTTAATGGCTATTATGATTGCTGAAGAGTAATACCTATACTACAAGTCGAAGGCTGTGTGGCATCTAATGAACTGTACTTATAGAAGGAAAAAAATCAATTGCTTGGATTGACTGAATTATTAGTCCATAATTTTGAGCAGATAGCATATAACATGAAAGCGTCCTTATCGTGTGTTCACAAGAGAGTCAAAGTGACCGGAAGTCATTTCAACTCCCGGCGACGGGAGTTGAAATCAGCTCAACTTTAGGGTAATGAGCTATGCAAAATGGAGGAGAGGTTGATTATCGCGGTAGCGGGTGTTTATTAATTATTGATGTTATTTTAATTAAAGACAAATCTAGCAAGTGATTCCAACAATGTTATAATAATAAATATAATATAATAATAAAAAATATTAAATTCACAACACTATACAAATGGCTTATAATGTGTTTATTTCTACAGTCCTTTCTATCAATCAATTTCTTGTTTTCTTCCACATTTTGGCCAGTCTCCACAAGATCAACAAGCTTGATTGCTTTACGGCCCCTCTAAATACGAGAAAGGCATTCAATCTACGTTAGAATGGTGAAGAGCGGCGACAGGCGTCGGATCAGTGGGAACACAATCGTTCCACATTCAGGAACCTTGGAGTCCACTGGAAACGTTGGTCTCGAGAATGATACTGCATACTCGGGCATGAATCGAATCAGATATGGAAGCCAAATCGTATCTGAGAACAGAAGTAGATCGCTGTTTTGTGCCGCTGGTCTACTTAGAAATCTCTGTGAGGTAGGTTTTGTAACACATTCCAATCTTATTCTCTGACCTAAACAACAGCCAAAGCTGATACAGTAGGTAAGCAAGCGAGAGCGTCGTTCTTGATTTTTTCCCGAACAGTCATAGGCATAGCGTGAAGGTTAACTGAAGGTTAACTGTATTGTTCTCTTCTCTTCTTGTGTTTGATGGGGGCTCACAAACCAAGTAGGTGCATACTGCCACCTGATGTATCAGAGAGTATAAATACACAAGTGTACCAGAGAATGGAGCACAAAAAGCAATGTAAAGGATTGCCAGCGGGGGAGTGAGGAAATGGGAGCAATCATTCCTGGGAATGGTACAAATCCACCAGGCCTATTGTAAAAACAATGTAGTTGGGCAACTAGTTAACCAGTGTAATGATATATTTATTGACGGAGACTAAAGTCTCTCTAGATAAGGGTGTCTGCCCGAATGCTGTGAATATATATGGAAATGTACATGCGCCATACCAGTTTGAGACCCAAATTCAGGCGGACACCTTACCTAGGAACAAAGAGTCAAATTTGACTTGTGTGTGCAAAAGACACGATGTTTCATCTACATGAGTAATGTATGTGTTGGACAAGGGTTTTTACTAATTGACCTAAATGATTTGACTAGGTTTGACTGACAGTTCAATACACACAAGCTGTTTAGCTAGTCGGGAAAAAAACCTTTTGTTGATGTTTTGTGTACTCTCAAGACTACAGGTATACCTTTATTACCATTAATTCTTGTTCAGAAACAACTTGGATCCAGTACTCAGCCATACTTATAACCAGTCTCAGCGTGAAGCAGATAAAGCTCCTGAAAAGAGTTTCTTGCACTCATGGGATGAACCAGATGAGCAGCACATGCGTGAAGGTACAGAAACCAAATGAGTTAATCAGAATAGAAGACATGACAATCAGTTCCAGGACAGTTCGGGCATACAAGGTACAAGCTCCAACTGACATTCAAAGAATATTTAAAGAACTTTATTAATCCCAGAGGGAAACTGCATTAACCTGTTGGGGGAAATAAAAGTGTACCAAAATCCATCATGAGCAGCAAGGACGAGGTAAGGTGCATGTAAAATGTCCAGATCAGTCATTCATTCATGACTGTTACGTTAAATGAAGAATGGATGCAGAAAAAAAAACTCAAGTAGTTTCAATACACAAAATAATTAGTATATCACATGAAACTGGATTAAAAAAAAAAGTAAGCATGCAGGATCCTGAGGTTTAAACTGCAAATATATGCTGATAACCTACATTCGCAGTGTCAGAGTTTCCGAAAGTACAAATATTGTCCTGTTAAAGCAACACATTTGGATTTTTTTGTTTATATTATTGACATATATAACTGTACAGAACCCTGGAGTGCTCAAATGTAAAATAAATTTCCTCCCCAGTTTGTTTGCATGTTTTACAAAATAATTTGCAAGTTTAGGCTAATTAATTAAAATGATTTGTTCCCATGTATTGTTCTTAATTTGCTTGCTTATTTTACTAAATCATTCCCATGGTTTGGTTAATTTGTGCACAGAAGGTACGATTCCTGCCTGCACTTTTGCACACGATTTAGCACACGATTTAGCAAAGCAAGTGCACAAACTAGAAAACTATTATTATTTATTTATTATTATGAATTTATTTTATTAAACAAACTATTAAACATAGCTATATTTTACTGCGTTCACAGTATATATATATATATATACATACATACACACAGTACAGACCAAAAGTTTGGACACCCCTTCTCATTCAGCAAGTTTTCTTTATTGTGTTCTTTAGCCCAAACGCGTCTCTTCTGCTTGTTGTCTGTCCTTAGCAGTGGTTTCCTAGCAGATCTTCTAGCATGAAGGTCTGATTCACACAGTCTCCTCTTAACAGTTGTTCTAGAGATGTGTCTGCTGCTAGAACTCTGTGTGGCATTGACCTGCTCTCTGATCTGAGCTGCTGTTAACCTGCGATTTCTGAGGCTGGTGACTCGGATGAACTTCTCCTCCGCAGCAGAGGTGACTCTTGGTCTTCCTTTCCTGGGGCGGTCCACATGTCAGCCAGTTTCTTTGTAGCACTTGATGGTTTTTGTGACTGCACTTGGGGACGCTTTCAAAGTTTTCCCAATTTTTCAGACTGACTGACCTTCATTTCTTAAAGTAATGATGGCCGCTCGTTTTTCTTCACTTAGCTGCTTTTTTCTTGCCATAATACAAATTCAAACTCTTTGAATGAGAAGGTGTGTCCAAACTTTTGGTCTGTACTATATATATATATATATATAGTAGAAATAACCAAAACTGGCTGTTTTTTAGGTTGATTGGTTATGTTCGATCAGCCTCAGATATAAACGATTCATTATCATCAAGTCATTATCATTCTTTATTTACGTTACATCATCAAAAATCATGTGTGTTAAAAGCCTCTTATCTACCTTTCTCTCCGAACCCACTTACTATGCACGTTTAAGTCTGAGAGGGCTAATTTGTTTAAATTTCTGTGTGAAAAGTAAAGTTATGACAGAGATATGTGCTGCTCAGTTAACTGTAAAACTCTTGGATTTTAAGTTAGTTTGTATTTTTTAAATGCTGCGCTTGGTTTTTAAGTGAGAAAACTAGTGTTATCAGGAAGGTGCTACATTTAATTTACTGTTAAACTTTTTGTTTCAAAGGCTGCAAATTGTAACAAAATCAGGGAAATATTTAATATGAGATGGGGATTTTTATCAAATTGGCTAGTTAGTTTTGTTACTTTATGTTGTACTCAGCACCTTGGTTCTGGAGGAACATTTGTCGTGTGAAACGACAATGAAAGCTAACGTGACTTGACCTGTCCTAGTGGTGGTTCCCATCCCTACTATATACCGTGTATATATACAGTATATACACACACATATACACAGGGGGTTGGACAATGAAACTGAAACGCCTGGTTTTAAACCACAATAATTAATTAGGGCCTCCTTTTGCGGCCAATCAGTTCGTCTTGGGAATGAGAGCTACAAGTCCTGCACAGTGGACAGAGGGATTTTGAGCCATTTTTTTCCCAGAATAGTGTCCAGGTGGTTGAGGAAAACGTTTTCTGACTCGTTCCTCCAAAACATCTCAAAGTGGCTCAATAATATTTATATCTGGTGACTGTGCAGGCCATGGGAGATGTTCAACTTCACAGTCATGTTCATCAAACCACTCTGTCACCAGTCTTGCTGTGTGTATTGGTGCATTATCAGGATACAATGTTTGAACCATTGTTTGAAGCACATGGTCCTCCAGAATGGTTCGGTAGACCTTGGCAGTGAGACTAGTCCTTGGCACCCCATCTAGCACAAGTATTGGGCCTAGGAAATGCCATGATATTGCAGCCCAAACCATCACTGATCCACCACCATGCTTTACTTTTGGCATACAACAGTCTGGGTGGTTGATTCTTTGGGGCTTCTCCATACCGTAACTCTCCCGGATGTGGGAAAGATAGTGAAGGTGGACTCATCAGAAAACAACACATGTTTCACATTGTCCACAACCCAAGATTTTCACTGCTGCCACCATTGAAACCAACGTTTGGCATCGGCACGAGTGACCAAAGGTTTGGCCATGTGCATTGACCCTGTGGAGCTCCTGATGAACAGTTTTGGTGGAAACAGAAGAGTTGAGATGCACATTTAATTCTGCAGTGAGTTGGTCAGCTGTGGTTTTATGTTTTTTGGATACAATCAAGGTTAGCACTCGGACATCCCTTTCAGACAGCTTCCTCTTGCGTCCACAGTTACTCCTATTGGATGTAGGTTGTCCTTCTTGGTGGTATGCTGACATTACTCTGGATACTGTGATAACGCAAGCGAGACACGCACCAACAATTTGTCCTGTTTTGAACTCTGATATGTCACCCATAATGTTGTGTGCATTGCAACATTTTAAGCAAAACTGTGCTATTACTCTGCTAATTAAACCTTCTCACACTGCTCTTACTGGTGGAATGTGCAATCAATGAAGATTGGCCACCAGGCTGGTCACATTTAGCCATGAAACCTCCAACACTAAATTGGCCAGGGTTTCAGTTTCATTGTCCAACCCCTGTGTGTGTAATATATATATACACATACATACTACCACTCAAAAGTTTGGCATCACTTGTTTTTATTTAGTGATTTATTTTCTACATTCTACAACAATACTGGGGATTTCAAAACTATCTAATTCCATGTGTTATTTCATAATAACTTTAACAAGTTTCTGGAACAGCCCTTGCAAGAACAGTATTATCCAAGTGAATTTGCAAACCAATCAATCTCCATGACGAAACTGTCTCTCACGAGGACCTTCCCACTAAAGCAAGACCAAAACTAACCTCTGCTGGAGATGAGAAGTTCATTTAGAGTTACCAGGATCAGAAATCACCAATTTCAAACAGCACCGTTATGAAGGATTTACAGAGCATACACAGTGTAGCAGATACATCTCAATATCAACTATTCAAACGAGATTATTGCATATTTTGAACACATTCTGCATTAAAAGTAACAATCATGGAGTTAAAAATTGAGTGATCAATAAAAATGTTTTTAATGTGTTGTTTTAAAAAAAAAAAGGTTTTCAGACTACTTAGTAGAATTTTGTTGCCTCTTACCACACACACTTTGCACTGCATTTGATACAAAACTATATATGTACTGTGTCTATAATACACTTATAGCTGAAGCTGAGCTCCTCAGATCCACTAGTTACAAAGTATCACTGGAGTATCAACAGAGTGATGTGTGACGTATTACAAAGTATCAATAGAGTGATGTGTGACGTATCA
>QMIH01000437.1:42882-63414 GCA_003987875.1 Clarias batrachus | reverse complement strand
TAGAGTGATGTGTGACGTATTACAAAGTATCAATAGAGTGATGTGTGACTCTAGGCTGCAATCCAATCTCTAGTGTTATGGCTAATTTTCTCCATGTGTGTGTGTGTGTGTTCACTCACCCGTTTGAAATCTGCCAGGAGGGTGATGAGAGTGCCGTCCGTGTGCCTGAACTCTACACTGATGATGTCTCTCTCGCTGTCCGACTCTAAAGTCTCCGCAGTGATCAGACCGTCGCTTAACCGCACCAGCACCTTCAGCTCTGCGCAAACACACACCCGCAACAACAGCAGCAGCAGCAGCAGAGAGACCCGGAGTGAGGACGAGGAGGCTGCTGAAACACTGCTCGGGGACATTAGTACACACGGGGACACTGGGGAAACTCGCTCCGGAGTGGTTTAACACAACAATAGTGCATCATGTCGCCTGAGTAACTGCAACAATCTCAGGACAGCGCAAAAAAAAAAAAGTCATTTACACGCGCGTGCACGAAATCACGCATATTCTAAAAGAAAAAAAGAAAGAAAAAGTTTCTTCTCTTCCAAACTTCTTATCTTTAATTAGCTCTCCTTCTTCCGACACTGATTTTTTATTTATTTTTTTATCACCAACTAAATTGCTGAGTAGGTTTCTCCCCCCACACTCTGTCGGTCTTAGAGTAGTAACTTTCCCCTTAAGCCCCGCCCCCCTGGATCAGTTCTCGCACTTTTCTCTATGTCGTCACTTCCTCCAAACTTCAGCGGCGACGCGCGCGCGCGCGCGGGAGCGCGCAGCTATTAAAAAAGAGGCGCACAAAAACCATACCGCATCGGCTAATAATAAAAAAAAATTGGTCGATTCTTTAGTTCATAAGAAGAATGAAATTTCGGAAGGACACTTCATTCACAAAGGAAAAAACAACAACAACAACAGAAGCTTATTATCTTATAATAATGAAATAGTAAGTCATAATTATGAGTTAGTAAGTCATAATTGAGATATTAAGTCATAATTATGAGATATTAAGTCACAATTATGAGATATTAAGTCACAATTATGAGATATTAAGTCATAATTATGAGTTAGTAAGTCATAATTGAGATATTAAGTCATAATTATGAGATATTAAGTCACAATTATGAGATATTAAGTCATAATTATGAGTTAGTAAGTCATAATTGAGATATTAAGTCATAATTATGAGATATTAAGTCACAATTATAGGATATTAGGTCATAATTATGAGATATTAAGTCACAATTATGAGATATTGTCAATTATGAGTTAGTAAGTCATAATTGAGATATTAAGTCATAATTATGAGATATTAAGTCACAATTATGAGATATTGTCAATTATGAGTTAGTAAGTCATAATTGAGATATTAAGTCATAATTATGAGATATTAAGCCACAATTATGAGATGAAAAGTCATAATTATGAGTTAGTAAGTCATAATTGAGATATTAAGTCATAATTATGACTTTTCATAAAGATCTCATAATTATGACTTAATATCTCAATTATGACTTACTAACTCATAATTATGCCTTTTCATATCATAATTGTGGCTTAATATCTCATAATTATGACCTATCATTGAGTCATAATTGAGATATTAAGTCATAATTATGAGATATTAAGTCACAATTATAGGATATTAGGTCATAATTATGAGATATTAAGTCACAATTATGAGATTTTTATAATTATATTTAACCACCCCTAAACCTTCCCTTTATCCCTAAGATCCTCAAATCTACATAGGAAGCGCTTGCGTGAAATGTATCAGTCTGGATTTCTGACTCATCACAGCACAGAGACAATGCTTGTTAAAGTAAGAAATGACCTATTGGCCTTTGATCAGGGTTGCGTCTCTTTGCTTGTGTTACTTTACCTCAGTGCAGCTGTTAACACAATTGATTATAGTATTTTTCTTTACAGATTAGAAAATGTACTAGGAATTAAGGGAACGGTACTCTCTTGACTCAGCTCCTACTTAACTGATCGGTATCATTTTAAACAGTGACTATTCTGCCTGTTCTCAAGTCGAGTTTGGTGTACCACAGGGTTTGGTTTTTAGACCCATTGCTTTTTAGCTTTACATGCTTACTCTGGGCAACATCATTCATAAGCATGGTATTAGTTTTCGCTGTTGTGCTGATGACACAAAGTTACCATGTGGGAAAAGCCAGCTTAAGTTTGAGCAAAGTGTAAATGACATACTGTAAGCGACTGGGTGTTATGTAACTTCCTTCTGCTTAATCCTGACAGGACAGAAGTTCTGGTACTTGGACCACAGTAACCACAGTAAGTCCAGAATGCAATAGCAGGAGTCCCCATTAAAAACCAGAAGATATGAACACATCACCTCTTTCTTATCCACACTGCAGTGACTCCCAGTGAAATTTTCTGTTTATTTAAAAAAACTAAAGTCCCTCAAGGATGGTGAACTGGTTTGTTTGGTTGCTGTCTTTCCCACTCTTATTGATCCCTCAGGTTTGTTGATGGTGAAGTGACTGCTTGGTTTACATCTCAGGGAACCGTTATGTCCATATTTCCTCTTGCTCTCCCTTTTAATTATGCTGTCATAGTTAGTCCTGAAAGAGTTCCCACTTGCACTCTCCAATATATATACATTTACCTTATACATTACGTGACTTTGACCATACTGTACCTAATTCTTCTCTTCTCTTCTCTTCTCTTCTCTTCTCTTCTCTTCTCTTCTCTTCTCTTCTCTTCTC
Organism: Clarias batrachus; assembly: GCA_003987875.1. Lineage (NCBI taxonomy): Eukaryota > Metazoa > Chordata > Actinopteri > Siluriformes > Clariidae > Clarias > Clarias batrachus. Next base: position 60,694 of record QMIH01000437.1, on the reverse strand, counting down.
TTCTCTTCTCTCTGTTGAGCTACACATGCCACTTCTGAGATGCATGAAGGCCTGTGTGGTCTGTTTGGGATGCGTATGGTGACTGGGGACGGAGCAACTTTACCATGAAGTCAGCACTGGCCTTGGCTGATGCAGACAGCTGTTCTCTGAGGACTTGTGACTGAGCTCGCTTAATAGTTCAGGACCAGAATTTCCCACATTCTACCTCCGATAACAAACTGGACCACATATTAACTTAAAGACAACATATGTTATATTAAACTTCTAGCTGCCTAACACACAGTAGGACTGCAAAACAATTCCTGCTATTCGTTATTACCCAAATGGGGATGAGTTCCCTGTTGAGTCTGGGTTCTCTCAAAGTTTATTTCGATTGCCTCATGTTTTTCAGAGAGGTAAGTAAGCCATAATTATGAGATAAAACGTTATAATTATGAGATTTGGAGACTTATTGTCTCATAATAACGACTTATAATTTCATAACTATGACTTATTATCTTATTACTATGACTTAATATCACATAATTATGAGTTACTAACTCATAATTATGATATATTAGGTTATAAGTATGAGATATTAAGCCACAATTATGAGATATTAAGTCATAATTATGAGTTAGTAAGTCATAATTGAGATATTAAGTCATAATTATAAGATATTAAGTCACAATTATGAGATATTTGAAGATTTATAATTATAAGAGAGAAAGTGATAATTATGAGAGAGTAAGTCCTAATTATTACTTAGTAAGTCATAATTATGAAATAATAAGTCAGGATTATAAGTCATAATTATTTACATAATTACTTTAGTATGTGTGAAAGCAATGTGATTCTGTGTATAATAAAATAAACATTAAGTGATAAAATTGTGTTTTTGTCCTTGATTCTTCTTTTAAACTTGCTGTTCTTGAATCTAACCCTTCTTAATTATTTGTTTGTTTGTGTATTTTTTTTACTTATTACGTACAAGTTGTATGAATAACTATCTATGTAAAAGTCTATCAGTTTATTTATCAAAGAAATAAAGCCACCAAAGGAAATGTATAAATTAGGTTAAGTTAATTCATAAGAATGCAGTAAACTCAATTTTGTTAATGAATTTATTGATTTTTATTATGTTCGTCTCTCCGTCTGTCTGTCAAACTCCACATGTATGTCTATTTACTGTACTTATTACTTACCTGTTATCTATCTAGTGAATAGAAGTAAATTATATTAGATTAATGTTAATGCTAAGCAATTAGTGTCACACTTTCCCTCAGCGATTAATACATTTCTTTCATTCTTGAATTTATTTTATTGTAAGTAATCACTGACACGTCCGACCTCCAGGGATGGGGGGTCGAATCATACCTCTGGTCTGTATGCATAGTGCTTGGTACTCCGTGGTTCTTCCGATAGTCCAAAGACATGCAGTGTAAGCAGAATGCAATTTCCAAATAGCCTGTAGTGTATGATTTAGTGTACGAGTGTGTGCATGTGCCCTGCAATGGCTTGGCAACCGCTCCAACCTTGTACCCTGGGATAAGCTCCAGGTGGCCCTATGTAAGGTAAGCACTAATGGATAATGGACGGGTATTAATCTTATATTGTATGATTATGTTTGTGTGTCCCAGATTCTAGAGGAAGAACTTTGTGACTTTTCCTTGCCACCGTCGCCCTCGGCTTGCTCATCAGGGACAATTTTGATTCATACACATTGCATACAAACTTACTTCTTTTTATTGTGTAAAGCTGCTTTGCGACAATGTCAATTGTTAAAAGCGCTATATAAATAAAATTGACTTGACTTGACTTCCACATTTGGTGATAATTTTAGGAACCAATGTCTTCTGCTGGCGTTGGTCCACTGTGTTTTTTTTTTTAAGTCCAAAGTCATCATTCAGGAAATAACCAAATATTTTGAGATACTGCATTTTTTATTTATTTTCATAATCTGTAAGACATAAATATCGAAAAATAAAAAAGAAGCCTTGAAATATTTCACTGTATTTGTCATGACTCCAGACTATGAGTGTTTCACTTTTTAAATTAAAGGATGCTACAATCTGGGACATATAATTTGTAAATCATATAAACTCAATAAAGTTAAGGAATTTGTAAAGAACTTTAGACACTGGATGCTTATTAACTGCATTCTACTTAATTCTGACAAGACAAGTTTTCTGATCACACAGTAACTCTGGATAGTCTTTCTATTTCATCATGTGCCGCAGTAAAAGACATGTGTGTGATTATTGATTATAGTCTTTCATTTGAAGCTGTAATTAGAATAGCATTTTCTATCTCTCTATATTGCAGCGATAACAAATATAATGTCAATATACAATGAAGAAAGGTTTGTGTATTTGTTAACTCTGTGTTGGATTATTGTAATGGCTTACTGTCTGGATGTTCCACTAGGTGCATAAACAAGCTCCAGTTTATGCATTGTTTTCAAACTCCTAACATTGACCTACCCAAAAAGAACTACCCAAGTACCTGAGTGAACGGATTGCATTTTAAGATCTACTGTGCATGCTTGATGCAAAAGATGCAGGTGAATTGTTGATACCTTGCATAATGAAGACTACAGCAGGTGGTAGATTTTTTTTTCTTCCAAAGCCCCGACCACATTTCTTACACAAAGTTGAAGGTTCAGCATTAACCTCTCAGGTTTTGATCATGTGTTGAACCCAGTGCTAGCATGCAGTCTAATAATTTAACCCTTCTGAAATGGCAACTTTTTTTTTTTCAGCGTACACTTTGAGACTAATACTTCAAGGATCCAAACCAATCTTTAAAAAGATGTGTAAAAAGATTAGCCTTCACTGCTTAACCATTTGTAGCAATTTTTTGCTTGATGCAGCCCAATAATTTGACTCTCCTCAAATGGTAAAATATTGGTTCAATTCCCACCCAATTCCCAAACCTCAGCCACTGGATGCAGTGCCGGTCCCAAGCCCAGATGAAATAGGATGGTTACGTCAGAAAGGGCATCCGGCATAAAACCTGTGCCGATTTGTGTGTGGATCAGGTGGTCCATTGTGGCAACCCCTCGATGGGAGCAGACGAAATTCCAACAACATATTACGTTAAACGTATACATTTTCATCATTATTATTACACTCATGAATGCTGCAGTAGTAAAAACTTTCTTCGTTTGCGTTGCTTTTATAGCTTTCAGACTTCTAAGTAGAATTTCTTTATTTTTTTCTCCTAACCACACACATTTTGCACATCATTTTATGCAAAATACATGTATATCTGACCTGTTTTTTTTTTTTTTTAATAGGTGATCAAGCTGAGTGCCTTGGGTCAACTCTGTACAAAATTACATGTAGTTACCAACACCTGGTACATCATGTCAAAACCCTACAGTTTTCAATCACCAAACCAATGATCGGGACTCGAGCACAATCTCAGTGTTTAAGTCTAGGCAAAAAAACGTATTTGTTTAGTCAAGCCTTTTGTGAATAGTTTTTCTGGAGAAGAAAACTGGAAGGGTGTTAAGGTTTATGGACAGCTGAGATGTTTGGATGCCGTTCAGTCAGGCTTGAGGGGGCGAATACCGTATATAAACTTTGTGTTTCTCGCTGTCATAATGTACAAACATTTTTCAGTGAACAGCTAAAATGTAAATAAATCTTTTAACTTACACATATAATTTAAAACAGATTCGCATTCAATTCAATGGAAATAATTAATAATGAGAAAATGATACATTTTTAATCGTAAAGTATTATTAAAATACTTTTCAATAATTCATATTTGAATGAACACCAGATTCAGATGCATTCAGTTTGTTCATTTATTCTGCTATCCCAGACTTGGCTCTGAGAAAATCCGGGTCTCTATTAACAGAAGTCTTTGTGTTAATTATTTACAGTGGTTAGGGTCGGCAGGGGAACAAATGTGTAGTGAATGGAGCGTGGAGTCTGCAGTCAAAGTTCTCCTGCAAGACGACAAAATTCAATACAAAAACACAAGTGACAAAATTAAAATTGTATTTATTATTATAATTTCTTTTTTCTTCACATTTCTGCTTTCACATGCTTTAAATCCATTACAGCACTGCACTCCTCATTCCAGCCCGGATTCACCATAAGTACCGGCTTTGTCTTTCGTGCCACATATGTGATGTCCCGTCAAAGACACGCACTGACTCGGGCACATAAATTTCGGCAGCCTGTGAAGTTCTTTGGGATCCGTTTTCCTCTTCAGTGAGCTCGGGTAGAGTTTCAGACTATTCGGAGACACTTTGAGGAGTCCTGAGCTGCTTTAATATACAGTAGAGGATCACAAAATTGGAACAAGAAACCGTGCTATGGAGGAAGGAGTGATAAGAAAATGAGGACATGTGTAGCAAATACAGTATGTCCATAGATATTAAAAACTTTTAAAGAAACATTAAATATGCTGACGTTTCACTGCTAGCGGAATTGAAAAGTTGCTTTGTCTGCTTTTCATCCGCTTTTCTTTTATACCTGGTCTTAATCATGTGAATGGAAAACATGTGCAAAGCAATGTCGGATTAAATTAAATAAAGAAGTAACTTTAATCCTCACTTTGTTTAAGCTCTAAAGGCAAACCCTGTGCATGCAATAGGTTATTATTAGAGAAGCTTTTTCACATATTCAAAAAGATTGTGCTAAGCATAATCATTTTTTTTTCTGTACCTGAAACTAAACTCAATGTCTTATTGCTATAAATGACATTTCTTTGTCTCCTTTGTTTTGTCCTGAGGATATGCAAACTTCTGCGCAGAAAAGATTTGTATACAAAGGTTTAAGGAGGTAATACTTTACATAACATCAGGATCGGCGATAAAGTTTAGTGTGGAGCACTGGTTCATACTGTGCAAATGTTTTTCGTGGTTATCGTTCATTTTAGAAAAATGATGTGGATGCAAATAGTAGATTGGTGTTATTTTGCAAATCGGGAGGAAAAGAATTTGGCTGAGATGCATTTTGCATTTGCCTAAATCAGCAGCGTCTGTAACAAGAGCATGATTCAGCTTACTTGTCTGTCATGTCTTGGATTTCTCCCCTGCTCCTGGTGATGGTATTGGTCCTGTTTTATTCAATTTAACCTATTTGTTTTTTGCGGAACCAAATGCACCACTAAGCTTGATCTAATCTAATATGTTAATATAATATAACTGAAAAAGAGTACAACTCTAGGCGATCAACAGTATTTGATATTATGCAAGTTAATGAGAAGGAGGGGGAAAAAAAAACAGACATGCACGTGTGCACACGATCAGGAAGTTGCGATAAATGGCTAGTTCGTTTCACATCAGTGGACAAGAACATTTCATATACAAAACAACAGACCTTTGGTTTAAATATGTCTGACCTTTGGTTTAATATGTGGGACACCCTGTCATATTGTAAACGTTTCATTTTTCCCATTGGTAGATTACATAAGAAATGTAAAGTGCAGAGGAGAATCTTTCAGTAGAAATTCTTTAATTGTCTCATTTGAATTAATAAAACTCTCTCTCTCTCCTTTACATAAAAGTTACATATAGGCCGGCCTACAAAGATTATTCCAAGAGCATGATGACTCATCCAGGAGTTCATAAAAGAACCCAGAACAACATCTAAAGAACTGCAGGTCTCACTTGCCTTAGTAAAAGTCAGTGTTTATCATTCAACAGTAAGAAAGAGACTGGGGACAAAAACAACATCCATGGGTGAAAGCCACTGCTGACCAAAAAGAACAGCCAAAAAAAACCCTAAATTATCCCCAGAACTTTTGGGCATATACTGTATTCTATCGACTGATGAGACAAAAGTTAAACTTCTTGGAAGGTATGTGTCCAGTTACATCTGGTGTAAAAATAACTCAATATTTCATAAAAAGAACATCATACCAGCAGTCAAACATGGTGGTGGTAGCGTGATGGTCTGGACGACTTGCCATAATTGATGGAACCATGAATTCTGCCCTCTACCTGAAAATCCTGTAGGAGAATATCCAGCCATCAGTTTGTGAAGCTCAAGCGCACTCGGGTTATGCAGCAGCACAATGATCCAAAACACACCAGCTAGTCCATCTCTGAAAAAAACAAAATGAAGGTTTTGGAGTGGCCTAGTCAAAGTCTGGGCTTAAATCCTATTGAGATGCTGTGGCATGACCTTTATCAGGCCATTCATGCTTGAAAACCCTCCTATATGGCGAAATTAAAGAGAAGATCCGGCCAAAATTCCTCCACAGCGATGTGAAAGAGTCATCGGCAGATATCGCAAACGCATGATTGCAGGTGTTGGCGTCAAGGGTGGCACAACCAGTTATTAGGCTTAGGGGCAATTACTTTTTCACATAGGGCTGGATAGTTTGGACAGATTTTTTACATCTATATTTAAAACTGTATTTTGTATTTGTATCTTTGTGTAATATTACAGTTTGTTTAATTTGAATCATTTAAGTGTGACAAATATGCAAAAAACAAAAAATCTGGACAGGTGCAAATACTTTTAACGAGACTGTATGTCTAAAAGTTTACTTGAGCTAGTGTCTTAAGAACATCAAGCTAGTATTAAAAACATTTAAATGTTAATGAGAATCCAACCAAATGACATGACAGGGTGAGTTATGGAGTGTGTGTTAAAATAATAATGAAACATTCAGTCTGTATTTAAAAACACAACAATTGGGATTTAGGACGATCAGAAGAAAATGTCTCTCTCTGCTGGCTACGAGTAGAAATCTCCCACTCTCTTTTTCTCATACACACACAGGCTTTGTTTAAACAGCATTGTTTTTCTATGAGTTCCTTTGAAAAGCACTGTAGACAATAGTGGATGTGTCAGACCCGTCTAGGAGATAAGATCCCGCATAAAAACAGGTTTAAAGTTTAAACATACACTTCTGACAGACTTTGTTTTGGACACAGTTCCCGGCCTTCCCCTTCCTGGCACACGGTTTTACTTTTCTTCTTTTATACACATTACGGAGTCATCAGAGCAGAAATATGCACTGTAGCTAATGCACATATAACACATAGCTGTTATTAGTGATCTAAAGCATATTGAAATAATAATAATAACAAAAAAAACCCCACTTGTTTTTATTGTCCTGATGTTAAGAGTGTTGCGGAAGTGACAATGAAAAATGAAATCTGGTACTAAATGTGTCTTGGAGTTTAACTGTAAAAACAATGTTTAAATATAGTTGCAAGCAACGATGAGCGGGCCCAAGCACTCTGCGTCATCGTCACTCAGGCACACCAGACATCCTGTGTGCTTTTTGAGCACATGTTAAGACCTCCAAAAATCCATCATCGCCCGGTGCAATGCACAACCTGGCTGCTTTTTGAGCATCTTAAGATACATACCAATACCATGATGAGATAATTTTAGAATAGGCGGAATTTTATGTTAAGACTTCCAAAAAGGATGCTGAAAAAAAGCATCACGTAGATGTCACTAAGTGTGATGTCCCTCAATGTGATTTCAATCATAGTGTGATGTCACTCAAAATAATGACACACAATATGATGTCACACTTGTTATAAGTTATTACCCACTTTTCAGCATAGATTTAGGGCGCCGTCACGGCTGACCCGTTTGAGATATCGAAAATCCCTTTTTGTAGCCTCAATGTCTTGAGATCACATAGACCCGGTTTGGTGTTGATCATATAAATTTCTTAGGAAGAGTATATCAGGGTCCATCGGGTTCGTTTTGCAAATGACCCAAAATAACTGACTTCCTGTCAGTAGAGCCCATGACATGCAATGTGAAAGATGACATGCACATCAATGCGCTCTAAATGTCTATCGGGATTCACGTGCATTTGAGCATGTGTGTATGAGCTATGCAGCAAAATCTAATGTGAGGGCCACACCCGGGGCCCAGACTCTCAGGCATCCTAATGGCAGCAGATTCCAACCTGTCTGCCAATTTTTATGACTTTTTGAGTATGTTAGGACCCCCAAAAAAGTGATGGAGAAAAAAAATCCTTAGAAGAACAAGAGGGCCTTTCCCACACTATTACGTATTAGGGCAGATTTCATAGTGCTTTGTTATTTACTGTACATCTGTATTTTTTAAATATTTATTAAAAATTTAACTTTTTTTATTTCCAAATCTTACTAATGGTATGGCACATTTATTATAATTAATATAGCAATTAGATTCCAGTGGCTAATATTTATATGCATTGTCACTTTGATAATTGGTTATGATTCCCTAATAAATACTCAACATCAAAAGACAAGTTGGCCACAAGTCGTAGGTGTTTTTTTATTTATTTTTTTAACTTGGCCAAAATGATCATTATTTAGTATTTTCAGGTAATCAACATATGGTAACAGTGATACACTGGGTACGGGAACATAGGCAAAGTGTGTTACCACATAATACCACATAACCGAGAACTGATTTAAATCAATTTGTGTAAAAGAAATACATACCAATCAGCCACAACACTAACACCACCTCCAGGTGAATAGAAAAGCACTGATTATCTGAGAACTGGCTATATGATCATGACTCATCTATGCCAGTAGAAGATAGCCATCTGGTCTGATCCCACAGAAGAGCTAATTTAGCACAAATTGCTGAAAAAAAGGCAATGCTGGCCACAATAGAAATTTATCAGACCAGCCGGTGCATCACAGCCTGTCGTGCACGAAGCCCGGCAAAGAGTTCAAGGTTGTTGACCCGGGTTCCATATTCTTCAGAACTTAATCAGATCACACCAAAAGGTTTGGGCTCTAATGTCTCAGTGCCAGACACCACAGCACCCCCTAGAGGTCTAGTGGAGTCATGTCCTGAGAGGCCAGAGCTGTCCTGATGGAACAAGGAAAATCTACACACACTTGGGCATAAGGTTTTTCATTTTAATGTTATGACCAATCTGAGTACATATGCAGTACTGTGCAAGTCGTGCGCCACCCCTCATTAATCTATATTCAATTCAATTACATGAAGTAGATTTTTTTTTACTGTGACATAACATGGTGTGAGATTCGACACACTTTACTGTATCATTAATTACTTTATTGGTTCAGTGCAGCCAAAACAGACCTATAACACATATAAAATAAAAATGCTAGAACATATAATCTTATTGAAGTAAAGTGAAATAGATATGAATATATGAAAATATCTTGAAGATTCAACATTTCAGTCAAGCAAAATAAATAAAATGTACAGAATTTCAGGCAAATAAAATTTCCTTCCGTCATCATTTTTAAAGATACAAATACAAAGCTGTGTGTATAAAATGCACGTGTGTTTAAACTAAATGTTAAATTTCATGTAATTGTAATTTTTAAAAAAACTTTTTAAAATTAAAGTTCTCCAAGTCCTTTAAAGTATTAATTATAATAAGTATCAATATATAACATGTCTTATTCTTAACTAGGGCTGCACTAGAAATAATAACTATTTTGATAATTGATCAAACTATCAATTATTTAAACAAATAATTGATTAATTAAATTGAGAATGCCATAAATACTCAGTAGCTAATTTAGCTATCTGCTCTTAAACTTGATCCTCTAAGCTTGATAAACTGATAAACACACACACACACACACACACACACACACAAATCACTCAGACGAACTAAATAACATCTGGACTGAACTGATAAACACACATGCCCAATCACACTGATATACATCCATCTCAATCTGCTCATACCTACCTGTGCTGCTCTTCGCAATTTTTTGCACAATATTTATTTGACTGCTATTTGCACACAATACTCTTGTCAAAATGTAAACTGTTTACTGCTGCTCTTCCCACTACCTCAAATTCATACTTCATCAAAAAAAGGACTGTTATGTGTTACATTGTTGTGTCTGTCATGTACCCCTTTGTTTGCACTTTTGCACGTGCACTTTGTCTATTGTGTATTTTTGTATAGAAATTTTGATAGTTCTTTTAGATTACCTTAAAAATGTGTGTTGTAAATTTATGTTGTTGCATGTATGTAGCACCCTGGTCCTGGAGGAACGTTGTTTCGTTTCACTGTGTACTAACTGTATATGGTTGGCATGGCAATAAAAGCCTACTTGACTTGGAGGTTGTTTTGTGCATGTGATAATTAAGATCATGAAGATAAAAACTTCATTAAATATGTCTTTTAATGAACTTTCATGATAAAACAAAACCAAGAAAAAGCAAAGTAGCAGCAATAAAACAGAACTATTGATTAAAGCTTAAAGATGTAAGCGTTTAAGAGAGATAATGTTGAAATCTTTAAAAGGATGAAGGGTTGGGGTCAGCTGGCAGGGGCGGGGTTAAGTGAAGTAAAGTGAGAAGGGCCTGAGAGTGAGAAATGGCGGGGGGGATAACACACACACACACACACTCACACACACACTCGACACCTGAGGAGAATATGGTAATTAGTGTGCGCGCGTGTTGCTTGAGCTTAAAAAAGTAGAAAGCGCGCGTGTGTGCATGCGCACGCGCGTCTGAATTTCACTTAAAAAGGCTCATTGAAGAGAACATGAAGTAAAAACCCGACTCACATCAACACACAGTCAGTAATTATCCTCATTCCCTTCAGGTGTGAGTCCTTTCCCACTTTCCCTGACCGTCGTCTTTCACAAAGAAGCGCTTGGCCACCCCCACCAGCACAAAGTCTTTCCCGCTTATTCTAGCGGCTCTTGTTGCTTGATTAAGAGCGAATTGTTCCCACATTTAGGGCATTTTTGCTTGTGTATGTTTGCCATCACGCTATTACTCACTTACTATAACTCCAGTAAGTCGAACCCCTACAGTACATTAGTGATGGGTCGTTCATGAACGATTCGTTCTTTTTGAACGAGTCTTTAACGTGACTCAGAAGAACGAGTATTCTCGGAGAGTGATTCGTTCATTTTCTACTGGGCGCGCATGCGCAAAGCATCGCAACCCCCCCCCCCCCCCAAGGCTATGCAGAGGAAACAGTATTGAGCGGTTCTCAACTAATCTTCCGAGTCTTGAAGTGCAATAGATTTTTTTTTTTAAACGAACGACTTGGACTAAAAGATATGATGGTGCGCTGCTCATTCTGTTTATAATATATCCTTAGCTGCATTGTAATATTTTTTCATTACTGGAACTATAACCAAAATTTGTGTATGTAGACCTGTTGTTGGGGGTCTGTTTATTGAAAATGTAACATTTTATTTGATTTCTGGTCAAAAGAACGAAATGAACTAAATGACTCAAAAAAGAGAATATTCGTTCATTTTGATGAACGAGATTCAAAGAACCGAGTCACTAAAATGATTTAAACTTCCCATCACTACAGCACAATGTCAGAGGACTCACAGTTCGAGCTCGATGATGTCACTTGATAATCAACAATGAAATTAACTACCAACAAACTTTATCAATTTTAGTCAAGAACGTCATATTAATTGTAGCACACCTATTATTAAGAAAGTAACCTAACCCACGGTTACCATATGGTCGATTATATTAGTAACACTAGAAGATATAATATATACTGTATACTGTAAAATTACAGTTTGTGTAGCTTTTCTTCTCTCAGATCTCTTAATGTATCCGGGTTATGCAAATATAATTTTCTATTTTTCTTGATGTTTCTTATTCCATTATACCCTCTCACGTCTCATGTATATAACTGATTAGATTTTTCTTGCTTTAATGCCATTTAAATTTGTAGAAAAATACTTCAAAAAAGGTAAACACTTTCCCTTTATCGATATCAGATATAAGACATTGGCTTTTTTTCTTTTCTTTTTAAAGACAACCTTCTCAAAATTCTTCTTTTATCATAACATCATGAAATTACCTTTTGGGCTGTTTAACACTCGAGATCTTGAAACAGCTGAATGATTTTTTTCCCACTCCCGTTATGTTTTATGTTACCGTACCATGCTGCAGCATCTTGCTGCAAACACTGCCCTCTTGAGGCCGCTGTCAGATCTGGTGTCTTACTATATCTATGTGGTGTGGATAAATCAGTCCTCTCAGAGCAGGCTTTCAAGGCTTGGGAGAGTTGAACAGAAGACGCCCAGTCCATGTCAGAAAAAGGACAGATGGGACACCAGAACAAAGCCAGGCTACGTCTCTTCCGGCCATGAGTCCGGATCAGTTTATGCTGAACTTCCTGTGAAAGAGTTAGATGGGTTATTGATACAGCAGGGCAGATCTTATGTCATGTCTATGAGTTTGGGCATCTGGCTATGGTTGGATAAATTGGTCTTCATAATATTGTTGGTTTACAAGTTCAAAGCCTGGTGTTGGTCTGGAAGCTGACTGATTTGTCAAAGATTAGACTCTTAATAAAATGAATGAATAAAAGTGAAGCATGAACCAATTTTCGGGTATTCCATTCCACTAGATGTAAATGAACACCAAACACTCACTTTCTTTTAATGACAAGGGTCTATTTCTTTCCTCCTAATGACATGCTCTCTGTTTTCTTCTTCTGGGCCTGCAGACAAAGCGTACCGTTTAGATTAACGCTAGCTCCGGTCCTATGTGGCTGATTTACAGCTTTTCATTTGAAATAACATATAATCTCAATATCTCTTGTGAAGTAATGCAAGCCTTTTGATGAGTATGGTATGTTTGGGATATACTTGTGACATGGCGTCATCCATCTGTTTTAGTTCCTCGTAATGGTCACGAGAGTCTCGCAGCGGCTGCACCATGATCTCCTCGATTTGAGGGAAAAGCTACAAACACAATAATAGAAAATCATTTGAAGGTTATTTTTATTTGGACACTGGTTGATTCCTGTCTAATAACATTATGTCCTGATGTGTTTCTATTCCTTTAAAACAAGAGCAATTTTTCATTGTTAAAATGACCTTATGTGCTAACGAATCGAACATTTATAAAATTGCGATATTTACAAGATTGCTATACAAATTGAATCAACCACTAGGGATCGTGATAATACTGTATCGGGCGGTTCATATTGATTACTGTTCCTTTTAATTTCTACTAGCTAAGCCTGTGACTTAGTCTGTGTGGAATTTTGGAATTGTACAGTTATCGCAAAATCGACAGACATACAGTCTGTAATTGGTAACTGACCAGTACATTTTAAAACGCAATTGCACAATCGGGTTTTAAAAAATGTCCAGCGCTATCTGTTGAATTTTGGAAGTAACTCAATTTTCATGTGTTAAAGAAGTGCGCGGAATGAAGGTGTAAAAAATCTACAGCGCCCTCTGTTGAATTTTGAGATTAACTAATGATTTTTTTCAAAGTCGATTTTTTTTATGATATAAGGGAGTTTTCCATTGAAATTCTAAAGTAGCATATCTTCTCTTCCTGTAGGCAGGGAAACAAACCCTACATATTAACGCAAGCTCATCAAAACACACCGATCAAAACCCCCTTCAAATCCGTTTTTTTTTGCGATTTTTACGTGATGTGTGCACAAACAAACAGGAAAAACAGACAGACAAAAAATCCAAAAACCATCTTGATGTATTCTATTACTCATCTTATGCCCCCCCCCCAAATAATTTTTTCACAAATATCTACCGTATATATCGACACGTCAAAGTTACAGTTTTATTATATGTACATAGGAGATAATGACTTACATTATAAAAGTTCTTTTCTATTTCAGTGTGATAAACAAAATGTTATACCAATAATGTTCTAGCTCTACGTGTTATAATGCACTAACACTTGATATTTCCATAAATAATGTCTTATGCAAAAGTTTAGGCACCCCCTGATTAACAGATTTGACCAGGTGATTTTTTTAATTGAAAAGATATTAATGCAGTCTCTCTTGGAAATGGAAAAAAATTACAATATTTTCAGCAAACATTGGTGCTTAGTTACTTTTTATGTCATAAATTGAACAAAGATTTTAAAAAAATAGAAACATTATTATGGCACTGTGCAAAAGTTTGGCCACTCTAAGAGTTCCAGAATCTCAGATTAACATCTTTTCAATAAAAAAAATCACCAAAATCTGTTAATCAAGGGGTGCCTAAACTTTTGCATAAGACTGTATATAATGTATTAGAATAAGTGCATTAAGGTAAACCTCTGCTTTTGTCTGCCTTTTTGTACTCCACTATCAGGCCTCCTGTTATAGAAATTTTATATTAATTAAATGAATTAAAATGAAAATAATTTACATTCTAACCAAATTTTAGATTTAAGTCTCCAACAGTGCATCAGAATAAACACTAATCTTCAAATGTCTTCATTAAAAAATGCTGACTTTTTGTGATATTCTAGGAGAACTCGGATACCTTCATGACCGTCTCAAACATTGGGATGAGGACAAACTTGATGAAGCCAATTTGTGCCGTAGGCTTGGTCACCTTGTCCCGGTCCATGAAAGGAGCAACAGGAAGACCTTCAGACTTTTCTCTGTCACTCTGAATCAAAGAACAAAAAAACAGCAAGGCAAGGTTATATGACACATCGATTTTGTTTAAAAAATCGTGCAAAATAATCTCAACAAGCTTTCATCTCTTCATAGGAAAATGTCGCCAGTGTTGAACACATTCAGAGTTCATATGAGCCCAACTGAGTGTTAATTCAATACTGGAAATTTTGATGTGTTGTTACACTCTCAGTAAATGAATTCTCGTGACAAACTGGATCAACATCAGCAGAGTTTTCAATACAAATCATCTAAATTCTTACAGAGTTGCAGCCCTGATTGCAAAATATGCATGAAGTACCTGCATGAAGTACTCCTCCAGCAGGCAGTCCACCCACGGCTCGGCCACCTCGGTTGGTCTTACCTCGTTGGAAATGTCACAACACTTGATCAAGACCATTTTCAACTGCAAGATGTTGAGAACAAATATTATAAAAAGACCAGAACCACTGATAACTACAACAACAACAACAACAACAACAAAGATAGGCGTAACCACATACGCACACATTTGACATGCTCTTCATTTGTGAAGTCAAAGTTGTCCACTTTCTGTCTGAAGGATTCCAGTATCTCGCCGTGTCTCGCCATGTCCGTGGCTAGAATCAGAGTAATGATGGCCTGTAGCAGACACCAGCATGACACATTATAGAAATCCCATACAGTCATGGGTTTTAAAAAAAAATCGTTCTGATCTCGATCAAATGCAGCTGTGTAGATATACAGCATACAGTAGCAGGGGTGCAGGACCTGTCTTATCTGTTTGAAGGACTCGTGTTCGATGTTGGCGAAGATGTTGCACTCCGGCATGGAGAGGATCTGGAAGGCCACGGCACAGTGGTGGTTCTCCAGCGGGGAGATATCGTTGTAGCGCACGGCCAGCTCGGTCCGAGCATTAATCTGATACCTGATCAGGGAGGAGAATTAAACGAAGTCAATACATGACATATAGTGAGGATTAGATGGGATTTGGCACTGAATGATATACAGTAGGTGCGTGTCAACTCATCCAGGATGGCATCATGTGAATTTTGATTGATGCTCCCCAAACATGGGGAGACCCGAGGCGGGAACTGAACCCAATTGTAGACGTACGTGTTATTGTATCCTGGATGGTCGAGATCATGGCATACTGCTGCCGTCATCAGGATGCACATGTCAGTCATGGTCAGCCTCTCCTGAGAACAGTGATATGAGCATCTTATAAAACACACAGAGAAGCATCATGGGAAGAATTTTATCATTATGAGTGACAGAGATGTTCACACCTGTAGGTTGCACAAGTGAATCATTCCGTACATCATCTGGCTGACGCAGAAGCAGTGGCGGAAGTTATGGAACGGGTTGTCACGGTAATTCTCCTGGATTGCCAGCTGTAACCGATGAGTGTTATGTTACTGGATAGAAGCTGCATGTTTAATGCAGAAGAATGCTTCGGATTCTTACCAGCCACCGCTTCAGGGTGATGGGGTTCATATTAAACTCCTTTACCAGTCCGAGATCATGATACATGTACTCCAGACAGCTTAACATCTAACGTCGATAAGCAAATCAGTCATTGAAGTTTGTAATATGGGATAATTCAACACGGAGAATGAAAGCAATGATAAACAAACCGCAAAACAAAACGACTCTGTGTATCTAATATACATTAATACACATGCAATGAGAGGCAAACCTCATTATGCTCCCAGTGCCATACATCAAAAGTGGGTTTCTTCAGAGTCTCTATAGTCTCCTGGGAAAGTGTGTACTGTGTATGTGTAGACGAGAGGATGAGAGCAAGACCATGAGAGCAAGACCATTCACATGCCATAGACATTGCTCGAGTGTTTCATTAATAAAATGTAAAAATGCAAAAATTTTTACCTTTGGATAACTTGGAACATCACGTCTGGGAGAGAGTTTCTTTCCATCATCTGTGAAATTGTATTTGCAGTTGCAGTTCACCCTGGTAAGAACAAATTGCACAATGAGATTTTTATTATACATATCAATTGAGAAATGTTAACATCTATCTATCTATCTATCTATCTATCTATCTATCTATCTATCTATCTATCTATCTATCTATCTATCTAAATACATGTTAAATAAATGAGGTGACATATTGTGATCATTTTATTGTCATCAGGTTTGATTATAGGAGTGTTTTAATGCTGGTGCAATACCTTGCTCCTCCTCTAGAGGTCACCTCATCCCTTAGTTTCTTCAGATCATTCTTACACTTCTCAATCTCTACCACTTTGAGGCCCTCTACTGCAACAAAGCAAAACACCCTCTTCACTGAAGGCAAGCTGATGATTTTATTTCGAAATTGATCTTATTTTATTTTGAAGTTGGAGGCCAAACATGATGAAGGCTCACGTTCGACCCTTTTCTCCAGCATGGCCAGTCTGTTCGTCATCTCGGTCTTCAGCTCGCTTATCCTAAAAGCCCTAACGGCAGAGAGACTCCAATTTACCGTAGTAAATAAAAAAATAAAAATAAAAACATATAAATAAAACTGAAATATTTTGAATGCTGCATGTGCTAGAACGTGTTACCGACTGAACTGCTCCGCTACTTGAGAGAGAATGTTCTGGAACATGTCTTCTTTTTCTTTAGATCAAAAGATCGATCAAAAAAGGTTTTTAACATCAGAAGATCTGTTGAAATTCCATTTAGGTATTATTGTTTATTTAGATTTTTTTTGTGCTTTCAGTTTAACCCTCGATTTACCACAGCAAAAAAAAAAAAAAAAAATTTGAACACAAAATATATCTAACATAATCATGCCGCGGTCACACTGAGTAATAAAGAGTTGTCTTCACCTCCTCCTTGACTGGAATGGGGCATTACTTTATACAAGTTGCTGGGAAGAAGAGAAAGATAAATATTTATTTAATGATTTAAGATAATTGATCGTCATTAATGTCATTGTAGCTCGATTATAAATGGAATACTTAGGCGTGTTTGTAGGCATCGTGGGGTCGATAGATATCAGTGCTCCTTCTGAGTCGACTAAAAGTATAGCCGTGCTTCTGCGCAGGAAACATGTATAACAGGCACAGCATGAATTTACTCAGAAAATGATGGAACAGATGACTTGATTGTAACATCTGAGAGAAAATACTGACCTGGCGATGTTGGATGAAGTACAAAGCAGCTCTCTGATGTCACACGGACTGCAGTGTCGACTGAAAATGACCTGAGGACGACAAAAAGCAATCATCACATAACTTTATATGTTTAACTGCATTTTAAATGATTTTAAAGATTAAAATACAGTACAATAATCTACTTCATTTTGATGTTTTATATTAAATAGTTTATTTAAGATCAGTGCAAAATCTTTATTTAAGATCTAAAAAGATCTTGTGAATAAACACTCAACAAGCTGCTCTTTGCAGATGGGACGGCTACTCGTGAGTGCCACAAACACCTGTGACTCAGAACAAGTCTTTCTGTTGATGTCAGACATCACGAGTGCACCACTGAGCAAAAA
>QMIH01000437.1:7999-42457 GCA_003987875.1 Clarias batrachus | reverse complement strand
GGGGGGGGGGGCATATTTTAATATTTTACAGTCATTTATTTTTTTTTACATGTTTGAAAAAAATATTATCCTAGATAGATGAAGAACTGTATATGGTAAATGAATTGACCTTGATTTGAAATAATCACAAAAGTAAAACAAGAAACAGAAACAGTTTAGACATTTTTAATTTCCAAGTATTTCAATGGTGCTAAGGATTTTGAAATTCCACTCTTTAACCATTCGAATATTAAGTACATTAGATAAATATATCATGTTAGTTATAGTGTTGCTATACACACAAAACTTCATTTTTGCAACTAAAATATTTTTTTTGTTTTTGTTTTTTGCTGATAAAAAAAGTTAATCACTAAAAGCTTATAAATGTTCTTACTCTCTGAACCTTTCCATCTACATCGAGGTACACAGTTTTAGGAGCGTAGGACGAAGAGCTGGATCCCATTGTAAACTTTGTTGAGAAATTTCTTTCGATTTTTTTTTTTAGATTTTCTTCTGAAAAGAGAAACACCAAACAAATTTGAAATGTTGAAAATTCACAAGAGATATTAAAATATTGGTTATTTACTGTAAATGTCTTATGAGACATAAGAAAGAAATCTGAAGCAATGGCAATGAAACAATTCATGAAGTAAACATGAGGAAAACACCGGCTCGGCTCAGAAAACAAGTTATAATACATTAAAACATACAAAAATAAAGGAACTTGAAATGAATGTTCAAAAAGAATCACACATTCTTTTATTGTATGTACATACCTCAGTTCTATCTCAGGGAGAAGCTGGTGTAAGTGCCAGGTGACCTACATGCGTATGTGCCGTCCACCTTCCCTCAGGCTTTAAGCTCACAGATGCTGAGGATGCTGAGAGAAAAGCGCGGGATTGTTCGGGGCACGCGAGATGTGGGCGGGGTCTGAAATATCCTGTTTGCTTGTTTGTGCGTTGCCCTGGAAACAGTCCAGCTGGAGCAGGAGGAGGTCGGCTTTGAAGTTCGATTCCTGATTTTGAACTCAGGACTTCAAATTGATTGCGCAGATTTTAAAAAGATAAAGATTGTGGAAAAGGAACTGAAAGTACAAAGCTTCTTACAGGTCTATGATTGATTTTGTGAAATTAGAGACTCTACAGATTTAATTTTTAAACACTTTAGTTAAATATTTATGATTGTAATAATTGCACTGGTTTCATGGTTAGCACTGTTGCCTTGCATGTCTGGCTTGACATGATGTCTGTGTGCCCGGAGTTTCCATGTTCTCCCCGTGCTTGGTGGGTTTCCTTCAGGTACTCCGGGTCCCGGCAACAGTGCAAAGACATGCAGATTGGGATTTCCCATTGGTGTACCCGAATTGCCGGTAGTGTGTGTGGGAGTGTGTTGTGTGATGGA
Organism: Clarias batrachus; assembly: GCA_003987875.1. Classification (NCBI taxonomy): domain Eukaryota; kingdom Metazoa; phylum Chordata; class Actinopteri; order Siluriformes; family Clariidae; genus Clarias; species Clarias batrachus. Next base: position 41,077 of record QMIH01000437.1, on the reverse strand, counting down.
TTGGTGCCCTGTCCAGAATGTACCCCGCTTTGTGTTTTCTGCGATAGGCTCCTAGCTTCCTGCGACCCTATGTAGGATAAAGCATTGAGGTCAATGGTGATTACCATTGTTTTATTACATTATTTTACAATACAAACAATTTGGAACTGTTGATGAGCCAAATCTACATGTGTTTGGAATGTGGGAGGAAACTGGAGTACCCAGAAGAAACCCACCAAAGCAATATGCAAACTCCACGCACACAGTTCCTGATGGACTTGAACCCAGACCCTGGAGGTGCAAGGCAACAGTGCTAACCACTAAGCCACCAATAAGCCTATTGACTGATTAATAAAAGTGGGTGAAATTTCCTTTGATGAAAAATGTCAGGATAAAGTTAATGCACAAATCAGAAGGGACAATAGAGGAGCACCAATTTGTGCACATGTGCTGTAAAAGGTAGACACTATATGACACTACTGTAACTGACAGTGTGTCATATGATGACTGCTTTTTGCACCATCATCAGTTTGTGTCTCGACTTCCTCTTTTTTTTTTCTTTTTTTTTTTTAATAAAAAATGGTCACCTCCAATGGGTGTCACATTTTGTTGAAGCCAAAATACATAATGGTGCCTGGGGTTCTTTTTCTTGTTCCTGAATGTGTTATTTCCTAATGAAATAAAAAGACATCTATTTCTCTTCAAATTTTCAAAATGAAATTCTCAAATATACTAATTTCCCACCATCTGTCACTATCAATGTCCCACTGTCTGGCACCCTGTCCAGGGTCTACCCTGCCTTGGGCCCTAGGTCTCCTGGCATAGGCTCCCATCCCCCCACAGTCCCTGTATAAAGGATAAAGTGGAAAATACGATGAGTGAGTGAGTGATGAGCAATCCTCCAGAACATTCCAGGTTGTTCTGGAGGATTGCTCATCACTCACTCACTCACTCACTCACTCACTCACTCACTCACTCACTCACTCACTCACTCATCCAGAACATTCCAGGTAGTCAGCACTGATTCTACCTGGAATGTTCTGGAGGATTGCTCAATAACATTCCAGAACATTCCAGGTAGAATCAGTGCTGACTAGCTAATCGAAACTTTTCTAGAATTGCCTAGAATGGTGTAGAACTTTTTTCTTTCTTTCTAGAACTTCATATATACAGGTGCTCACAACTCACCACTTCAGTTTAGTTCTATATACCCAAGACTGATCTTAATTTAACAGAGCTGGCAACAACAAGCTGCAAGCATTCTCCATAGGCATTCGGCTAATTCATCAAACAAAAGCGGAAAAGCACTCTGTAACAGTATCTGCTAAAACGTGTGACGCATACAAGGCATATTTCGGCATTTAGCACGGGCAAAGTTATAAAGAATAATGGCCATTTTCTATACTTTTACAACAATTAAGAAGTAACCCCTACTACCCAGGAACAAGAGGGTGTTATAGAATATGAGTGCATTATTTTAAATGCATTCTTCTAAATAAATGTAGAAATACTGTAGCATGTTCTATTCATGCTTTCCCCTTCTAGGGTCATGGTGGATCTGACACACCTCCATCACAGGGCACCATAGACATGTGCTTGTTCACATCTAGAGGCAATTTAGACTAGTCGATTTATCTACCAGCATGTTTCTGGGAGGTCAGAGAAACCCAAAGGGGGAGAACATGAAAAACTCAGGAACAATCTGTGAGGCAGCGACGGTACCCGTTGCAAACCTATATGATCCTTCAAAATGTAGCATGATCTCCTTTACTACAGCAGTGTAACACCTTGAACATTTCCAGGTTATTCATTTAGTTTCATCAAATGTTCGTGTTATATAATAATTGCTTATTTTAATTAAGAATGCATAAAATTCACCTGACGACCTGAATGTACAATAGAGAATGCTTTTCTTCCCTGATGGCACGGGGATACTACATTGTATGCTCTAATTAAATGAAAGCTAACTTTTTTGGCCAGACAACTTTTGGGGAAAAAGAAAAAAAAAATTACTCAGACAACCAACTTATCAAACAGCACAGCATACTGTTTATTTCCAAATCTTTCACTGTCATGTCTTTGAGAAGGATTTCAAAGTGTCGTCATAGTAGTTTATACACAGTTTATACGAATAAATACCAAATCTTCCATTTATATACAGCAATATTAATCATTTGAGCTTTTAAATAAAGCACCGATCAAACCTTACAAATCTTGGTGTTAATAAATGATCGACTTTGCAAGTTAATTCAAAGTGAATGTTAGTTTCATTAAACCTTCCACAAGTGAAGTCGAAAAGTGCTTGGTCTCTGAAGAAGATTCTATTACATAAGCCCTGGGATTTACGTCTATAATGAACGAGTCTGATTGTTCAGCTGGGTCAAACTCATTTCAGCAGAATTGTGCAACAAAATGTGTCTCGCCCCAGCAGCCAAACTACAGGCTAAAGCACCCGCACAATAATGTAGTCCATTCTCAGTGGGAGAATGCCTGAGTAACTGGAAGAATAGTGTTTGTGTGAGCTGTAAATGTCATATAGTGCTGCTGCACGTGGGTGGCAGCTGCTTTCGAGAGCATACTCATGCGCTTAAGAAGCTGCACCCGAATTAAACAACAACACTGTATATGCATGCGTGTGTGTGTGTGTGTGTGTGTGTGAGAGAGAGAGAGAGAGAGAGAGAGAGAGACATAGACCGAGACAGACAGTTGGGTTTGGTCCTGAGTCTAGAGTAACCATGGAGACATAGAATTAAAGCAAATATGCACCCCTAGCATTTTAATGATTAAAACAAAACAACAAAATATCATACACGGTTCAGTTAAAATCAGCTTGGGTGCAAATAGAGGAGCTCTGATTCACTCTCTTGATTTCTTTCTTCTTCTTCTTCTTTTTTTTTCGTTTCTCCTGTACATCAAAAAGGGGCTTGTCTCCCCCTCACACCAATCATTTCATTTCATCACAGCATCAGTCTTATTGTTTTGAGTGTAAAAGGATAAAAATGTCCTCCATTGAAATGAAAAAATGAAAAACCCAAACGGCTTTGTGCGACAGATCAGGAAATCGAGTCGTGGTTTTGTTTCAAAACCACCGCCGCTGTTTTCCCGCTGCAGGTGTGATATTCACTTGTCCGGCAGGCACCTCAGATCTCTTTGTACCTGAAATGAAACAAGCAGATCAAACCTGAGTACAAAAACTCAATGCTTCCCGATTATTCATTAGATTGCTCTCATTCAATAGGAACCATAATACAGGCGGAAATGATCAACTGCTAATTAGACGAGCGGCTCGGTTGCATGTCAGATGGTAGCGTTGACTAAAAAAGTGCAAAAAAAAAAGAAAAATCCTAATACAAATGTGTTATAACAGAAGGTTCTCTGATAATGACCCTGAGAATTATACTGATGTCACAAAGGAAACCTGTTTCCCCCCACACATATTTGTCTCTTTCATAGGAATAAGATGAGTTTGACTGAGGATACAGATTACATAAGACACTCCGTGTGAAAAAGCGGCGGAAAAGACAACAACTGTTACTTAAGGATAGTTAGGTTGATATAGACACACAGTATAATTTATTTTCTTCTAGAAACTCTTTATTTATTTGGAATTTTGCTTTAACCTGATAAGCAAAGTTGATGAACTCTTATTTTGTAATAATTTTCTCCTTTATCAATCTCATCATTGGGGCCGTTGTGGCTCAAACAGTTAAGGCTGTAGGTTGCTGGGATTTTGATCGGAAGGGCAGGGGTTTGAACCCCAGTACTGAAGTGGGCGTTCAATCCCAAATTGCACTGTTGAGCCCTTGAATAAGGCCCTTATAACCCTACGTGCTCCAGTGGGTCCTGGCTGACCCCAGCTAATAATTATTATACTTGTTAGTACCCTCTAGTGGGCGTTCAGCAAAGTACAATTACATTGCAAATTTGATTAAAAAAAATTAAACAGGTAAAGATGATTTTTAGTAACATCATGTGTTTTCTTTTTAGTTGAGGATTAAAAAAAAACATTCACTGCAGTTCGAAAAGAAATTTAGAAAGACAAAGTGAAAAATAAGTGAAAAAAGACTTTGAATTGTTAAAAGCTGACAGCACTTCCATAACCTTTTAGATTTTATTTTTGCTATTATATATTTATAATTTTTTTTAAATATATATATTAAAAATAGAAATTTTCAAAATTGTAATATCATTCAGTACATGATCTAACTTCCAAATCACATTTCTAATACATATACAGCACGAAGTGAATGGTTTAATATTATGTTAGGACCCTAATGTGAAATATAAATCCTAATTACATAAATAAATAAGTCCATAATTCTCACCCTCTTTGTCTTGTAGAGTAGCCACACCATCCTCGAACCTCCTTAAACACCAGCCTGGACAGTAGCTATAGAAGCAAAAGAGGGGGTGGGGGATCGTGAACATGAAATCTATTACTTTACACTATTGAATGAATGAATGACTACATATGTAAATATTTCCAAGATTTTATGACTCGTACCAGACAGGCCAATAAGTCAGCAGTGATGAGCATGTAGAAGACGTTATTCCAGCCAGTTGGAGAGATCAGTCCGGCCAGAAGAGGCCCAATAGCAGCACCTAGTGGACAGAAATCACAGCTGAGAGCTGGCTCAACCTCCAGAGCATAACAAATCGGTTTACAGTAAATTGTAAAAGACTACGACTAGTCAGTTTTTTGTTGCTGGCAACAAAATGTAACGACTCACCTGTACTATGGTGAGTCAACAACAACAAAATGCTAATTTTAAAGAAAAGGCAACATTTCATCCATACCTATTGATCCTGTGCCATCAATAATGGCTGTTACAGTAGACAGAGCCCGGGCGTTTCCTCTTAGACACTCATGTGTTCCCTGTACAGAGAAGAACACATTTATGAGGTTGAAGCCTAAGCCTATAACATTGCTCATGGTTAGATGTTGGATGCTGCCCCTTTAAGAACTTTGTTTCAGTGGGGTCATGTGATCATTTAGGCAGAAGGCACAGGAAAAGAGAGAGGAGAGAGTGCTAAAAAAGAAAAATGTTGTTCTGATGTAGCTTAAACTTGAGATAAGTTAAAACTTGAAAATATAATTTAATTAAACATTCCCAGCGTGGTAAGAAATGTTTTGTTGCTTAAGTAATGTTTCTAATATAATGCTTTTAATTACTATTTGCAAATACTATATGCTTGAGTTTGCGGTTTGTGAAGACATAGAGTGAATAATTTTATTTCTTGAAAGCTTTGCGATATATATACATGTATATTATATTTTGTTGATAGGCGAAKTTAACGCATGTTTGTTACGTAAAGATTTTTCTAGAAATGCACCATATCACGTGATAGTGCTTAGCGCAATATGTGATATGTGAAACAATGATAAATAGTAATTGTTAGTTGTTTTGTGTTTGCAGTTTGACCGCACATATGCACATGTAAATGATTCATTGATTGTAACTACAAGTAAACAACAACAACAACCACCAAATGTGTGCCGTGTTTGACTTTAATGTTACCCGTGAAATGATAACATTAATTTGGAACTTGATTTTGTGCACTACCTTTGCGAACAAGACGCCAAATAATTATATAAAATGAATTATTTGCAGCCCCCGTCTCTGGTTAAGCTTTTACATCAAAATGCAAAGTTCTAAATTATATTACGGTTTGTTACTATGGTGACAATTATGAGGTAGAGTAAGAGAAAGAAGCAGAAGGGTACCAGATCAGCTGATACAGCCGTGGTGATGAGGGCATAAGGTCCGTTCACAAGAGCACCACAAAACAGCAGCATACCTGGAAGTAAACAGGAAGCCGATAGAGAATTAAGAGTAAAACAGAGCAAATGTGTTAAGCGATGATTAAGCTTTACTATGACACTTTCACTTTCTACACAAATAAAAATTATCACACTGGGGCTTCCGGAAACAAAGAAGGCTGTGGGTGTGTCTGCTCACCAATTGTGGTCGGCACGCCGTTCTGTCCGATTTGGTTGTACAGGAAAAGCTGGTGACAGAAAATGAATGTAGAAAAAGAGAATAAGGGGTAAAAAAAATTACAGAGAAATCTGTTCATCTGTTTTCAGAGGTTTCGCGGGTAAACTCACACACACTCTGCTGCGGTGTGGGCGTGAGATTTGGCCTGGGTGCTAAAATCTGAGCAAACTGCTGGGTGTGGGATGTGTGTGTTTTCCTGTGGATGTGTGAAGAGTACAGCAATCATGCGAGTAGTCCGTTTCTGGCAGTTCTGAGGGATTTAGGGATTTTTTTTGTATAGCTCAGTGCTAGTTTTGTATTTTGCACAGCTCTATGCTTGCTTTGTATTTTGTAGAATTTCATGGCAATTTAGAATTTTTTAGAGTGCTACGTTAATTTTATATTTTGTACAGCTCAGTGCTAGTTTTGTTTTTTGTATAGCTCTGTGCTAGCTTTGTATTTGTAGAGTTCCACACTAATTTTGTATTTTATACAGCTCAGTGCTAGCTTTGTTTTTTTTTGTATAGCTGTGTTTTTTGTATAGCTCTGTGCTAGCTTTGTATTTTGTACAGCCCTGTGCTAGCTTGTATTTGGTACAGCTCTGTGCTAGCTTGTATTTTGTACAGCTCTGTGCTAGCTTTGTATTTTGTATAGCTCTGTGCTAGCTTTGTATTTTTGTACAGCTCTGTGCTAGCTTTATATTTTTGTACAACTCTGTGCTAGCTTTGTATTTTGTACAGCTCTGTGCTAGCTTTATTTTGTACAGCTCTGTGCTAGCTTTGTATTTTGTACAGCTCTGTGCTAGCTTGTATTTTGTACAGCTCTGTGCTAGCTTGTATTTTGTACAGCTCTGTGCTAGCTTTGTATTTTGTACAGCTCTGTGCTAGCTTTGTATTTTGTACAACTCTGTGCTAGCTTGTATTTTGTACAGCTCTGTGCTAGCTTTGTATTTTTGTATAACTCTGTGCTAGCTTTGTATTTTGTAGAGTTCCACACTAATTTTGCTCTCTGCTACTTTTTTGTGTAGCTCTGTGCTAACTTTGTATTTTTGTATAGCGCTGTGCTAGCTTTGTATTTTTGTATAGCTCTCTGCTACCTTTTTGTGTAGCTCTGTGCTAACTTAGTGTTGCACATTCATCTTGTATCTGTGCTAGCTTTGTATTTTTAGAGTTCCATGTTAATTTTATATTTTGTATCACTCTGTGCTAATTTTGTATTTTGTACAGCTCAGTGCTAGCTTTGTATTTTGTACAGCTCAGTGCTAGGTTCTTATTTTATACAGCTTTGTATTTCGTACAGATCCATGCTAAAGATCCATGCTAAACCTGTATTGTGTACTTTTACTAGATTTGTATTTTGTACATTCCAGCTCTAGGTTAGCTTTGTATTTTGGAATTTCTAGTTCTATGCTGGCTTTGTATTTTTAAGTTTCCAATGCCATTCAAGCTGACACGGACATCATATCTCTGACTGACATTTATTTAGAAACTAATATGATTTCTATCTTTTGTGTTAGCTAAAAACATTTAAAGAACAGAGGTGTAATGGGTGATAGCGTGAAAGTGATATTTTATGTAATTCTTTGATCTTACACATTAAAAATGGGTAAATGAGAAATTACTTCACACCACCAGTACTTCTGTCTAAATATCTTCATGGAAGAGCATTTTTTTAACAACTTTTGCTTCACACAGATTTAGAAAATCACGCTTTGACTTTGTCTTCACACTGATCTGAATTGGCTATAGTTGTTAGAAAATGCAAATGCAATCAATATTAAAATCAATCATGAGCATGTTGTGTAACTTAAGTATTTCTCACCCATACAATCACTGAAACACTCACCATAGGAGCAGCAACGATTAGCATGACACAGCAGGTGGAGGCCCTCCCACCGGTGTAGTCTGAAACAAGCCCAGCTAGGATTCCGCCTGCAAAGAGGAACATTAACACACACATTTAACACCTTCTGTATCTGCAGTAATGCATGCAGGTTTACACTTGTAAATTTGTAAATTTGCAACTACACAATACCCCAACATTGCTTACCCAAAATTCCCCCGACATCAAAAAGTGTAGACATGTCCCCTGCTGATTTAGGATCAAAGTGGGCTGCAAGGAAGAGTCAAATCAAAAGGTGATGCAACGTACAAACATACCATATTAAAGCATGAGGAAAGGTACTGAAAACACTCTCTCTTACCGACATTAGCGATGTATAGCGGTAACCAGTAGAGGAATGTATAGCTAACAAGCTTAGCGAAAAGCAAGCAGAGGGAAAACTCCACCACTCCCTGGAGAACAAGACAAACCAGTCTCTTGTTAAAACTGTAACTCATCCAAGAAAGCAGTTTTAGCTTTAGAAAAGATCTAAACATAGTGCTCAAACAATACACTATTGCAGATGACTTGAACTATTCTGCAAAGATCTACAAATAACCCCTAGGCCTACAAATCTTACACTGAGGTAAAGATGCTTAGCTTCTTTTTCTAAGTCAACCATATACAGTAGCAGCAGTCGGTGGCAACCTTGATAGCAAGAAAATTGTGGTGTACTTTGACAGAGGAGACAGGTTCTGGTGTCTTTTCCTCTTCAGTGAATTGATTTTTCTGCCAGGTTAATTTGACACTGCTCTATGACCTTATTGACGGATATTATAAAAAAAAAAAAAAAAAAACGAACGCTCACCGGTATCCTGAGAGCTCCGAAGAAACTAATGGCCTCTGATTCCTCATCATGAGCTTCCACCACTGCAGATGTGTGATTGTTGAAGATCTCCTCGCTATTCAACGAGTTCCTTAGCAAAGGCTCATTCTCTGGATTCTCCTAATCATACATATACACAGTTAGTAAAACACATAATGCTTACCATATATACAGATTAAGATCCTATACCATATGGTCTTACATGATGCTGCGGTGGGCTGCAGTTCACATCTTCTGGATCTGAAAAGAAAAAGAATGATGTTACATTACAAATAATATATAAACACCATATACAGTATATAGTACAGTGCAAAACACTTAGGCACCATAATATCTTTAGTACAAATTTAGTTATATATGTTTGTCATGTCTGCATTATTTTTGTACAAAACCATTCAATATTTCCAACCTTAACTTAAAAATTAATAAAGAACATTTGCATGACTGTAAAGAAAGCAATATATTACTTGACATGAACTCACATAACAGCTTTCAAATGGAAAAAAAAAAAAAAACGCAGTGTAGGGTTTTGCATGAAAATAGAAAGTAGCAAGTGTGACAGTCAGCAGATTCTCCAGCATGCTCACTCCAAATATTGACTGATTTCCTTTACTTAATTACTCTTTTTATGCAGAAATGTTTTTATGTGCACAGTACTATAAGTAAAACAGCATTTAGGTTTTACTGAGTGTGCTGGAAAGTATTCCAGAGTTCTTCTGGTACGTTTCTCACACTTGCTCCTTTCTATTTTTCATTCAAAACATCAGGTTTTTTTGTTTCCATTTGAAAACTATTTTAGTTTTTCCTTGCTGATGCAAATTACAGCAATGCAAAACTTACACTCAACCAGGAAGAAGAAACAGATGACCCCTGTAGTGGCGATGATGATGCCAGGCACGATGAAGGACATGCCCCAGGCAGTTGAGACGAATGCTCCGGCAATGAGCGAGCCCAGGATGTTACCCACAGAGGTGTGCGAGTTCCACACGCCCATGATGAACCCTCGCCTACAGCAACAGCCAATAAGAAGACATTTAGAATTGCTTATTTATTAATCTGTACATTTCAAACTACTATATGAATGTTATTTGCTCTCTTTTTCCATCAACCAATAAATCAACTACTGCATTGTGCACGGTCAAATTATCAAGTTTAGAAGACTTGACAATGTTTTAAGAATTAAGAAAAAAAAAAAAACCCTACAAGCCAATTTTCTTTATAAATGTGAACCAGAGAGTAATCCATATTCAATAGGGAAATATTGGTCACTGCTACCAAATATTGATTTGCCTTAATGATTTACATGTTAACTGAGAATTTTGGGTTTTTCTAAAAGCTGAAACTACATTTTGTTCTTTCCTAACATGTCTTGGCAATTATAGAATTTCCTTCATGCCTTTTTTCACACCGACAGATATTTCCACATCCATCTGACGTGCTGCCTACTTCCTAAGCATATGTGAGTCATGAAAGTGTTTTAGCAAAGAAGGATTTATGAGAATTTGCAAGAAAGGTCAATCTGACCCTGAAAGAACTTTTTCAGTGTTATCTGAACTGCTTGATTAGCGGTGAAAGAGCCAAGCAGATTTTCAGATACTTTAAGTTAGCTACTGAAACACGAACATGTGCTGGCGCTGAGTCAGCGCCACCAAATCGCTTTGAATCAGCGGTACTCACTTCCCCTTTCCGAACCAGTTGCCGACACAAGCCACCACCGCTGGCCAACCTGTCGTCTGAACCAGCCCATTCAGAACCTAAGACAGAGAGAGAGAGAGAGAGAGAGAGAGAGAGGGTCAATATTTAATAGAGAAAAAGAAAGTAAACAGAGTCACGCAGCCTTGAAGGAAGCACAAGCTGCACTGTAATCATTTCTTCAGCCACTAGGCATGTGACACAGTTTTGCACACTATATTGCAGCTATTAGTCGGCTGAGCCTTAATCCTTCTTTTGAAAGCTGAAGCAAATTACTTTCTAATCGAAACTAAGACCAGCTCATGCTCCGGTTTCAGCAATCCAAAAAGGGAAATATAATGAGTGACAAGTATCACTTCCATTTTTTCATTTTTAAAAGATCTTTAACAGCACTGATATCATTTTTTTAAACTGCTAGTTCTTAAAATAGCCTTGAAATTATGGATGAAATTTATAATGTTTGAAAAAAGGTTTCCAAAAACTTTGCAGTATCCCAGTGCAATTAACTTATTATTATCGTGTTACAATGTCTTGCTGGTTTATTAGAGGCCTTAGTTTACATTTTTTTCTCACCCAGAAATCAGCACAAACCGTTTTTCGTTGTTGTTGTTGCTATTAACAGTAACTCACAAGACATGCATATTTTTTTTTAAAGAAGCACGAGAATTTACAGAAATCCAGCAAACAGCTGTCACTATTTTCATTGCAGCTTGTTAAAAAAATATATAAATACTACACAGCAAAGTGGCTCAGAGATAGGGAAAAAATAACAGAGAGGTTGCTTTCACCTGAATTAAACAGTAGTACCACAGGGAGTGAATGTTCCAGTAGAAGCCCAGGCCGAAGAGTATTGTAAAAAGGCCGCTGAGCAGCATCCCGCTGGTGAGGTAATAACGCAGGGGCAGCCGCTCGCCGAAAATGCCACTGTCAACGAGAACCACAAGGTTAAACTTTCTAGATTATAAAACAGAAGATAAACCGAAAAGCATGCAGCTCGGTCCGGTCAGCCATTATACCTGAAGAACATCCCGATGGCGTAGGCGACAAGAAAACAGTTGTCCAGCCATCCGAACAGATTCTGGTAATTGTCTCGGTCTAGAGAGCAGAAAGTGAATTTAATATAGAGAACTGCACTTGTGACTTCTGTAAACAAACACTGTAAGATTCATTTCACTAATGAATGAACGTTCTTCCTCTATTCACAAGCACATGTACATTAATAAGTACAAAATTATGCATTCATAATTGCAACTAGAGCATTACTCTCACCCGAGTTTAATCAGAATTTTTCCATCAATGTAAAGTTCATATTTTTCTTTTCATTGTATTATTGTTGCTGTGATCCTTTTTCCTTTATTTAATTGTTATTACGATTATTATTACATGTTCTACGAGGCATCTTTACTTTTCTTGAGTACTCTGAAATGTGCATATTAATTAAAATGCTATTACTACTTTCATTTTTCTTTTTTGCGATAGAGCCATACATAAAATGTTTAAGAAAACAGGTATAAGTCGATACACACCGAAAGGAGCCCAGTCACACCAGGTGGAATTGTCTGTGATATTGAAGTCAGCAGGTCGAACGATATAGGAGCAGTTTCGATGAAGCTGACTCTAAAAAATTACAAGTTGGCAAAATTATTTAAATATCTGAAGTGAGAGAAAACCAACCAACCACACACACACACACACACACACACACACACACACACACACACACATTTCTGATACAAAAGAAACCTTTATCTGTCGCTCATTACCTTGACAATGCTGATAGGTTTGCGTGAGAGATGGTATGCTGTGTAGAACAGGAATGTAAGGAGGAGGATAAAGCCTCTGTACCTGAAGAGAAAAAAAAACACACACAAAATAAATGATTTCTTAAGGAGAAGTGTGCCAAAGAAATGACATTGTGTTTCCTCTAAAAGAGCAAAGTGAACAGTTTTGGTGAAACTGAAGCTTCTAGATAGTGAGGAAAAGGCGCTAAATAAAGTATCAACAAACTTAGCAGTATGCTAGTATGCTATTTTGAAAATATTTTTCTGTTAAACACCACACACTTTTTTTGAAAGAAATATCTGTAGGTTTCTCTTAAATAATACTTTTGACTTTCACTCATTATATTTTAAAATTTTACCATATCTGTAAAAGTCACAAATTGATTTTAAAGCATTTAGCTTCATGGCATTTGACCTACATTTCTAACACAGTTTTCTCAAGAACAAGACTGAAAACCTCTATATTAATGCTATGTACACTATGTATTTATTGAGTTAGCGTGTATTGTGACAGAAAGCTATTAGCATTCAGCATCAACAGAAATACAGCTAGCATAATACAAAAACTCACACATGATATAATCCATACAGGTTGAATGTGTTAGCTATATGCTACATTCTGCTACTTTCATTCTAGCTTTAGAGAAAAAGCTGTAGGTAGTTGGTCTTTTGTTTTGTATGTCATTTCCCCACATTGGTTTGTTGTTGTTGGTTTGTTTGGTGAATTTATGAGTTCGTGTTATGTTGTGTATACAGCATGCAGTGGTCATAAAATAAAATGAGTATTTTTCAAACAAATTTTCCATTTGAGTATCTGTTGAAGCAGAAGGAATGACATGAAACAGACTTTAAAGGAATAACAAAATAATTATTTCAAACACTATTCCAAACTAGACTGAAGGATTTGACCAAGGATTTGGATTAAAGAGTTTGGGTTCTACTATCACCTCTGTTTGCGTTTACATTGCTTGGCTAGGCTACACAGATATGTCGTTATTGTCCATGGAATCCGCATACAACTTAGCGCAGGTTTGACAATGGATGACAACCTTTCCATTCTATCTGGGCTTGGGATTGGCAGTAAATTGTCCTGGATCAAGTGACTGGGTTGCAGGCATTAGCTGGGAATCAAACCTGGACTTGGATCTGCCACATAAACATTTTCATGATAAAATGATTACAACTACAATTTGTTTCCTTCTTTGAACTATTTACTTCTTAAATGTCTTTGCTTGTTGTTTACCGTACAGGCAAGAGTAGGTGTAGAGTTCCTGATTGTAGCTCTCGTTTCTACATACAGTACAAGTTGCCACCATGCCTTTTTACAATATATATTTATGTTAGCTTAGAAAACAGCCGTCAGATATGATGTACTATATTAACACACTGCATTAGTATGCAATTTTGAATGTTGCCTTCAGTACAGGAAATCAGCTAACCGCTGCACGCTTCAGCTTGTGCACTCACCTGTTTACATTTCCTGACTGGGAGCGACCCAGGGCTTTCTAAAACAGTATGTAGTCTGTGTATACTGTAAAAGCAGCCTTTCTTCCGTCACATGACTCACATTAACAGCTCCTGCGCTTATTATAAAGTGATTTCTGTAGGTTAGAATCTCTGTGTATCACTAAATCACTAAATTCCTAATGCAAGAGACTTCAGGCAGAAACAATCTTTTTGTCTTTATGTATTATTATTTTTTTATGACCTCTGGATGAGCTGTAGTTGAAAAGCTGTAACTGAAAAGTGTTTCTTAGATACACTATGAACACATGGAGGCAAAAGTGGTCCAAATTCAAATTACCGACCAAATCTGATTTATTGTTACTCCGTTCATACTATGTCTTCAGTGTGACCTATATCTGACACAAGTCCAAACAGATCATACTAATCCACTGACCCACATTTGCAGTATCATGCGTGATGCGCTCATTGTTTGTATTTCTTCAAACATGGAGCTGTTGCGATATAGAAGATAAATTTGTAATTCAGTTTGTACAGCAAATCGCCAGAGCTCTCTGTTGAAAGATATAGACCAGCAAAAAGTTTTAAGGTAAAAAAGTTAAAAGTTTAAAAGTGAAATTGAAATAATATATTGATGCAAACATGCCATTTATACAGCAATTCAGCGCATCCCATGTGACACTGCAAATGTGGGTCAGTTTATAAACGTGATCTATTTGGACGGTCACACTGAAGACATCGTACGAATCTTGCTAGCTAGAATTATCATCCTCTAAGTCGACATTTCTCATAATTAACTTTTTTGCACCTGAAGAAAATATCGTTTTAAGCTCTGCCTACTTGCCATTATTATGTCATGTAACATAAGCCTGAAAAGCTTATTTGTGGCTGGGGTTTAGGCTTTGGGTGGGACTCAAACTCTTAATACTGAGCCATCAAAGCCCAAACCCCAGCCACAAATAAGCTACACAGATGCTCAAGTAACGATAGAGCTTAAAGCAGTATTCTCTTTAGATGCACAAAGTTGTTTTCACACTGCAATTGTTTTTTATTCTTTTTTTTTTTTGCAATGTGTTCAGATGTTCAGCTCATGTGCAAAAAAAAAAAAAAAGTTTTTCCTGGATATGGAACCAAAGTTAAATGATTAGATTCCATGTAAACTGAAAAAAACAAACAAACAAAAAAAACAGATCCACTTCTGCCTGTAGTGTGAACGCAACTTTGTGCAACTGAAGAAAAAAATGATTTTAAGCTTCATTTCTTTGGCATCATTATGTCATGTAACATTTCCCTCTACATGTTTCCATATACTTCTCAATTTGTGCAGTATGATAAAAATAGAAACATTAATGATTTATTAAAATGATTTGTTCTCCAGGAAATATCATTTTCAACAACTCAGAACTCAACTCCCTTCCCGTGTTTATTCCTGTCCCTGATTAGAAAGATCACCTAGTTGAAAATTAATTACATTGATGTTCATCTTCAGGGTCCTCCTGCATGGACAAAAGAGAAGAGAAAGGAAGCAATTGACAACAAAGAAAGCAAGGCCGATCCACTCACCAGCTGTCTCTGGAGAAAGATGTGATCAATCTGATTCCTGGAGCTAAAGACGATCTCATGTTCGCAGATCTTTAGTTTTGTTTCAGTAATTTTAAAAAAACAACAACGGTTAGTGCTTTCGAGGATTTTCTTGAGTACAAACAAAGAAATAAATAAAAACGCAGCTTCTATATAAATATGCACGGAGTATAAAATATCTATAAAAAAACTGTATATACAAAAAAAATCTGGGTCAGTTCTAATAATAATAATAATACTGCTAATAAAAAAACCTGCAGCTTGGATCTAAAAAGATTAAAAGTCGTAAAGTCGGGATATGTTCCCTTGGAGTGTTTTCCGACCCGGAAATTTCAATAAACACTCGGAAAGTCGGACGGGTTCCATGTTTACTGTGTGCGCTCGGTAAAAAATCCACCGCCTATTAATACCCGCGCGGTCGCTCCGTCTTCAGCGCATCACGTGAGTGTTAAATCTGACCCGCGTTCACAGGAAAGTCTAAAATAAAATCGATATAAATGTGTGGAAAAAGAAAAAAAAGAAAGAAAAAAAGTCGCCCTCCTCTTACACGCCCGACTTTTCCACAGACGAGCCGTGCCGCACCGGCTGAATGACTGTAAGCGCACACGTGTGATCGTCTGCCATGACGTCATCGGTTGGCGGGTTAACCCTTTAGAGTTCTATATGTACCGTATATACGCCGATCAGCCATAACGTTCAAACAGCCTAAAACGTGGTATTTGGTGCTAAAAAGTGTCTCACCTGAGTGAAAAGGGGAATTTCCAGATAGCAATGTTTTTTTTTTTTTTTTTTTACATAATCCATGCTTCATTTTTGTTGTAATTATGCATACACGTTTATATTTTTATCAGATAAAAAGAAGCACATTTGCTGAATAGAATGTCATGCCCCTTTATATAGCGTCTATAACTTTTTTTTTTTTTTAATTCAGATCTTTTAATCATCCTAATTGTCATTCAGGTGAAACTTGGCCAATTTACTGTAGATTTCACATGAAAAGACATAAACCTGAACAAGTACATTATTCTAAAATGCTAAATTGTTAACATATCGCAACATGAATTACCCGGTTATGGACACTACTTGATTTTTAAGGTTTTACCAAAAACCAACTTAAGCAACAATTTTTACAGTTCATATGGCTCTAGAAGCGTACGCTAATTTTTGTATCAGTTCTCATATAGAAATATGATTAATTTGGATGAAGTTAGCAACTTTATGGAAAATATTGCTGAACATTTTTTTTTTTGCATTGAATAATTTGCTGAAATAGCACACAGTAAATACTGTTGTCTGACCTTGGTGCGCAACAATGTTCAGGCAAGTGCTACTGTACAGTATGAGTTAAATAATGATCATGTTAAATGCCAGGACTCAAGGTTTATGAACATCGCACAGAGCATCGCATTGACTTCGCTAGCTAGCAGTTTATCCATGGTGTATCATGATGCTGTTTCTCCTGATAATTACCGTTACCCATTTCTCCAGCTTCTAACACATCGACTTTGAAGAATCTAAGACTGTTTACTTGATTACCCATTCAGTTGTCCTTGTAACAAGATTATCAATGTTATTCACTTCAGAGTCAGTGGCGTCAATGATATAGCTGATTGGTGTCTATTGTAAGTACAGTGACAGCCACAAATGTATTAGGCCATATTGAAAAATCTGGGAATTTATTTTCCTTCAAAATGAAAAAAAAAAAAAAAAAAAACTTAAAAAAAAAAAATTTTTTTTTTAGAATTGTCAAAATGTTTGAAGTAAATATTTAATATTCAGAATATTTAGTACTGAATATCCCACATGATTTTTTTTTGCTCACTACTTAACTGGTTGAGTGTTAAATCTGTGATATTGACTATCTTCACTGCTTTGTTCAAAAGGTCAGATTTTCCTCATGTCTAATCACTTCTGTTGAACCATGTGAACAGACGGCTCTTTGATGGATTTGATCTTAAATGGATACCAAGTTTGAGACTTAAAATGAGAGAAGGAGGTACAGTCATGAAGGTCCTGGGATGGCAATGGCACGGCAGGGCGCACTAAATGATTGCCAGTCTCTATAGGATTTCAGAAATAGTTTAAAAAATATCATAAATATTGCTGTGTATGGTCTCACAGTTTCACATACCAAAATGGTAAAAGTGCCAAATAACAAAAAATATTACAATTCTATATATTTTTATTTTGTCTCTTGTTTTTATTCTTTAAATCGAACTTTATCTCAGCTATTGATTCATTAATTTCTAATTTAAACCTTTAAAGTTTATTGTCTCACTAGTCATCCGTCTCTCATTCCCTACAAGAGGTTTACCCTTGGCTCAGACTGCGCACACCCACCTAATGATGATCTCGTAATTAAATGAAACTACATTATCTCACAATATGACATGACAGTTGATGATGCTGCTGCATAGTGTTACATTACAAACAGATTTTTTATATAATAGATAGATTGAGGACTTGCGCCCAAGGCGGGGTACACCCTGGATGAGGTGCCAGTCCATCGTAGGACACAAGAACACATACTTGCACACTATGGGCCAATTAGACTACACTGCATGTCTTTGGACTGTGAGATGAAACCCACGAATGGGATAACTTGCAAACTCGATGCACACAGACCTGATTTGGGAATTGAATCCTCAACCCTGTAGGTGCAAGATCACAGTGTTAACCACGACGCTACCATGCCACCTATACAAACTCTTGCTTTTTAACTTGCCAAAACCTGCTTATTTTTAAAATATGGAACTGCTTTTATAATTTCTATTATTCATGCATTATTCTGCCTATTCATGATCATACCTTCTGGTTAAACTGTGTGTGTCTGTATGATTAATCTGTGTTCATGACTGGAAAGAAGTCTAGGGGAAAGGGCAACTTCCTCAATGCCGGTCTGGATCTAATAAAGAATTTCCATGTGGACTTCAGTCTGGTGTTGTATTGACCCAGGCTGCAGTTCAGGCAGCAAATGGTTATCACGGAGTTAGTGGAGGGTCGAGCACTCACTTGCAGTGTCGAAGCATGCACTTGTAGGGTGCTCACACAGGTGACCAAAGGTTACTTGGGTATTCTGATAAGTGGACAACTATCAATTACAAACGCAATCAATAAAGCAGGACAGAAGAAGAAATGGAGCAAATAACACTTTTATTTTATTCCTGACAAACAAGATCAGGATCATTCTTTCTATTAATGAATAGAAATTAAAAACACGCTTATGAAAAATAATAATCAACTTTCCTAATGAACATTCCATGTTGAGGTATTTGTAAAAAGGAAAACTGTCGGTCATCCTTGCATAAAAAGAAATAAAATACGGGTTAGCTGTGGTGTGTCATGGTGCGGACGATTTTCCGTGGGAAGTCCCCGAGTCCAGCGCCACCTTCGTTCAGCTCGCAGCTCAGCAGGACCGAGTGCAGAGCCTGAGCGTAAGCTGCAAGGAATGTCACAACAGTTAACTTAACAAACCTTCATTATGGTCATGGCTTTGTGGAGGACAAAGTTCAAGCACCTGTACTTATATACAGTAACCAGAGCTATTTTAACAACGCTAACCTCACAGGAGATTGTGAAATACTTGTGGTGTTATGTTTAGTTGAGGTGTAATTGAGGTCACAAACAGGCTTTTTTTTAAAGGGTGTGCTTGTGGTATGAATTGGAAACACAGCAGTGACCGTACCATATTCGCTGGAAAGCACAACAGTGAAAGCAGCTGGATTAGCTCCAGATAGGGCTTATGCTGTATTCTTGAATCTGATTGGTCACAAGATGCTTAATATTTTTCCATCACAGCAGCACTGACAGCAGTGCAAGTTTAATATGCTATAGTTTTCAAGACGAAGGACCTACATGATGAGTGAGCCATTACGGTTGTGTCTGATGCCTACCTTTAGGGTTGTTGTAGAAGACGCAGTTGTTGGCGCAAGTTTCAGGGTGCGAATCCCAAAAATTCCCACCACAGCAGCAGAGTGGAGGAAGCTCGACTTTCTCCTGCTTCAGCTTCTCCTTTATCTGAGCTCGCAAGGCTTCAACGTACCTAATATATATATAAAAGTGCTATTAGATTGGAGTGTAACGTACCTGATCTGTTTAGTGCTCCAAATGTCTGTATACGAGTGTGGCCTAAACTAGAAGGGTTTAACCCTATTTAAGCATGTTTAAAGATGCTTAACACAGGATTTTTGTAAAACTTTTGTTTGTTAAACAAATTTAAAACACATCAGGGCTGGTATTTACTAAACATCTCAGAGTAGGAAACCGCTCCTAAGTGGGCAAAAATTCTCAGTGATGCACTTTTGGTCTCGCTTTTAGGAGTAAGTGTAAGACCAATTTATCAACATTCTTAAAATAGGAAATCACTTCTATGTCCACCAAAATGTGGGAGCGTTCAAGAAGCTGTCCTAACTGGTTAAATGTAGCGAGAAAATCGTGTTCAGGCAGAGAAGTGCGAAGGAGAGATGTTTTAGTAAATGTTTTAGTAACGTCTGAGTGACACTGAGCTCATAAAAGAAATGTTAGGGCGAAAACAGAATACCTTTTTTTTTTTTTTTGGTTTTCATTAACACACTAACAAACAATTCTGTGAGTAGTAGATGGCTTCAAGTTTTTACTTTATAACAGTGACAGAAGACAATGTCGGGAAGAATAAATCAAACTTTGCTCTTACAGCACCGCAGATCATGCAGTGAATTATTAGAAATATAATAATTTGCATATCACACATGATGTGCATTAAAAAAAAAAAAAAAAGGTTTAAGTTTTCACCCAAACGTTTTTACAATTTTTTTATGAGCTTTTATGAGCTCCGTGTCACTCATTGTTACTAAAGTGTCTCTCTCTACCGCACACATCTCTGTCTGAACACCATTTACTTACTACACAGAGCTTTCCTATATTTTGGTGGATGTAGGAATGATTTCCTATTTTAAGAATGTTGATAAATTGCGCTCATGCCTACTCCTAAAAGTAGGACCACACTTTTGCCACTTAGGAGTGATTTCCTACTCTGAGATGCTTAGTAATATGGGCCCAGAACAAGTATGACTTCTGAGATTAGAGTTAAAATTCTGAGAGAGAAAAAAAAGAAAACTGAAAAAAGTCTGAGTTCTGAGAAAAAGTCAGAAATTTGTTCTGATAATGAAGTCTGAATTCTAAGGCAAAAAATCTTTCTGAGATTAATGTCTGTATTCCAAGGACAGAGGTTTGAATTCTGGGATAAAAGTTTGGATTCTGAGATTAAAGTTAGAATTCTTAGAAAAAAGTTACAAATCGGAGAAAAAGTCTAAATTCTAAGAAAAAAAAATCAGTGCCTGTATTTACTACTCATCTCAGAATCACTCTCAGGAATCAGGCTCAAAGTTCATTTAGGACTGAAAATATTCCTAGCTCAGTAGAACATAAAAGTTATTTATGAAGTGTCCTACTCTTTTTTTCAGCGAGGAGTAGGACTGCGCCAAGGAAAGCATGTGACGCCACTTTTCTACGACACCGAGAGCCGTAAAGTAGTCTGCGCGTTATAATGCGCGAGTGTGAAACACGGGGTTATGTCATGTTAATGAAGTGATGAAGCGCGGCTCATAACACATGATCTAAAAAATGTCATTTACATTTAAATAATTTAATACATTTTTCTAATACTTATATAAAACGTATATAAATAGTTATTTTAAATGTGTATGCCACAGATGATGCCCACAACTCCATGATGCAGCTTGTTTTTCACTGATTTCACACTGCGTGGTGAGGAAAAGTATGAATCTGCGCAAAATCTGTGCTGTAAGAGCAAAGTTTCATTTATCCGACACTGTCCGCTGTCACTACTGTATATTCCATTTTTGTGAAAACGTATCTTTTATGAGCTCACTCAATGTTACTACAACGTCTCTCTTCCGGAGGGGTCTCTGCCTGAATGCCATTTCCTTTCTACTCCTAACCAGTTAGAACATCTCCGGAGCACTCCTACATTTTGGTGGAGATAGGAATGATTTCCTATTTTAAGAATCTTGATAAATAGCTCTCCCTCCTACTCCTGAAAGTAGGACCAAAATGGCGTCATTATGAGAATCTTTGGCCACTTAGGTGTGATTTCCTACTCTGAGACGCTTAGTAAATACAGTCCCAGAATTATAAAAAAGATAGAATTCTGAAAAAAAAAAGAATCTAATTTTTAAAAATAAAAATTACCTCAATCCTGACTAGGAAGTTGCTAAGGATGAGTGAATGAGTACTCCACCTCTTATTCACCCTCAATCATATTGAGAAGTCCATAAATGCGTTGTAAGTGTATACTTTTTCGCAGGTATTTTTTTCCTCCTGAATAGACTCATCTAATTTATTTTCTTTTTAAATGCAACTATGTATCTCAGAATAGGAAACAAAGAAAAAGGAACCAAGCAGAGTTCCTTAGCAGTTCAACCTTGTGGTCTCTTTGGATTTTTTCACTTGTGCTCTCCTCTTCTCCTCAGCATGCTCCTCTTCCTCCAATCTGAGACGCTCCAGTATGAGGCGCTCCCTCTCGGCCAGCTCGCTCCTTCTCTCGTCCTGCTGCCGGGCAAGCTCCATCCTCCTCTCCTCCTCATACCTTTGTTGCTCCTTCTCTGCCTTAATTCTAAAGAAAAGGCAACATGAGCGATTCGCTCTATAAACGTTACAGTTAATACTTACTTCAATTTTCATTCAAATGAATTATTATTCTTTTTTTTATGTGGAGAAAAACAAATGTAAAAGCATCTTCAGAGTGTCCATTATAATACTGGTTATTTAATTTTTCGTGTCTATGTTCGAACAAATTGTTGTTGTTGTGGAAAAACGATGTTGCAAGTACACCACATAGGAAACATATGAATCAGATCTTCCTGTCACACTGAACAATAAAACACCTAATGGAAACTTTGGGAGGATGATTAAAAAAAGAGAAGAAGGATAAATGATTAATTGTATGATAAATCCTCTTCCTTGATAACGTGACAAGCCAAAAGACAAACACACTTGTACGACAGTTTTTAACGTTAGAATCTGAATGTGGCATTGTTTCCCAGACAACTGAAAAGCTTCCTATGTGAATAAAAATTTTTCCAGGCTAATTAATTGTCAGAATAAATTTGCAGTTGTAGTGCCCTTTCTGTCAAAAACTATGAACAATCACCATGACAACAGTACAGAGGCTGCAATAAAGCATTTAGCGTGTGTGAGTATGTGTGTGCGTGTGTGTTAATTAAGGTTGAGTATACACCTATTAATTCTCCTCAGATATTTCTTTTGTCTCTGGTGCTCCTTCACCTGCTCCCGCTCGATGTCCATATAAAGACGGCGATACATCAAGAACTGAGAACGTCTCTGTACGAATAAGAAAAAAGCTTCAAGTGGCTGTTGGTCTTGAAATTATTGTATTGTTACACATACTGAAACACAGTTAAAATTTATATGTGATATGAAACACTGAAATAATGTTTTAAGGACATGAAGAAAGTGTTGGATCATTAATTGAAACTAAACAAAACCCCTCCAAAAATTAACAAGGATTAGGGCCACTATAACTAATTATTTGACTTTTTTCCTCAGAATTTTCTAATGTCTGAATTCTAGGAAAATTCTGAGGTAAAAAAGAGTCAAATAATTACTTATGAATTCTTACTTTAGTGTTAGAACCCTGTTAAAAATCACAATTCTGAGATTAAAGTAAGAATTCTGGGATAAAAAAGTAAAAATTCAGTCAGAAAAAGTCAGAAATCTGGGAAAAAAGTCTAAGCACTAAGATTCTACATTCTGAGATTAGTTAGTTATTATTCTAAAAGTAAAAACTTAAAAACATTTTTTGAAATCTGAGGAAAAAAAATCTTCCTAAGATTACAGTCAAGAATTCTGAGAATAAAATCTAAAAAGTCTGTCAGAAAAAGTCAGAAATCTGAGAGAAAATGTCTGAGTACTAAGATTCTAGATTAAACTAAGAATTCTGAATTTAAAGTCTGCATTCTGGGGAAAAAGGTCTGTATTTAAAACTTAAAAGCAGAAATGTGAGATTATTTTGTTTTCAGAATTCTGAAAAAAAGTCTTTCTAAAATTAAAGTAAGAATTCTTAGACTAAAGACCATTAAGACATATATAGAACATTTTATGGTGGTCCCAATCCTCGTCTGTACAAGATGATGTTGACATTTGGAACTAACTTTTTACTTCCAACTTTTAAATGTGAATTTCATTAATATATAAATGTTTAATGCCAATACTGAACCTTGAAATCATTCTGTGGGCCCAGAATGTCCTACTATGACATCTATATGTGCCCGGAGAGTGGGTTTAATTTCTATTTCACACTTTTGAATCTATTGTAAATGTGGAATGTATCCTCCATGTAAATCCCAACTTCTTAAAGATGTGTTATCAAAGGTTAATCAGTTTTCTCTAACCCTGTAGGTTCGCTTCAGCATTTAATGTTGAGTGAATGTTTTTTGAGTGAAAAACTGTTATACTTTCTTAAAAAAAAAAAAGCCTGTTAAGCTTATCCAAGGGCACAAGAACTTTGGTACTTTATCAGTTAACCACAGCTGGTGTTTGAACAAAGGGAACAAAGGCCAGAGTTGCTCTTTAAAAGTGAAACTGACCCACAGAGGAATCACAGTTGAATATGAAGTGCATGTGTGCACGTTTTCACCTGTCTCTTCTCTTCCTCTTCTTGGTCTTCTCTCGGCCACAGCACCTGACTAGTATAGTCCACGCTTTTGAGTTGTGATTCTTTCAATTCCTTTTCATACACCTGACCATGGAAATTAAACACAGGGTTAAAGAACTCAATGGAATGTTCTTTCACACGAACTTAGAGCTAGGCAAAACATTGCCTTAGTACAATGTAATCTTTAGATACATCTTTAATTAATGTGTGCATCCATTTTTCCACCAATGCCCAAGTTTCCTAATCAGCAGACACCGTGTGAATGTTCCCAAGAGCAAACAAGAATGACGTAATCAAAATGTTGCTGCCAGACACACGTTCACATACAGAACTTCCTGGAAAACCTGCTATATACTTTTTTCATTTTTGTAATTCTAGTTCTGTCAGCTTTTCACACATCTCCTTTTCTTTGTGAAGACACAGCTTTTTAAGCACGTCTTTTTTTTTTTTTTTTACATCTATAGCCCAGACAAAATAAAGATACTATATTAAAAAAAACGATCACCATTCCAAAAAAGTCAACTTATTGGCCTGCATTAAGCAAAGAAAACATTACAGTGAGTAGAATTGGGGTAAGAACTGCTAGTGCATTATTAAAACCAGGAAAGATAGTGCTGAACTGCAACTTTAGGCGGAAAAAAAAGACAACAAAAGTTGGTAAAGTAAAAAATTCAGAGCTATGTTCAACAGCGAAGGTAAGAGCATTTCCACACACGTACAGTGAAATGAGAACTCACAGGATTGGGACTAAACAACTGTGTCCAGAAGAAAACCACAAGAGGATAACAATTTGGCCATGGAGCAAAAACTAAAAAAATTCACATGGTCTGATGAGTTCAGATTGACCCTATTCTTATGGTGGGTCATGGTAAGAAGGGAAGCACATGAAATAATGTACCCAACATGCATAGTGTCCACTGTACAAGCATCTGGAGGCAGTGTTATGATCTGGGGTTAGTTCAGTTGGTCAGGTCTAGACTCAGCAACCTTAGGTGGCAATAAAATAAAGTCATCTGACGCCCTGAATGTACTGAATTCTTTTTCCTGATGTTACAGGAATGTTTCACGACTTAAATTATGAAAGAGTGGTTCTGGAAACACGAGGAATCATTTTCACTATTTTAGGAATAAGTCACCAGTGTCAGCAAAAAACAAAACAAAAAAAAAACAAAACACTGGGTTGACATGGTTAAAAACACTACACTTTTTTTGGTTTTTAAGCATTTACAGTACCAAAAAACGATCTCTCATGCTAAGCACTGAGGTAGCCTTGGAATTCTAATGGTATATGTGTTGGCAATAATTATTGGGATTACAAAAAGCAATTTTAACTGAATAAACTATAGTTGGCTATGTTTTATGGACACATAAGGTGTGTGTCTAATTTGGAGCATTTAAACAAAACAACTGTTGGTAGTATCAGGAGGAAAAAATCCTTACTTTGCACAGAAGTCTTTAGTTTAAGCAACAATTTTTATATTGTTCATATGGTTTAAGAAGCTTAAACCAATTGTAGTATCAATACTCATAAAGAAATATGAATAATTTGTAAGTGAGACTGTATAAAGCTGAAAAATGGCGCATTTTTGGGACACACATAAAATCATCTCTCCGATACAACACCAATACTGTATTTTGGTATAAATGTAATGATAAGCTACTAAACAATTCTGTAATTAACTAAAAATAGCATCTGTTGGAATATTACTGAAGTATCAAAGGAATAAAAACAATTCAAAATGTGCTGTTCGCCAACCATTCTTACCACATCCTTGTGAAACGTCACCGTCTTGCTATTCTGCACACAAAGCGGCTGATGGCGCTGCCCTTCTTCCTCCTCAAGCCTATCCTCATCGTCTTCCCTTGTTCTCCCGACAGTCTTCTACAGTAAAATATCACAATGCTGCTACTTAGAAATGTTACACAGACAGGTCAGAGATTAAGAAAGTGAGACTTACATCATTAGTTGGAGACGCTTTCCATACTCCTCCTGGGAGCTCAGAGAAATCCTCGCCCTCTCGGATGGTCTGGCATGCGGCCAGTCTGTGTCTCACCTGCTTCATCATTTTGCTAATCTGGAAGCGAAGATAAAGAAATGAAAACAAGCAGAATTAGAACGGCTGATGGCGTGCAGAGCTAAAAAAAAATATCTTTCCACATGTTACCTGATGTCTGTGAGGGTTATCATCATCATCACTGCCGGCCACCTTGAGCTCTTGAGCCATGACCCAGCGTGCACTCTGGCTGGACTTAGAGAGCTCCCCTTGTGGCCAGGACGGAAGTTGACTCTTGTGAAGAAGTGTGAGATGCCGGGTGGTGTCATTGCTCTTTTGGAATACTCGACACTCACTTTCAGCCTGCAAACAAAACATAAATGACATAATGGGTGTCTGTTATCACTTCATCACTGCTTTTATCACTTAGATCATAAACAGGTTTATGTTAAACACATCACGGCTTTTGTATTTATTTGTATTTTCCATTCGCGCACACCAATTTTGAAAAGTCAGCAGAAGTAAATGGGTCAACTACACTTAGCATGAGGTAGTGGAATGATTGAAGGACCGGCGTGTGTTTAGCACGCACGCTGACTATTCTTGATGGCTAGTGTTTGGCATATTTAACATGATAAAATTTAGCATTGTACATAATGTATTGATTATAATAAAGGGAATTATAAGTACTAAAAATAATTATATTGTATTGTAGGGTTAAAGAAAAAAATGATAAAGAATTTATTAATAATTATTTCAAGATGTCAGTAAACACATTTATACAAAATAGTTGCTAATATTTGACATACTTTATAAATTAATAAAAAATATGGATGTGTGTGTATAGAGTACTGTGAAAAAAGTATATTAAAAAAACAATTTGTCACAAAGTTTAATATTACATAAACATAATACAAAATGCAGTTTTTTAAATATGATTTCATTTATTAAAGAAAAAAAAAAGTTGTCCAAACATACCCGGTCCTATATGAAAACACAAAACCTAATAAGTGGTTGTGCTACCCTTGGCAGCAACAACTGCAATCAAGCATTTACGATAACAGGCAACGAGGCTTTCACATTGCTGTGGAGGAATTTTGGCCAACTCTTCTTTGCAAAATTCGATCCTGTTTAAGGCTGGTTTATTTGCCACAGCATCTCAAAAGGATTTAAGTCCGGACTTTGACTTGATGCTGTTCAGAGATGGACTTGCTGGTGTAATTCAGATCATTGTCCTGCTGCATAAGTGCGCTTGATCTAGAGGTAACTAAACTGATGGCTGGAATTTTCTCTTTCAAAATTTTTATCATTCATGAGCCCATCAATTATGGCAAGCCGCCCAGGGCCTGAAGCTGTAAAGCAGCCTCACAGCCAATCACGCTACCATCACCACCACCATGTTTGACTGTTGTTATGATGTTCCTTATAAGAAACGCTTTATTGTTTTGTACTTTGTCAGACAGGTTCAATGCAAGTGATTTCTTCATTCAACAGGTCCGGTAGTAATCAGGCCTGGGTGTGGCAAGTAAAATTTTTGAAAAAAGCTTTCCAAAAATCACAGTTCATTTTTTAGCGAGAGGCAATTACTTTTTCACATACTCTAGGGCAAGATGGACAGCTTTTTCCCCCTTAATAAATTTAAAAAGTATTGTAGCATTTTGTATTTACTTTGGTTATCTTGTGTAAAACAAGACATGTGTATTTGCTTACTGTTTTGGAAAACTTCTCTAGCTGGTGTTGTTTCCGTATCCGGGTCTGCTCGGATACGCGTCTGCGCACCGCATCCTGAAACTGGCGCAGGCTCTCCTCCTTCACCCTACGAGTTTCTTCAAGCAGCTCCTCTGTGAGCAATGCGCGGACCTGCGCGGAAAGGCAGGGATTATAAAGCGTAGGTAGGTATTGCCCAGTTCGAACGGTCATGATTTTCTGTACAAATCTGAATGATTTAAAATTGTAGCTCGAAATGCTGAAACACAGCCCATACAAAGACATGGAAGAGCAAGAAATCTGGTATGGTTAACATTAATAATTTACAAATTGCGCTACGATTTGCTAAGAGTATACAGACATCACTATGGAGAAGGACGACTGCTTGCCATCACATGAAACGGTGGCGCTATAGCTATTGCCATGGTCTCATGGCAGTCCTCTTGTTGCTTCACACTTTTAGACTTTGGTGTTAAAAGGGATTTTTATGTTGTGTCGTACAGTACTTGTTTACTTCCTGTTTTCCGTAGCCATGCAGTGAGTGTCAAAAACTTTTGATGGATTCCCGCCTAAGAAGCTTCACGAAACTCCTCCTTCAAGATGTTCGGTTTCTAAGTTACAACTAAAGACAAACAAGTTTTCCTAACTGGAAGTCATTTTCCTAAATGGTTTTTCTCAGTGAGATAATAAACTTTTGCTGAAACCAGAGACTTTTTTTTTTACTGATAAACTACATATCCACAGTGGCTTAGTGGTTAGCACTGTCGCCTTGCAGATCAGGTATTACAGGATCAGGGTTCGATTCCTGCCTCCAGGGTGTGTGCGTGGAGTGCTTGGTAGGTTTCTTCTGGGTACTCCGGGTGTTCTGCCACAGTCCAAAATCATGCAGATTAGACTAATTGGCATTTCCAAATTGCCCGTATGTGTGTCTAGGGTGTACCCTGCCTCATGCCCTGGGATCGGTTTCATGCCCTGTGTGAGCCTGTATACAGGATAAAGCGGTATTGACAATGAGTGGATGAACCTAAATATCTTCCAAGATATCCCTTAAAAGTAAGAAATAATAATAAAAAAAATCCAACTACTGCACCTTTAAATGGAGGCTGATTCCCAAACTTAATTGTTCCTCTTAAAGGGCACTGCTGAAGGGTTTCATGTGTTTTTAGGTTACTTACTGCAGGGTGCTCCTGCTCCTCCTCTCCAGTCTCGACCCATGCGCCGACTGCCACCACCGCCGGGTTCCTCTCGGCTAAAACCCGCATCTCCCTCTGCTTCCTCTGTGTTCTCCTCATTAATATCTGTCCTCCGTCTTTTATTCGAACTCTCTGGTTTGATTCACATTGATTCCTGGCGTTTCTAGGTTGACTCATCTCTGCGTTACTAGCTTAACCCTTAATAAATAACATCATTTAACAACCATTAAGTTGTTTAACATCTGCTAACTAGCTTCTTATCCAAAACCTTCTGTACTCTTATAAACAAAATATATATTTTTGTTTTATTATTCAGCACTAGCTGCTTCTCCCATTCAAACCTTGTTGACAAAATGACGCCAGCACCTTCGCAACCGCTTTCCCGCCTTCTTCTAAATCCTATTGGCTGGAATCATAGAATCAGAAATCTGATTGGTGAGAATAGATTCAACATCACGAAACAGGCTGTCGGTTTGCGCCACGCCCATTTTGCTCCCCTTATTTTCTCCCTGAAGGAAACAACATCCGCGTTACTTTAGTTCCTTGTACGTCTTATAAGTACGACTTGTTTATGAGTGGAATGACTACTTTATATGAGTACATTATAAATGACATTATATATACACAGTTGTGTGCAAAAATCTTGGAAATCAATCAAAACCAATATATCCCACTAAACTGTCGTAAACTAGTTTTTAATTAAAAAAAATGAAATATTGTTTTTTCTTTAAAATATATAGTTGTCTAAGGATGAATTTGTGCATTTAAAAAAGCAACAAAAAAAAGGAAATTAGCTGTTTAAATGAGTATCTTGGAGAATCTGGTGCAGATTTTCTGAACACTTTTCCATACCCCAACCTCCAACACACACACACACGAGATGCTTTTCTCGTAATGATCATAACATTTATGTATATATATATACATAAATGTTATGATCATTACGGACACATAGTTGCAACATAAAAAAAGCATCCATCCATCCATCCATCCATCCATCTATCCATCCATCCATCTATCTATCTACAGCCCATTTCTATGGCTTTGGTACTCCAGTGAACCACTCTGCGAGCGATTATCCATAAATCGTGAAAACTCACAACAGTGGTGAACTTCCCAGGAGTGCCTGGCCTACCAAAACTACTCCAACAGCTCAACAACAACTCATCCAGGAGCTCATAAAAGAACCCAGAACAACATCTAAAGAACTGCAAGCCTCACTTTCCTCAGTAAAGGTCAGTCTTCATGATTCAACAATAAGAGGGAGACTGGGGGCAAAAACAACATCCACGGGAGAGTTCCAAGGTAAAAGCCACTGCTGACCAAAAAGAACACAAAGGCTCGTCTCACATTTGGCAAAAAAAAAAAAAAAAAGCATCTTGGGTATCTCCAAGACATTTGGGGAAATATTGTGTGGATGGATGAGAGAAAAGTTGAACCTGTTACAGCTGGCTTTAAACTAACACAGCGTTTTATTAAAAAAAAACAAACAAACAAAAAAACATTAAACCCATAGTTAAATATCTTCAGGACCTGGATAACCTGCCATAATTGACGGGACCATGAATTCTGCGCTCTACCGGTTTTATCAGTTTATTAGCCTATCAGCACTATCAGTACTGTATATCAGTGGGTAGCTTTTTTTCAATTAGTAACGGAAATCATTATTTAAAAACTGCATTTTGTATTTACTTGGGCTATCTTTGTGTAATATAATTTTTTTTTCAATGATTTGAATCATTTAATTATGACAAATATTTAAAAAGAAATCAGGAAGGGGCAAATACTTTTGCATTGCACTGGATCTGTCTGCCTATTCCAATTTATTTATTAAAAAAACAATATAATAAACTTTCCTTTATAACCTAAGAAAACATTTATTTTATTTTATTTTAATTTACATATACTTACTAATGCTGTACATATAGTATTGACTTCACTGGTAACCTTTTTCTGTCTTAATCTATAATTCGTCCTTCTGTTCACCAGCCATTTGTTTTGCTGCCTCCGGCAAATACATCAATTCGTGGCCATGATTCACCACAAGAATCTTTGGACAATGCTCGCTCTCAGCTGCTGTGTCCGCTCACAACAAGAAGCCCACTGTCCCTTTTGTGTGATTCAGCAATCACATTCTCTGATAGAGGGAGAGTGTGTGTGTGCGTGTATGAGAGAGAGAGAGTGAAAGAGTGTGAGAGAGAGTGTGTTTGTGTGTGTGTGTGTGTGTGTGTGTGTGTGAGGGAGGGAGAGAGGGAGAGAGAGCGCGCAACATGAACTGAATCTACCCTGCAAAGTTATATAACGCTCAGTATGGTGTCAGAGATCACAGTGAAAAAATCTGTCATATACAGTACATTTGTGTTTTATTTATCCATTTCATTTCATACGCCCTGTATTTGTATTTGTATTTTATGCAAACTCTCCACTAATCCTTCATGAAATGAGACAAAAAAAAAAAAAAAAAAGAAAGAAAAAAAAAATCAGCTACTCATTCATATTCATGTTTGGGTAAAAAACAAAACAAGTGCACATCATTTTTGTACAGTACAGATTTGTGTACCATATACAACGTCATATCTGTAGCTCGAAACAGATTCTTAAATGATTATTTATCCTGAACTCAGCATTAAAATAAATTGCTTCTATCATCGTTCCTGTACATTCAGAAAGAGCACTTAAAGAAAACCAAAACCAAAAAAAGAGATATGTATCATATGTATATGTATATAATATACGTGTATTATATTATACAATCATCACAATCAACCAGAAGACCTCAGACAATATTGGCTTTTAGTCTCTTGGTCTACTGTTATTTATCGTAAACCTGCATTTGACTTGTACATTTGCTTGACGTATACATATGTAAATGTAATGTCAGTTGAACATAAATCCTCCCCAAACATGGAAATAGTCTGAATCTTGACAGAATATTTTATATCAGACTCGTAAAGGAAAATGAAAGATTTTGACCTTTTTCTTTTGGAAAACTTATTATTGTTAAGACTTTCACATTCACAATTCTTTCATTTCAATATTTATTCACCCATGAGGCAAATATATTCTTGCTGTAGTGCAGGCTGAGCTCAAAATAGACCAACTTCACTGTAATGCTGGGCAATCATCGATTACCAACCCAACTCTAATATTCGATCTATGGATGTGTGTGCAAAGAAAAGAAGAGAAAAGCACAATGTTCTCACATTATCTCTAAAATAATAAAAAAATATATTAAAAGAAACTACACCTTGTTCAATAAAATTTTTTGAAATGATTTATCAAGGACTAAATGACGGTTACATGGTTCTCACCAACTTCCTGGGTATCTCTGCCACTCTTGGGAAGACTGGCAACTATCTTGTCTCCAAATCCAAATTCTAATCAATACTTCTGGTGCAGGATTTTATTTTTTTTATTCCTTTTTAAAATATGGTCTTATAAACCTTGTCAGCTTGATGATTAAGCAATCTAACATGAGATAGAGTGCTGTTGTGCTGGATATCAGCACGACTGTGATGTGATGTTCAGCACAACAGCACGACGTCAGATGTGATATTGCTTTTATACAACAGTTCCATCAACTCCATTTTTTATCAACAGATTCTTATTTGTTTGTTTATTTAACCAGTTATTTTGCTCCGCCAACACATTTCCTTCCGCGACTGGAGGAACTAACTAACCCCGACCCGTGAAGGTTGGTGACCGATGGTCGATGTAGTAAACAGTGGTGAAAGTAGTTTTAAATGTGTAGTACCAGTATTATGACCTAAAAGGTGAGGAGGTGGTGGACGGTCCTGAGAAACTTTATATTTATATAAATTACTTTATAGTTCCTCTCTAGAATATCAGCTCATTTCCAGGTTCCATGGGTAAATCTCAAAAATTGTTAAATAAAAAAAAGTATGTACAAACCATTGTTCCACACATCAAATAGGGGTCTCGGAAAGATTTGAGATAGAAGCTTTGTACTGCACATTAGCTGTACTGTAACAACACGGACAGTACAGAGGCAATTTGAAATGAGTATCAATTATTAAGGATATTTAAGATGGATTTAAGGATTGTTTAACGTTATCAGATGTGTTTTCTTCCATGAATGGTTTTAAATGTGGGTTTTGGCAGGTGGTTGCTCTCTCCTCTTTCCAGCACCGACCTACTTTCACCCATGCTAGTGACCTACAATTAGTGTAATTAATCATTTGTTAGAACGCCTGTGACAATGAGTGATACATATACAGGTAGTCCCTGACTTACGAACGAGTTCCGTACCGGGAGCGTGTTCATAAGTCCTATTTGTTCTTAAGTTAGACAAAGTGCATATATATATA
>QMIH01000436.1:444767-460240 GCA_003987875.1 Clarias batrachus | reverse complement strand
ATAATAATAATAATAATAATAATAATAATAATAATAATAATAATACACACTTACTAAACTCAACCCTGATTTCTTCGGTAAATGCTGCATCTGGGTCATGGCTGAGATGATTGTGGTATACACCCACCCTCTTCATAAACTGTCCATCACTTGAGAATGACATAGTCAAGGATTTTGCTTTTGGACAATTGTACTTGTCAGCTAATGGACACAACTCAAGTATCTATGGTTATAGAAATAGCCTTGAAAATGTAAAATTGTGAAACAAGCATGTCACTCACTGTGCAAAGTCTACAGCATATGAATATTGTTATCAAGCAACTATAGCTCGCTGATGTAAGCAGGGTCACAGACAGATTCATTAAAGATAAATAATGAGTGAACAGCAACAGGGTTATGGGGAGCCAAGGCTCAGTGATGGATGTGGGAAGCAAGGGCTGGTCATGGAGTCCAATCCAATAGAAGAGCTACAGCAGCTCAAACTGGATCAGTGTATGTATATACAGTCATGATCAAAAGTCAGTACCACTCAATTAATTCTATTAATTATTAATTAATTATTTTGTAAAAACATAATTCAATTATCTGATCATAATGGGTCTTAGGCAAATAGATCTTGTTAGAGCTGCTTTCACACCTTCATTCACCTTCATAGGTGCTTCCATTCTTGGTTTTATTGACCTAGTTTTATGGTTTAATTGTTTACATCAACCCCATTTTAAGTTACCTGAACTTATACCAGTCCCCTTCCTCAGCCTGCATCAACAAGTACCCTCAGTTTCTCTAGGACTGGGAATTTTTGCACCCTTTGTTTGTGTTATACAAAAACAGGTATGGAAATGAGGAAGCGCATAAAATAGATTTCACTTTAGAGGCAGAAAAACGCAGCTTGATGTTGGCTCTGAGATTACAATTTACTTAAACCCCTATAAATCTATGATATATTTTGTGATGAGAGATTATTATGAAAACAGATAGATAGACAGGCACACACACCCACAGATGCAAATTACCTAGACACAAACATACATGTGCACACATTATGATTTAGATTGGAAGACTTGAAAGACAGACAAAAAATAAATAAATTATATATATTCAAGCTGAACCTGCCTACATATTCTGTCTCATCACAAACAGATACACCATGTAAGATTGATGCAGTCACCAGCTTGTGCAGCATCAATGACAAAAAAGCCAATTAGGGAATAATAATTCTCCGGTTGCCACTTTCCACGAGGCAAATCGATAAACATGCAACTGGATTGATCAGGAAACCCAAACAGCACACATAGATCTAGCCAATGTTAGAACAACATGTACAAATTCCATTTCATGCCGCCTTGTCTGCAGGCAAACTGGAAAGATGGAAGCCCAATATCATTTTGAATCCCTGCTAATCATGCCGTTCCTCATTCACTGAGAAAAGGTAGGCGTAGAGTTGGCGCAGAGCAAAATCTTGTAGGATAAAGTTGGCTTGATGTCTCTGTGCCGCCACCACAGAGGTTCTGCAGCTTCAGCAGGCATGAATTCCAGCATCTGTTATCCGAATTGACGCCCAACCATGACATCAAAACATTTGTACTACTGACCTTTGAGGGAACCGTGAGAATTATGGCCTCGGCTTCAGTGAAGCTGACCCCTCATTCCCCTATTGACGAGATCTTATTTTTGGACTTTGGACATGTTTTGATTTATGTACAGTAAGTCTCCTGTATGTTAAAATCAAGCCTTATTTTCAGTTAGAAACCTGTTCTTGAACCCAAGAGCAGATTAGAGCAATTTGCCATAGACATTGCTCTAACTTGGTGCTCAGCGCCACAGAACTGCTTCACTATTGCTATTTCCTTGCTATGGCAGAGTCAGTGAACAGCAGACAATGTTCATTAACTTCATGGAAATTGAATTGATTTCTCAATTATGCCTGTTAACATGCGTTGACTATGTGGTGGACTACGAGGTTTAACAGCAAGTATGTTACTGCTCTTACCCCATCCTCTGAGTAAATAAAGTTCCAGTGGATATCAGTATATATATTTACAATATATAAAGAAAGATGGTGGTGTTTAAGGATATTATGTTTAGGAGTATGGATGTTCTATGTACAGTACAGTAGGTATAAACAAGCAAATTTACACAAATTTGTGTCCAAACAATGGTTCTGCAGTGATGAAGGACACTTAAGAAGACACCATGCTGAACACAAGGGGAGAAATATATAGTAGTGCATGAAAGACAGCTTTAAAAATCCAGTTGGTGAAGATGATCTCAGTGGTACAGTACAGTGGCAAACGTCCACAAGTATCATGGAAGACAGATGGTCTGTTCAGTTAATAGAGATGCTGATGCACCTTTGTTTAACAGAAAGCATAAGTTCAGGGATGAGGTGATGTTCCCAGAGATGCGGACTCCAAGAAACGTAATGCTGGGTATACAACAGCACGTCTATTGAAGTGAATGGGAGCATGATTTCCCACCCTCCTGAAATCCACAATGACCTTCTTAATTGTCTTGGCATAGATTAAGAATAAGAGGGGGCACAATAAGCATCCCTAAGGAAATTAAGAGGAAGTTGAGGAAGAGACTTGGGTGAGTGCACTGAGACAGATGTTGTGTTATGAAGTGCAGAGGAATGCTTTGACACAAGCATGATGGTACCTCACTTGAAGGTGAGGACAGGGAAATGAGGCAGTGCTAGTTGGAGGCACAGTGCTGAAGGCGACAGTAAAAAAATTATTCATACATTTTGAATGCTTCTCAAAATTACTAGCCTGAAAATTATGTGTGCAATACAAACTACAATTTGTCATTAAAATTATAGCCTTAACTGCGTGTCTTTGAACGGTGGAGGGAAACCGAAGTACCAGGACGGAACCCTGCACACATGCACACAACCCGAGGAATGTATCAATCCCAGACTAAAGATCAAGCTGTACTGCCTTGTTAAATTAGATGAACTATTTTTTTTCTCTCAGCATTTAATATTGTGCATAGTGTAGGGGAATAGAGCACTTATGCTAAATCCCTGATGTACATATAATTATAACCAGAAGCTTTTATCTCATTTTCCAGTTATTGATGTCATGGCAAAATCTTGCATACAACTGAGATTTAACATTTTCATCCTTTGTATTGATTGGATTGACACGGTTCTAAGCGTAGTCAAGAGAATTTCCAACGCTGAAGGCTAAATTAAAAGACGTCTATTGGCGATATTGATATTCCTTGATACTGTATATTGAGTCTTGTTATTAAATATTGATAAACTTTGCATGGTTAGAGCAGAATGGTGCTCTTTTTGTTGTTATTGTTGGCTGGGTGCTGAAGGGGAGTTCCCACTGTAGACCTGTCACTGCTACTGCCCCAGCCCTCCCATGCGTAAAAAAGCCAACAGCCAACAAAGTTCATGTGTAGATCCAACAAGCCTCATTAGGTGTTGGCCTATATTGTAACCAGGGGCAACTTGTATCAGTGGTCTAACAAGGATGAACATAAAGGTCTTAAAGATAAAATAAATTCAATATAAATTTATAGGTGCACAAACACAAACACAGATAATAACACTCCATGTGTGTGTATGTTAGTGTCCCTGAATAGGAGGAGTCTGCTGTGAGTTGGTACAAGCCTCTGGAGGCAGTGTTATGACCAGAGGTTCTTCAACCAGTCAGTTCAGCAACATTATGTGGCAATGAAATTAAGTCAAGTGACTCCCACAATGTGTGAAATAAATTTTTCCTGTCAATTATATTTTCCTCTTGATAACAGGGCATATTCCAGGACAAATGTCAAGATTCATCAGTCTCAAACTGAGAAAGAGTGGTCCTGGGAGTATAAGGAATCATTTTCACACATGAATTGGCCACTACAGTGTCCTTAGAGACTTTAACTCCTTTCAAAGTCTTTGGCAGGTGTCGGGAAAAAAACTTTATGGAGTAGTGCAACTCTCCAAAAATGAATGAATGAAAGTCTGAAAAGAAAGAAATGTTGTGAAGTTGCATACAGCTGTTGAAACAGTGCCACAATAAAAGCACGCCATACTGTACCAAAGAGAAAAACAGACGAACAAAATATTAAAGCATGCTACATTTTTTGTAGCCAGACACTGTGCTCTTGTACTTCAGATGGTACTGCACATGCATTTGATGGTGTTTATTATGAAGTGTGTGGGAGGTTCAGAGCTTCTGGAGACTAAAAGATAAATGAAAACACGATCACATGAGTAGGTAAATAAATACTAGACTTACAAGATGGAAGTGACTACTGGAGCTGTTTACCCTGTGAGTTGTGGCGCAAATCATGGTCAGCCAATGACTCATGGTTCAGCTGTTGTTCAGACTTCGAATGCTTTCTGGGTAAGGCTCATACCTGATCATTTGGAACACTCCTTGTATGGCATAGAAACCTCTGATATCTACGGTGGCCGAGAAGAGCAAAACAAAACAACAAATTAAGAAAGAAACAAAAAAAAAACCTAAACCAAAATAACAAATTAAAAAATTAAATAACAAAACCAAAAACAAAATAACAAATTCCAAAACAATATAATAAAATCAAAACAAAATAACAAAACGAAAAAAAAAAAAAAAAAACAATACAACAAATCAGAAAACACAACGACATATCCAGAAACAAAATAATAATTGAGAAAACATAACGACAATTCAGTCAAACAATCCTAAAATACTAAAATAATATTTTTAAAAAAAATTCTTAAAAGAAAATACATCTAAATGTCCGTGAGACTGCAGTACTTCCTGTATATTCTGAGTGGCGGATGTCTCGTCCAGTCACTGGTAAGAATGTCATTCGCAAGCCACACCTACCTTTTTCAGCTTATTGATTCTTACCGCTGATTGGACGAGACATCTGTTGCTCAAAATATACAGGAAGTACTGCAGCCTCACTGACATTTAGATGTATTTTCAGTTAAGGATTCATTTCAGTATTTTAGGATTTTACATCACTTTGGTCAACTAAGTTGTGCTAAATGTGCTTTTAAAATAAGTTTGACTTCACTTGACAGTACTGCTTGTATGTTTTGAGTGACGGATATCTCTTCCAAGCAGCGCTAAGAATTTAATTCGCGAACGATACCTACCTTTTCCGGTTTGACTGAATTGTTGTTGTGTCTTCTCATTTGGTTTATTGTTTTCGGTTTTGTTATTTTATTTTGAATTTGTTATTTTGTTTTGGGTTTATTTTGTTTTGGGTTTTGTTATTTTATTTTTGAATGATATTTTGTTTCTGTTTTGTTATTTTGTTTTGCACTTCACGGCCTCCGTAGATATCTCCATGCTAGGGTGTCAATCTGGTTTTCTACCGAACATCACACAGGGATGATGAGCTGGGAAAACATGAACTTAAACCATTCTTTCTTGTCAGGCCTTGGGTCTGCCAGGCTTTCCCAACAGGACAGGGACTGCAGTCCATCTAGCAGGATGTTGATGGAAGTATCAGTAAGATTACCAGTATTCCTGGCACTGCACCCATTCTGCTTTTCTGCTGCATCCATTTAGTTCTTGCATTCTGTCAGGAATTTGAGGCAAAGGAGAATGCAAGTTCAGGGGCCATATTTACTAAGTGCCTCAGAATCACTCATCGGAATCGGACTCAAAGTTCATTTAGGACTGAAAATAGTCCTAAATCAGAGTAGGACATAAAAGTTATTTATAAAGCTTCCTATTCTTACTTTAACAAGGTGTAGTACTGCGCCAAAGAAAGTGTGTGACGTCACTTTTTATGATGCTGAGAGCCTTAAAATAAGTTGCATGTTATAGTGGGTGTTGTAGTTTTTACAGGTCTTTGTAGTTTTAAACAGTGGAAATGCAAAATGGTGAAATCAGAGGCAGTTGTGTGAAGACTTTATGCACACAGACATATAGATGCGTGACTGTCTGCATGACATTATCCTAATCAGACTGCTTAAAGCTGTGTAGGAGTAATTTGATTATAATGATTTTGAAAAGAAAGCCAATCTGGAGAGAGGATGACAGTGTTTTGCTCGCGGAGGAGGTAATAAAATGTAAAGAAATTATTAAAGTAAAATTCTTCCCTACTTTTTCCTTCTGAAGATAAAAAGTGAGTGGAGAGCGATTTGTGAAAGCATCAATGCCACCTGTCAGTTTTGTGAAACATGCGGTGTACCGTGGTGCTTATAAAAAAGAATCTAAAATAAATGGCTGTGCACACTCAAATAATGTAACTTAATTATATAAAATGTAAATATCATTGTTTTAATGTGTGTGCCATGGATGGTGTCCACAACTCCATGAATGCAGCTTGTTTTCGTTGATTTCACGCTGCGTGGTGGGAAATGTACAAGTCTGAGCATGATCTTTGCTTCTGTAAGAGGCAAGTTTAATTAATTATTTCCAACACTGTCGGCTGGGTCACTGTTTCAAAGCTGCATCTTCACTGTTAGTAAAAAAAAAACATACAGTATCTGCCACCTACAGAGACAGCATATGGAATGTTCATTACTGGACCAGTTACATACTGCATGCGATTAAAAGTGGAAAAAAAAGTATTCAGTTTTTGTCCAAATGTATCTTTTATGAGCTTCGTGTCACTCAGTGTTACTAAAAAGTGTCTCCTCTGTGCGCGCCTCTGCCTGACCACCATTTCTTCTCTCCTATATTTTGGTGGATTTAAGAGTGACTTCCTATTTTAAGGATCTTGATAAATAGCTCTCATACTCTGAAAGTATGCTCTGAAAGTAGGACCAAAAAGGCATCATTCTGAGAATTTTTGGCTAATTAGGAGCAATTTCCTACTCTGCAAAGCATGACTGTTTTACTCACATCATCCTCCCTACAGTAGTTATATAATTACAATCCTATGTAATTATTAAATATTTTGTGATGAATGTCATGACAGGAACAATTGTAAGGTCAATGTTTTAGCCATAACTACACTACAATAAATGTGACAAAATATCTAACACTTGTACAGCATGGATACTTTACTGCATGACAAATTTGTACTGTAACATTTGTTGTTGCATAACAACTTTACAAATTATGATTTTTTTCTTGTTTTATGTAAGGTGGTCTTATGACTCTATTCAGCACAGATTTCTACTGTAACATGAATTCTTGATCTTTGGACCACACACAGTTGGATTAAGCATAGTAAATAACACAAATGTGAGGTCATTCATTTTGTTCTCTTGTCCCTGAAATCTTCTTCTTGGAAAAAACAAATGGCAAGCCAAGATGAAGTAAGCACTACCACCCTTAGCGATTGATTATATGTTTATAGTCAGGCTCAGTGTTCAGCCCTGTTATGTGTTTTGCTTGAAGGCCGCATGGAGGCAGCTTTAAAAGCAATAATGCTGTAGTACTAGCCTAAAGACAGCACCGTCACTAGTGCTGTTATCTCATCCTTACTGTAAGCTGAAGCATTTGTTTCTTTATATTAGAAAAATTGTTTCTTTTTAAGAGGAATGTTAAAAAGTCAAACCGGAACTTGAGGAAATCTCTTGTTAATAAAGGCATAAAAAAACTGACAGTTACAGAAGACTTAAAAACTTAAATACAGTGATTGGTTTTGTCTCCCCTTGTTTGAATCATTTTAAATTACAAGGACTTGTGTCTGAATAAATATTCTATTTCAGGTTCTCCTCTTTCTTTTCTTAAACATTTAAATCACTATACTATATAGTATTACAGAGTACTTACAGTGATACTGAAATCCCCGGTAATGCTGCACAATGACTTAAATCAAGCCAGGTTGGTTGGTGCCAGACTGTCTGGTCAGAATATTTCATACACAACTGTCCAAAGTTGTGTCTCAAGAGTTTACACAGATAAACAAGGCTTGGACAGCTGGCTCACAAAGGCGAAAAGGACAATACACTTTAAAATGGAGGCTATAGACCGTCACAGTGTCAAAATTCGTCAAATAAAAATGTATAGGGTTGAGTATCTCACTGGAAATCTTGTCTGTAAGTCTTTAACATGCAATGTACTTACATGGACCAATGCCATCAACTAAAATAAGACAATATATTCTCATTGGAGGACCAGAAAAAAGTCAAATAAATATTTCTGTCTGTACGTCTGTTCAGCCGATTTTGTGACAGCAGCTCGCAAAATTGACTGAACAGTGCTTTTTTCCTCGAGGTGGGTGTGATGACTGTGCACTGTCATCAAAATCTAAATGTTGAGTAAAAGTAAAATTATGAACAATTATGTGACGGATTTAATAATCCACATAAAAACAGTGTACCGTATGTGGCTGATGACGAAAAAAAAAAAATACAACTCAGCGTGAATAAGGCATAAAGTACTCAACCTTACAAAATTTAATTCAATGCCATACAGAAAGACAGGCAGGCATGTATGCAAGCTTTAACCTGAAATAATAAAATCATTGATCATTGATTATAATAAAGCGGATCAGCTTGTTTTAGCTTTAATCTTTTAACTATTTCAACAACAAAAAAAAAAACTCTTTACCCAATAATAAATAATATTTCAAATAAGCCAAAAATAATTAATATATGATGTAAACATATATGAGGTGTTGACATACAGAGTAAAACCTCTCCACTGTCTGGACATGAGTTTAAGTCAGTACCCTTTTTTGAAGCATGCAGTGTTGATGTAATATGTAAGGAAGTACATGACCTAGTTAACAAGCAAAAGAGAGAGGGAGAGGATCCATGTGATCATAAGCTCCCGGAGGGCTTGGGTATACAGTAACAGACCGTACATTGATTATACACTTGTGAAGCCTGTCAATATTGTTACCAGTCTCACTTCTGTTTTATTAACTCTGATTCACTTACATGCACCTACAGCCTCCGGCCTCAGAGCAAACTGAATTTAATTAGCTCATCCACATTCATTTGCATGAACCAGTGCATCTTGGTGTTAGACACATCAATACCATCAAGTAAAATAAGCTGATATATTCACTAAAGTATTGCCATTCTAATCTGATTCAAAGGATGAATCACAGCAGGGTCCCTGCAAAGAAAAGGGGGTTCATAATATTTCAATATTTTAAAATACAAAATGGTAAATTATATGATAGTTAGTCCACTAATCTGATTGGATGAAGAGCATTCAATAAAGTCCATATTTTTGTATGACCATACTGGGATTTTTGACAGTGTGACCCAAATTCCACTTCATAGTTTGAAAAAAATGCAGCACCAGTGTATTTGCTATCAGCCGATGATACTTGAACTGGAACTCAACATGAGCTACTGTAGCTAACAAACTCGCCAATGGCTTGTGAAATCAGTGAAGATTATTCAATATCTATTTTTAGCTAGTAGTGCAAAAATACACAAACTATTTCTATTATATTATGTCATGAATATTATAGGTTCTTTACCTGCTGGGCAATTTGTGTCGCCTTGGTTTTTCTGTGGTATGAGACCGGACATGCTGCCTATGATCCTGACACCAATTTGCTGGTGTATAATTGATCATCAGCGTTAATGGATTATTGTTAGGTAGTGTTAATGTTATAGTTGATTGGTGTATGTCATCCTTTCTATAATCTCTTGCTTGAACTTTTCTAATTTTATAGGGTAATGATTCAGAACAACCTTTAATAATGCTGTTACCAAGAAACCACACGATCAGTGGAGTGAACAGATTTAGCAAACAGCATTTATCACAGCTAGACACTTTCATGCTTATATTTAATGTAAACCACTAATCACACATAAAACCTGCAGCAATATTATCTGCCATATGGTGAGAAATCATTTGCATTGGACTGCACATAGTATGTAATTTAGTAATGTGTAAAGACAGACATACAAAAAAAAAAAAACGCATGTGATTAATGAATGCGGTCAATTACAAAGCTGTTTTATTTAAAAATTTAAATTTAGAAATATAATACAGGAGATTTAAAAGAAATAACTCTTGTTTTGTGGCACTGCGCAACCCAGTGGCAACAGGATGGTCAAACAAACGATGTTGCTTGGCAGCATAATTGCACTACAGCATGACACTACTTTTATACTTATCTGAAAAAAAAAAAACTGTCATATTTCACAGTTACCAAACATAATGAAATACCTTAAAAATAATGTGATAATTATATGGCAATATAAAAATCTAAATAAATCACGCTATACTGCATCAAATGAACATGTTTCCAGAGAAACTGTGAACTGGCTTGACCTGAAATGTGAAGGTCATTCTTCACCTTAATGTGTATAATACTCACTATTATCCTGTAAAAATTACCCTGCACTACTCTAATATTTTATTCTTAGAAGGAATCAGTATGCCTTCTCCGCTTGACACTTTAGTCACAAACTTTTACAATTATTAAGCATTACAACTGTCCAACTAAGTGCAAACTCTGAAACAGTTATTGCAGCTTTAAGTGCCCTTGTGAACCCACGCACTGATTTATGTGTGTGTATGTGTGTGTGTGTGTGTGTGTGTGTGTGAGAGAGAGAGAGAGAGAGAGAGAGATTTTGATGTTTCAGTTATGCGGATATGGCATACTCATAAATGGAGATACACATACACACATGCACACACACAGACATAGAGACACACACATACACACATGCACAATATACAAACTGGTTCTAAAGGGCAAACACCTACAGTATGAAGTTATCCTGGTAAAAAAATGAGCTACTCTGAGGAGAAAAAAATGTTCTCGTTTGGCAATTTTAGAAATTAAAGATAAATTGAGATAAAAATCTTTTCCATTGAGGTCAACAGAATGGCCTGCATAAAATTATACTG
The DNA here is from genome assembly GCA_003987875.1 of Clarias batrachus. Taxonomy (NCBI): domain Eukaryota; kingdom Metazoa; phylum Chordata; class Actinopteri; order Siluriformes; family Clariidae; genus Clarias; species Clarias batrachus. Next base: position 449,510 of record QMIH01000436.1, on the reverse strand, counting down.
CATAAAATCAACAATAAATGAAATGCAATAATGTTTAAGAGTAATGTATAATTTTATTGTAATGCTACACTCATATTGTAATGCTACACTTATTAAAACCATTGCACAACATGTTTAAGTCATATTAAAACCATTGTGCAACTTTTCCAATTAAAAAAAGGGCCAGGTATCAGTTTTGGATAATTTCAACAAACAAACTATTTAATGCAACCAGCTTCACGCTCTTGAGTATGTAAGTGAAATGGACATCACAAGGTCTCCGAAAAAGCAATATCCTTTTACGGCCATCACAGTTACTTAGGGTATTTTAGGGCATTGGACTTGACCTGAACAATTCTGTACCCTACTGACATCTTCAAATTATATTGCATTTATAGCATCCACAGGCAGCTATTTTATTTTCATAAATAATATAATCGGTAAAAGAGTGGAGAAATAACCCATAATGCATTTTTTTTTTACATGTTAATATGTTTTTCATTCATATATTAACAATTCAGACAGGGACGTGTATGGCAGAAGCTCCTCAAGAACTTATGCAGGCTGTCAATGAAGCTTTGACGTTTTGAAGTTTTCGGAGCTTTGAAGTTTACCATGGGAAAGTCTTCAGGACAGAGGATGTGTCCCCTCCAGTTTTTTATTTCATTTTTTTATATCATAACAAGTTGAGTTTGTTTTTGTCTCATGCATTTCATGTACACACATGCACAATCACACACTCACCCTCCACTAGAGTCACAGTTGCACATCCATGATGCGATCCAGGCTTTCATGTTGTTTACGCCAAATTCTGACCCTGCCATCCAAGTATCTCAGCAAAGATAGAGATTCATCAGACCAAAAAATGTTTTTCCAATCCTTTAGTGTCCAATTTTGGTGAGGCCATGTGAATTGTTTCCTGTTCTTTGGTGACACCAGTGGCACACGGTGTGGACTTCTGCTGCTGTAGCTCATCTGCTTCAATATTCGACATGTTGTGCGTTCAGAGATGATCTTTGAAATACCTCAGTTGTAACAAGATGTTATTTGAGTTACCGCTGCCTTCCTATCAGTTCAAACCAGTCTGGCAATTTTCCTCTGACATCAACAAGGCTGGTGAGGAAACAGTTGTTATTCATTTACATTACAGCATTCGGCTGACATCCTTATTCAGAGCGACTTATATTTTTCTCTTTATACTGTAAGTGCCTTGCTCAAGGGTCCCACAGCGGCAACTTGATGATGCTGGGGTTTGAACCTGGGACCTTCCAATACCTTCCAATCCCCCCCCCCACAATTTCTTCATATTTTGCTTCGAAAGAGCCAGACTATCTTTAATGTAGTCTTGAGGAATAGTTCTCCAGGCTTCCTGAAATACTTTACTGGCTCTCATTTTCAGTCCAGTTCCTGTACCTGACCAGTTTCAGAGGAATGTTTTGTATGTTAAGCCACACAGTGAGCTATGAATCACTCACTCATCGTCTATACCGCTTAATCCTGTATTAAGGGTCACGGGGGGCCTGGAGCCTATCCCAGGAGACTTAAGGCACAAGGCAGGGTACACCCTTGGACAGGGTGCCAATCCATCACAGGGCACAGACACACACACATACACTCACACACTCATTCACACACTACCCGCCAATTTGGGAACGCCAATTAGCCTAACCTACATGTCTTCGGACTGTGGAAGGAAACCGGAGTACCCGGAGGAAACCCACCAAGCACGGGGAGAACATGCAAACTCCACACGCACAGAGACGGGAATCAAACCTGGACCCTGGAGGTGCAAGGCGACATTGCTAACCACTACACCACCGTGCCGCCTACTGTGAATCATTAACAAAAAGAAAAAGAAAATAGAATTAACCAGTGAGAAACAGGTGGAGGAGCACATTCACATTGCGATTAACACACCTCCCTGAAATGTATTAATTTTTTTAAATGACAGCATGCTCGGCCCTTGTAACAGACGTGCTACTAAACTGAAATGCAGAAAATAAAAATGATCATTTGGCCCAAAATTTAATCCATTGAATTTAAAGAGGTTCACACAGAACTGCATTATACATCAGCTGGAAAGAGGCCTCAGTGGGGAATGTACAAGGAATAATGTGTGCGCTGAAGACGACAGGCACTGAGGAGAATCTGCCACAAAGCGCCGTTGTTTTACTCTAGTCCAGCTCCAGTTTATTTTATTACTGCTTTTTTTTTACACTACTGGTATGGTAGATATTACATAAAGGATTGACGAGCGGTATTGCTGACACCGTAAAACATTTCAATTAATTTTTTACCTATCTAGGTATTAATAATGTCGATGATGATGATGATGATGATGATGATGAACAGAAAACTCACAGACACAGCAGGTGGTTGTGCAGCACCCCTGCTGGAGTGCATTGGTAATAACTTTATTGCAAAAATACAAGTTCCCTCAGCCCCAAGCATTTACAAATGAGTTCCAAACAGGAAAACCCATTGAAATGAGTTTACATCTTCAAAAAATCCATCTCTCTCTGGCTACAGCTGGCATTCAAAGGCTGATATTCATACAGACGTTAATATGTACATGTTTTCGATTCTGCAATAAATCACTTTCATCCTCAGTTAAAGGAAAAACCAGGGAGGTCTGGAGGAACACGCACACTCCTGCGCACACTCTCTCTCTCTTCTCTCTCTCACACACACACACGCTCACACACACACAGCTCTGTCCCAGTCTGTCTCTTTGCTGGTTGTTCAGGAGAGTGCGATTTGTTGCATAGCATACTCGTGCACCACCACTGCTACATTCTCAGACACCCTTTAGATGTAAAGTGTGGATTCAAAAAAATCACTAACATGGGCGAGCTTTGTAATAGTGCCAATCTTTGGTTAAGAAAAAGTTAAATAAATTCTGAAAAAAAAAAAAAAAAAGGTTAATCAATCTGAAGTTTAGCATTTAGCGCTTACATTTTAGTGTGAAAATAATTATCACAATATAGAATTAAGACTGATGGGTTAGATACTGCAACAATCAAACGATACTGTCATATCAAGCTTCTTCAAACCATTGATCAATCGTTGTTACAATGATTTATTTATATTACAATATGATCATAGCATAAAGTACCTGAAAGTACCTCTTGTGCAAAATGTCCAGAAATTCTTGAAAAGGACTTTTTTTTTTTATTTCTGCTATGCTTAAGTAGCTATCAGGGCCAAACATTCTTTAACGTTTTTCTTGAATCTTTTTCATTTTGCATTAAATGAAGTGAATCACAATTTTGCCAAAGAGATGTTTACTAAAACTACATGGAATGACTGTGACTCTTCTTCTCTTGGCCGGAGTTTCTTAATACAGAGACTCGACTACTATCGCATCAGCCTCGTTATCAGTGTTGATGCAGGTTACAAAAGAAATATAAAGAAAGCTTAACTTGGCATATCTCCCTATACAAATGGGAGAACTGTCAATAGAATTCAAATAGCAGTTTGACTCCAGCTTTACACTTCTGAAGTGTACTAAACTCGTCTTAATGCAGATAGTAACTAGAACCACTAAAATGAATTAACATTCCATAACGTCATAAAGTAGAGTTTCTCCATTCCTCTGGATCATTTCTAAGTATTTCAGAGTGTTCATATGTTTTTTTTTTTTTTTTTGTAATTATTTCTTTTACAATAAATCCATTGATTAGTGTATATTCAGTCAAAAGTAGTGAAGCAGTCTTTGCCTGTAACACTAGACAGAAAACAGGTGTGTGCTACAGGGAATGCCCGTACAAGAGGAAGAAAAGTTCGAGTTAGTCCCGTCCGCTCTCCACACTCGGGCTGCACGGATACATGCGTGTTCTGACTAAGAGCCAGAGCCGAGAAACGAAGGAATACAAAAAGGTGAAGAAAAAAAAAAATCAAGTACAGCTTCTTCCACTGTTTTCTTTTAACAGGGAGCATAAGTATGTGTGTCGGTCAATAAATCAGAACAAACTATCAGCTACTTGTCCATCAGCCCACAAAAAGTGAGTCGGTTCTTTCTAAAACAAGAGTAAGAGAAAAAAAATCCTTTCAAAATGGCAGAGGACAGGATGCGCTGTGGTGGGTTTGCTTGAGCTCATTGTGGGTTTTTACATTGGGCGCTGCTAAAGATCGATGGTTCCCCCCCCCCACACACACACCCGTGCACGCACACACCCAAGTGGGTTATTTCCATACACTTGTATAGTATTGTAGCTAAATGAAGCTATGCTACTTCTAAACCTAATCCTAACCTTAACTTCAGTATCCAAATAGAAATATTTTGATTTTATTATTTTTTTTTCAAAGAAAAATCTGTAATGATATTAGAAAAAAAAACAAAAACGGCGACCAAATGTCCACACAATGTTAGCATGTTAATACTGTCGATGCTCTATTTATATCGTCATGAGGACATTTGGTCTAACTAAGTGTTAAATGCATACCCACACGCAAGAGACGCACACACACCTTAATCGTGTGCAGTAGCTACGGAAATAGACCTCAGAGATAGTGAAAAGTTATCCAGGATGCTGCTGGATCTTGCCGGCTTTGCAGCTCCACGCAGTGCGTTTAATTAAGTTAAGTGCTCGGGGTAGAACGGCTCGCTGCGGGAGGGCCCTGGCTCAAAGCCTTTTTTGTACCACAGCATGCTGTTAGCGTGCCCGCCCCCCAACACATATACACACACACACACGCACACACGCACACACGCACACACACACACACACACACACACACACACACACACACACACACACACAC
>QMIH01000436.1:427655-444554 GCA_003987875.1 Clarias batrachus | reverse complement strand
ACACACACACACACACACACACACACACACACAAAGCTACTCAGTCCATCATATTATCCCAAACAGTGAACCGAAAAAAGAAGAAAATATGCTCTTTCCCTCCCTTCACCATGCTGAGGACAGGAAGGATAACACACTTTTAAAACACTGCTATGCAGGACAGAGGCTGACCCAGACCCATAATACATGAACATTGGAAAAGGCAGAGCAGCCCACCACACTCCGAATGAGAAAAAGGTTAAAGAGAGATGAAATAGCTAAGGAAGACACAGTAGGCAACACGCCACATGAATCAAGGAAATGTTTGCGAGCCCATCATGGTCCGAGAAACAGAGGCTACAGGAGGAATTTGGGCTTCAAGAGGGATCCAGCCCTCCAGAGCTGCTAGTGCTCCAGTGGGCTAGTGTAGCTAAAAGCTAGGGGATCTGGGATTAATCTCTGTTACAACATTCTAGCAATTACTTATTTGTATGTGCAGGGATCCTTGCGGGGGATAAAGCTGGACGGTGCCTAGGACACCAAGGAGACTACTGCCAAGGATGCCAGGGGCACAGCTCTAGTATACTTCACTGGTGGACTGGACTGAGCTTGACCCCTGTGAGACACAGCCAGAAACTTGGTGACCCTCTGGAGACGTCCTGCAAGGGAGGAGGATGGCCGAGTGTGAAAAACAAGATTGAAAGCAATTCGAAAGTGAACCTCAAAATAAATAAATAAATAAAAAAATCACATAAGAACAGATTGAATATCAAGAAGCACAACATACATAGAACGACGGGACTGTTTTGATCAAATTCCTGATACTGACACTTAAAGCAATCTGATGAGCACGAATAAACAGAAAGCAGTGCAAGAATAGCCTTCAGAGTTCATGGAGGTGAAGAATGAGACATTTTTACCTTGGGTGGTCCCACAAGACCCAGGCTGATGTAAGTAAATATAAATGGGAAAGGTGGAAGGCATGATGGACACACAGGACGACTGCATGAGTAAGAGACAGGGGTAAGAGGTGTGACATGATGTCGTCCTCATGCAAGATAGACTGTACGCATTACAGACAGACACATGGCTAGTGACAAAGAAACACAGTAAAGCTCAGTGGTTTGTTAAATGAGGAGACATAAGTGACAGTTATACAATATGGACACAGGATGGCAGTATAGGTCAGAATGATAGTCAGTACTCATCCTCATGTACATATGTAGTGAGTTATGTGTTATTGAATGAAAGTCATAGATTAAGCCATATCAGACCCATTAGTGCAAAAATACTCGTCATGTTTAACTGTAAAAATGAAATAAACCACGTAGAGACAGTGACATTATAGCAGCTGGTGTAATTTACAGATTATTCTATGTGATTATTCTAAAGATTCTTCTGTGTGGCATTTAAAGCAACAGCATTTTAAAGCCATCTGCTGACTAAGAGGCAAAGTGCAACTGAAAACACTTTAAACACTAAGGAGCCCTGAAGCGAGGTCAGAAAAGTGATCTTTACAAAAAATGAAAGACATTATGCAAATACTTTTGTGCAAATGTTTGTATTATAGTATATAATTATAGTATAATTGGGGTACAGAGGATTTAGACTGCATTCTGAGTCTGAGTTATTTATTTATTATTATGCCCCATACATTAATACATTAATTATAGAATGTTAATAATAATAATAATAATAATAATAATAACAACAATAATAATAATAATAATAATAATAATAATAATAATAATAATAATAATATACTGTCCAGGACATGACATGTTCTAATTATTATTATTATTATTATTATTATTATTATTATTATTACAATTGAATACAACTGTGTATATTTTCTTGTTACCATAGAAACAATAAAATGTTCGATTGTTATATATATATATCAATAACTGCATAAACTGTGTAACATATTCAACTATTCATAGCAAAGGACCCAAAGAATTTGTGACTGTTTGGTCAGAAGGTATTSATTAATTTTCTATAACTGTACCTCTGAATATAATTGACTTTTTGAATTCTCATCATACTGTAGATTCATAATAATCGAACATTTTATTGTTTCTATGGTAACAAGAAAATATACACAGTTGTATTCAATTGTTCTAATAATAATAATAATAATAACAACAATAATAATAATAATAATAATAATAATAATAATAATAATAATAATAATATACTGTCTATAGTGTGTTCTAAAATTATGCTGATGGCTGCTGTCTTCTACACTGTTCCACTGTAACAAAATACTGGGCATACGTTAAAAATTAAAGTCCTTGACTGTATATTTCACACAAGATCACAAGGCTATTGCCATATTTTTTTTTGTTCCTTTCTCTTTTTTCTGGCCTAGCCTCGGGACCCTGTTTGAGCTGTATTGTATTATTGTCAGGGTTAGGGAGGCACAAACTGTTCGGAGTAAATCACAAAAATGTGCAGTTAAATAGTATGTACACACCACATGAAGGTGTGTTCGTATCCAGTCCTGGAGGGCCACACCCACTAACTTGGCAATTGGCAAAATCACCAAACTTTACTGTATACTGACCTTTCAGGACTTTAAACGCCCCTGATAAAATAGTGATAAATGTGATAAAATAAATCTCTGAATGACTCTGAAGTGATGGCACTAGAGTCAGTTTTCCAGAGCTCAAATCTCTTTACCTCCTTTTGCAGCACTTTAAACAGCCTGTCACCTCCGAGCCAGTTTTAGCACCTGAGCTTTATATCTTGCTCTATATCTGGGATGTGAATAAGCTCCACTAAGCCCTTTTTTTCAAATTATAAACCTAAATTACTTTAATAAGCAGGCTGGGATTCACGTCCATGTTTGAAGTTGTGGGGGATATTTTATAAATGCAAGGAGTCTTATTAAAGAGTGTCTGTGCGTGAGAGTGTCTGTGTGTGCGTGTACTGTATATACATACATACTGTACATACAGTACATACATACATACATACATACATACATACATACATACATACTGTACATGTAGGTGTGTGCGCGGTTCTGTGCAAAGGTCTTAGGCAGGTGTTGAAAAGAATTATTTCAAAAATAGAAGTGTTAATAGTTTAGCAATTAACAAAAAGCAAAGTAAATAAACAAGAGGGATTCAAATCAATATCTGGTGTGACCACCCTTTGCCTGCAAAACAATTCATTCTCCTAGATACATGTACACACAGCTTTTGAAAGTACCCCACAGTTAGCTTGTTCCAAGCATCTTGGAGAACTAATCACAGATCTTCTGTCTCAAATCCCTCTGTCTCTTCATAGAGCCCAGACAGACCCAAAGATGTTGAGATCAGAGCTCTGAGGGGGCCAAAACATTAATTCCAGGACTCTTTATGCTGAAGATACAGTAGCTCTTAATGACACTGGCTGTATGTTTGGGATGCAAAATAAAACTTGGGGTCAATCAGACACCTCCTTGATCTCCGAGCAACCTGCGTCCTGCTTACAGCCACATATTACAAACTTTGACTCATCAGTCGAGACCACCTGATGCCGTTTTTCTGCAGCCCAGTTCCTATAGTTTAGTGCAAGGTTGAGTCACTTAGCTTTGTTTCCACATTAGAGGTATGGCTTTTGAGCCACAATTCTTCCATGAAGACCAGACAGATTTTGGGACTACCTGGATCCCACTGGTTTCTGCCAATTCTTTGCTGATGGCACTGCTGGACATATTCCATTTTTGATGTGTCTTTCGTCTGCTGCGTTTCCTTGGCTGACAACTGTGTCTATGGTCCCAAATAAAGCCGGTTTCTTTACAGCACATCTTGAAACCCCAGTCTGCTTTGAAATCATTGCCTGGGAGAGACCTTGCTGATGCAGTATAACTACTACTTGCAATAGTGTGTGACCTGTGACTTAGTAGCAGAGTGTGTTTAATCCTCGTTCACAGCTGTTTCTATTTTAGTTAATGACTGTATTTCAATCCACATATGAAATTGATGATCATTAGCGCCTGCATGGTATAACTGTTAATCTTACACCTGACTCTGATCCTATACTTCCCTGGCTTTGTGCATTAGTAAGAATTGATGCTGGCTTGAAGGGTAGTCAAACCAAATACTGATTTAGATTTAGAGTTTTCCTTTGTTCGCGCACTTTGCATTTTGTAAACTGATAAAAGTAAACAATTACAATATATAAAAAATTATGTATTAACATAGTTCATTTTTTAGAACTGCTTAAAACTTTTGCACAGTATTTTGTATGTGTGTGTCTGTGTGTGTGTGTGTGTCTATTTGTTTGCTCTGTTTGGAAGATACATACAAAGCTGCGTGAGACAGCAAGATGGTCCTGTCTATGTCCAACTGCGGTCCCGCTCAAACTACGAGCGATGCGACGCAGGTGGTCCGGATCATAATGCCTATCATCAACTAGCTGGATAGAGAAAAATAACACATATAGTCACACATAGTCCCAACCACAAATCACACTGAGAACAAGGAACAATTTAAAGTGGCGTAAAGAATAAAAAGAAAAATGAAAGCAAACTCACTAACATCTTAGCACACATAAAAACTACTCATGCAGTAATCTAATTCATTTCTCTGTTCTTTTTGACAAAAGAGGTTTCTAAAAGGTTGGCAAAACAAAATTCTTTTTATTTTTGGAGGTTTTAAGTTTTTGAAACCTTTTGTTGTAATATTTAATATTTAGTTATTGTCTTCATTATTATTCAAAAATAATAATAATAATAAGAAGAAGAAAATGCTACAATAATAATAAAAAAAGTCTGCTTTTTTTTGCATAACCATTTAGGCTTCATTTAATGAAAAAACAGGTAGATCGAAACAAACATGTCCACATGTTCCCCCAGTGGAAAAAATGTCACGTGTGAATGTCTCACCATGTCTGTGTGCGCAATGGAGCTGAAAGAGCCTGGTGCCCCAAATGCAGTTCTCTCCAGCTCGGCCGTGGGGGTCTGTGAGCGGCCCACCCCAGAGAGGAGCTGCCGTGCCGCCGGAGTCACTGAACAAGCACATTACAACACAGCACAAAACACTCATAATCCTCGGTGCACGCAAATACAGAACTGACATTTTTTACAAACCACTAAACCTTAAATCGTGTGCAATAGACATGAATCCCAAACCTGTGATAAATGTCATACAGGTTGTGTCATGCGCTGGTGGCCAAAAGTATTATGACAACATATACTATGTATTATACTGTAGTTCTCCCTGTGCCTGAAATGGGTGATTTCACTAATTAGGTCTAAGCTGTCTGGCTGAAGAGTTAAACTGGCTATATGACAATGGTATTCAGTTTCTGGAGCCACAGCCTGGGTCATCCCCGATCTTAAAGTCAAAAGAAATCTGTTGGACAATAGTGAAGAAGGCAGTAGCAGTCAAGAAACTGTTGCCGGATTTAGCAGGTTATGAAGAATAAAGGAATTAATTTTAAATATTGATTAAGGTAAATCAATGTCATTGCATAAAATAAAAAAATTAAAAAATTGTATTATCTTGATTGTCATTATGTAAAACATTTGAGAACATCACTGAATTTCAGTGTCTCGTTTCTTTTGTCTCAATAGGTTTGGCCACCACTCATATTTGTACAATAAATATGGGCAAAAGACAATGTAAAGTACGTTCATAAAAATATTTCACCCAGGTTTATTGTGTTGTCAGTATATGAGGAAGTGATACCCATACCTGGTTTCCCAGCGGCTGGACTGGGACGACGACCTGCCCGCAGACTAGCCTGGTACAACGAGTCTAGCTCTGAAAGCTCCTTCTCCTCAAACTCTGCAGCCTGAGCCTCAGGCTCAAACTGAGAGCTGGCAAACTTTTTGATACTCTTGCTCCTGGAGCTCATTGGACTATGGGGTGGACCGTTCCATCCATGTGAGCGTGGAAAGACAGTGGGTCTAATGAGGTGGCTCTGATCTGGTGGGGTCTCATGGGGCGTGACCACAGCATCAGGGCGGTCAAGGCTCCAGGACGACCAGTGACGAGCTGTGACAGGAGCGGGTGGGGCGTGTCTAGGGCTGGAACGAGACAACACGGGTGAGGGGGGTAAGGGAAGATTGCATAAGGGTTGCCTTACTGGGGCTCTGGGGTGTTCCTGCACACTTTTCTCAGGCTGAGGCAAAATGTTTGCTGCATAAGGATGGGGGCTATCAGAAGTGCCCCTCCACAGGGATGAAACAGGGGATGTAGAAGAGGAAGCTAAAGGCTGCTGGTGCTGGGAAAGCTCTTCATCTTCATCCAGAACACCCCAGAATTCCAGGGGAAGAGACGGCAGGGAGATGGCCAGGTGCTTATGGATGGGTCGGATCTGGCCGCCTGAGGCCTGCAGGACATCGGAGAGTTTCACACTGCTCCATTCTGTTTCTTTCAGTGACTGATCGCTTCCTTGAGTAGGGTCTGGTGGGTGTGGCTGAGGTAGGGAAGTGTGGGGAGTGTTAAGTGACAGGCGGTTCAAAGCAGAAAGTGAATTAGAGGTGAGCGGCTTGGTCTGGGCAGGAGGCGGCGGGCCAAGGGATGCGTCTTGATTGACTTCCCACACCTCCTCCTGATTGTCTGTCAGCAGTATTTGGACCGAGCCAGGCTGTTCACTGCAAAAAAGAAGAACAGGATCAAATTGAGTTTCCTCAAGTAAATGGTAGTATCAAATAGTGACAAAGTCAGCAACTGGTTATTGAAGAACATAAGATTTTCACATATTTTCAACTTTGCATTTCATTGCTTAGATACAGTATGTATCATACGTTACATACAGTATGATTAAACCTTAAAAAACAAAGGGTTCAATTTCCAAAAATACTTTCATGCACTCTTATTCTCTTTAATTCTTAAAACAAATTATGGTACGACCAAAGACATTTTGTCATCAAGAGACCAAGCTCAAGGAGACTTGAGGCAGTTTCATCTTGGTTAACGTGACATACATACAAACATCCATACATCCATACTGTACATATAAACACACACAGAAAGACATCATTTTCATAGCCACTACATGAAGCACAAGATTTAAAGCAGAAATAAACATGCATTTAATTTTTACTATCCATTTATCTGGAGGACAAAATAGCTGGATTCCATTAGAACGTTATCAGTCAGTATTTAAACTCCTCTTCCATCTTCATAAGGTGTTCAGAAGTTGTTTCTAAGAGCTAATAAAGCAAGCGTAGAGCTAATTATTCTGGATCAATGCACAAACAACTAAAGTTAGTCAGACGATTTTACCGTTATAGCCTTGCTCAGAGCTGTGGTAGAGGAAGCCCGACTTCCCTTGAAGAATATGTTAGAGAATGGCATGATTAAAAAGTGAAGCCATGTTTAACGTTTAGGAGTGTGCTAGTGCACTAAAAAGGGTGGCTCATTTAGCCCGCGTGCCCCTGCGTTGATTGGTGCAGTCAGTGAAGTACGAGTGCAACCATTCCTGATGAATGTGCTAGCGCACCAACTCCCTGTAAATACTCCTCAAACAGCGCGTTAGCTAATTACCCAGGGGGCTTCAGCCGGGTCAGCCCATACATCACATCAGCACCTCTGATCGATAGGGACGAATGAGAGAAGAAAAAATTGGGGTGTGAAATAACCACACTCCATTGATCACACTGCAGCGTCCCCCGCTGCCTGCAGCCCGGCTCTCCTGTAGTGTGACTATCATCTGACAAGAGCGCCAGCAAACACCGCAGATTTCGTAATAAGCCCACGGCTATAATGAAAGTAGCGACCGTGCTGAAAGTGATGTGCTGTCCCTTTGAGTAAGCTGTGCTGGCAGTGTGGGTGGCTGACCTCTGCTTCTTCAGTGTACCAGAAATCTTTAACCGTCTTCTAGCCCCGATCCACTAGGAAGTTTACAGGCTTACAAGAGATGCATAAAGACTTAAAGCTATTGTATGTACATTCACGGCATTTGGTAGACGCCATTATCCAGAGCAATTTATATTTATCACATCGTATATATGTGTTGAGGAGTCGACGGTTGAGTGCCTTGCTCAAGTGGTGGAGCTCTGAACCTATGACCGTCTGATCAGCAATCCAAGATCTTAACTCCTAAGCTATGCCTGCCATGTACTGTATCTAAATAGAAGATTTTCCAAACTAGAGTTTGTGTATACAGGGTTTTTCAGTAGCTACTAGGTGCTTAGACAAAAAGGCTGCTCTTGTTTAGGTTAAGACAGATGTTTTTTAGTTAGTTTTGTCCCCTATAGCAATTAGTTAAAAAAAAAAAAAAAACCCTGTGCATATATTCATCTCTAATACATGCACTCCAGTTTCTAATATGATGGGCTTAAATACGCTCTTTGAAAGTGTTTTTCTGACAAGTGCAGGACAGCATTTTTTTTTTTATTCAAAAAAGTTTTTTATTCACTTTCTAATTATCATTTCCATTAAAGTTGGATTTGTTGTATATCTAGTTTATCTTTTTCTTTTTCATAAATGAAAAAGTAGACTTTTTGAACTTTTTCAGGCCCATCACTTATAATTATTGTTAATAAATAAATTAAAATCGTATACTACTTTAATTTTAGCCAAGTCAAATCTATATTAATGGCTTTTAATTCATATAACTGAGCTGCTGTGCAAAATATAAGGTGGTGTTCAGATGAATGTGGGACTTGTCAGGAGTGTCTCATGAATGAAGGTGTAAAACCAGTTGACTCTGGGCACAGTACAGTATGCTGATGACTTCAAGCACAGTATGGTGATGAGACTCTTAGAGGCTTGGAGCCCACTGCAGTGACTGGTATATTTAGGTAAATACGGCCTGAACAACAACCATTAATCAACATTAATGAATCAATATCCATTAAACAACTAACCACTGATCTAAAGACCCCTTTTTCTGTTAGTTAACATGGAGACCATTTTTGTGGGCCGAGCAGAGCTGGAACAAAAAGAATTCCTTGAACATGCCAACTAAAAGTAAACAGTAACCACCAAGACCATATTTATTTGATGGGCGATCTGACAGGATCATGTCCAGACATTCACACATTCATATTGTTTTGCACCACAAATAGATTTTTGTGTCTGCAAAACCACAACCCCGCTTTTTAATTCACATCTGCTTTCAGGACACCATTAGTTTTGGCCATTTAAGGCTATGTTAAGGTATTTAAGATATCTTATATATTTAAGCTATACTGTATTTAAGGAATTAAGATTTAAGCTATAGGCTTATACAGCTATATGGCTATAATGCTGTCAATGCTAACCTACTCATATAATTACAGAACATTAAATAGCAGACCAACGTCAACTAACCATCCAGGTGCTTAGCGTTGTACGGAAAAAAAAAAATATGATGCTATATCTCCAATTTCTGATTAATGTAAGATGGCCATGAAAACCTTTAGACACATACTGTATCCGTCCCTTCAACCGAAAATCATTCATTTAATCTTACCTGATATGGAGTGTGTGCTACAAACACAAGCGTTTTTGATGATCGTCTCAGTAAGGGCCTTTTATTTCATCGTGTTTAATAAAAGCTGTTTTAGATTTGGCTTGGTTAGAGCCATTACTTATTCGATTCTGACACTCAACAACTCAGCAAGATGACATAGCCGGAGCCTAGGGTGATTTGTGTGTGCCTTCAACTTTCCACTGTTTTGCCTTCAGCTAACATTGACGTGATCATGACATACAGTACAGCAGGCTCTTACAGTAGTAAGAATTACTACAATATGTGAGGTGTTGGATTTTCTTTAATAGGGAGCTGATTAATTAAAAGTTATTCCCATTACAGAGTATAAATGTAACAATGTAACACTTGTCTGCTCGGGGTAAATCAAGTAGTGTTGATGGTGTTTCCAATGTGTATTTTCATAAACCAAGTATCTCTTGATGAAGTAAATGCTCTGAATTACCGGCTGTCCAGTGACATTCTTTGAAGAGCTACTACATCATATCTACAAGTTCAAGGTCATATTAATACGACCCAAGCAACATAAAAGTAATACAATGAAAAATGCACTGACACAGCATCTCAAAACCTTTGACATCACTTTCTCAGGTGAACTACAGACAGACAAGAGGGAGCAGGCTGAGAGTTTTTTTTGGACAGGCAATAAGCCGGACACACGGGGAGGAGACAGTGGAGGTACCTGCGAGACCCCTGTGGGCGGCCGGGCTCCTGCGGCTGCTCTTGCTGTTGTTGCTGCTGCTGAATGCGCTGTTGTAGGCCTCGAGCTCTCCTCATGCATTTTTGCAGCTTGGCGTCAGCAGCCATAGTCCTGCTATGAGTGTTAGCACTGCCCTCATGCATGGAAAATCTTAGTTTAGCTACAAATGTAGGAAAAAAAACAACAAGAAAAGGAAAGAACAAAGTAAAGAAAGCAGAAGAAGAAGAAGAAGAAGAAGAAGAAGAAAGGAAAGGAAATGCAGAAAAGAACAAAGAAAAGAAAGAGCTGAGTTATGAGGGGCCCACATGCAGACCGTTTGCTTGTAGTAGAAACGACAGTAGTGTGATTTGAATAAAGAAGAGGAGGTAAGGGGAAATCGCCCACCTTTCACCCAAGAACGTGGCCTAGGATGTGTTCAATAGGCAAAGCTTTGCACACTGTTTTATCATGACATCCTTACATTCATAAAAATATACACATGAAAAATGAAGAATGTCGGTTTTATCTCCTATAAGAAGAAATCTTGTGTAAGAAATCTTGTGCAGGGTTTTGCTCACTGAACATACCAGTCCCATATGAGTGACATGTAAGGTAAGATTAAACAAGGTATGGAGGAGCACAAGGCTGTCCTGATGTCCCAGGAAGAGAGAAACCAATAATAACCAAACTCTGAGAAAAATGTTCCCGTTTCCTTTTCAGTAAGACTGCATGATAACAGATAATCGCCACCAGAATCATCACTACCAAATTATTGGAATTAAATTCCTATGTAGAGGGAATTTTTTTTTGTTTAGCACTCTATCATATAGAGCTTTAATAAACTTTTTCCACTTTGATAAACGTGTGATTGGCAAATTCAGAATTATTGCATAGTTATACTCCTAGGCTTATGCTTAAAAACGTATTACACAACACAGGGCAAAAACAATATCTTAAACCGTAAGTCCCTGTATAATCTATTGTAATATAATACAAGCATTTTTGTTAGCAATATGCTCACTTAAAAATTATTGGCATTCCTAAAAATAACAAATGGTGAAGTCTTACACTGTAGAGGGCAAAAGTAGTGGCTTCTCATAACCACTTGAAAGCTATAGCAAAGTCTTAACCTCCTGGTAGAGGCATCCAGGCACCCAGTGGAATTTATGATGCCATTAATCTTCACAAGAGCTCCTGGACAACTCACGGCCAAACAACTGCCTCCTAAAGTTTGGCAATAACTCTGGAGCTTTATGCACATTAATACACACATGCATAGTAAATCTGTTAACAATTTGGGCCAATAATTGGATGCATCCTTTTACGAAGAAAATTCAGCAATCCACCGGAGCATCCACCATGCACAATTAAAATGCATGATTTAATGCACCAACTGAAAAATCATTTTCAACAATATTATACTCTCACATGATTGTTAAGCTCACCAGTATCGTAATTCTGGCTAATCGATTTAAACTAAATCATTCAATCGACATCAAAATATGATTTATTATGCAGCCTTACATTTTAGGAGTCTAAATTGTGTGTCGGTTATTGACACGTCTTTAAGGATAGAGAAGATGATTTGGTTGCTCTCCTGTCTGCAGCTGTTACATGGAAAACGGCATGGGGGTGTTGCTATGGCTCCCTGAAACTTGTTTTATTTAAGCCTGAAAGATCATTAATTCTGCCTTTCAAAAATGTGCTATTTTCAGTACATTTAAGGCTGCTCAACACCAGCTGCGCTTTGGTTCAGTGTAACCGCTGCTGACGTCCCCCACTCAAATCTGAGCTGAGAGAGGCGGGCGAGGGGACAGGAAGGACAGGAGGGGTTTAGGCCAGCAGTACCACACGCGCGCACACAAACACTCACACACACTACAGTGCAAACAAACGCACATAGACACCAAGCAGGAGCACAGCTGGAATACACACTCTGATGCACAGACAGGAGGACACACAGAAGAGGCAAGAGAGAATGAAAGCAAGAGAACAGACAGACAGACTGAGAGAGAGAGAGAGTGGCAGACAGAGTACTACTTATGGACTACAAGGTCACAGTAGAAGTCCTTAATCTGGGCCATTTACCCAACAGAACCAGCTAGAGTTTTCCACCACACTGAAAACATCACCTCAGAGACCAAGCCTCATCTTTTCACAGTCTGAAAACTGGATGACTTTGACAGGGTTTAGACTGTTAGACAGAATGGAACAAGGGTTTCAAAAAGCTATATTTATACAACCTGGCTTTTCCCTTTCCCTGCAGAAAATACACACACACACACACACACACACACACACACACACTCATCACAGCACAACAGAGAGGGACATGGAGTGTTTGCTGACCTGGATAGCAGTTTGTGAGTGGGGCGTGGTATAAATAGCTTGGTTGAGACTTTTGCCTGGCTAAAAAAATTATACTCACTTAATTAAATCTACGCAGCGCTGCGAACCAAAACTCAGAGTGAAAAAGCCAGGCCTGGAACGGGACAAACCGGTCCTGACGTGACGCGAAATATTAGGTCGAAGTTGTTAGTTAGGTCTAGGACAGCACAGCAAGTCCACTATTTCTCTGCTGTATGAAATAAGCATCTCATCGAACTTAACCGAGTGGAATGTTGAGTGTGGACAGTGGGCAACGTTTAGTTCATTCACTGTGTGTTTTCATTCCAAGGACTAGGTTTTATATTGCATCAGATCAACACGAACAGGTGTTGACATTTGTACAATTAAATAATTCATCGGTTAAATGAATTTTTCACTCTGCATCTCAGTGGCAGGCAGCGCACATACAAAGTTAGGAGGAACGACCATCTGCTGCTGCTCCTGAAATAAACGTCCTGATGTAATTGCCCAATTTAGCCGGAATATTAAGCGCTGGAATTTCAGTAGCAAAAAGGCTACATTGCCTAGCATTACATCATCAGTGGTGTGTCCACGTTTTAAGACATGAACATACTGTAGGATTAAACGCTTTTAAAAACTAAGGGGCAATCACACATCTGTGAACATGTCCAGATTATTGTGTGGATTTTTGTGTCTACTAGCAATGAAATACAGAAAAAAACAACCATTCCAACACACATCTTTCAATTATTTTTTTGAATCCACGCTCTGATTTCATTGGTCCTCAACTGCTGGACCAACAGCATTACAACTTCAGCATTTCTGATCACTAGTTCTCACACTATATCAAACAATCTCAACATAACCTTGTCTGGTTTGTATACCAAACCATGAGATACTGTAGTGTGTTCTCAGATAATATATTAAAGATTTTCGGTTTTACTATAAAGATCGATCAATCTTATGATTGAGCTACAATTACTAAATGGTGATAAAATATTAAATGTAGTATCAATTACCTTTTTGGAGAAAACCAAAGATGATGCAGACCTTGCAGCTGTTTAAAGCGGGCTAAAAGAAGGCACCCTTTGTTTAAAGTGAGCTGGAGATCATAAAGAGTTTTTTTGTCTATAAGAACATAGCTCTGCCAGACATGTAGGCTGGTAAAATTATATTAATTCATGTGATTCATTTCTATTTCTGATTGTATCTGTAGATTTGCTGTGAGTTTTTTTTTAAATAATCCTATACCATAGAATTTTTCCTCCCTATCTTTTAGGCAAGCGCTGTTGCAGTGGTCACACTCTTAGATTTGACTTTTTAAATGAATCTGACACTGACAAATGTCTTGGTCACAATAGAACTACATTATGCACTCTCAAAATTTTCGATCAAAACACATATTTTCCCCATAAAAAAAAATATATATATATATATATTTTTTTAGATTCTAGGCAAACCTACCTGAACCAATAGATAAAACAGAATTTTTTGACAAAAACAAAAAAAAAATGACATGGTGTGAATACTTTCTCTCTTTGCCACATCACTGGCCATGCCTCAAACAAGTGATGCCATACTGTAGTAACACTCTGGTTACCCTGACTCCTTTCAGAATGGATTTGCTTCTAGACATATATGCCTAAGCCTTTTAGCTTATGATGCACTAACCATATATCTTTTTTATAACATGCTGTAAAAGCCACCAAATCTACATCCACTTCTGTCTACACACCAGATTTCAGATAGCAAGTGCTTTTTAAAAGCATTAGATTATCAGTGGCAGTGTAAATTCAACAAGTCAGAGAGAGAGAGAGAGAGAGAGAGAGAGAGAGAGAGAGAGAGAGAGTCACGCAACTAGAACATGAAGAGGACAATGAACGCAAGAAAGGACGAATGTTAGGACAGGTACAGAGGGAGAAGCGGAAGGCGAACAAAGGCAAGCGGACAGCTGTGGGGCAGGGGGCAGCGTTGGTGGGAAGGGTGGGCATGTCTTGTGCTAGTACTAGGCATAGCGGGCAGGGGTACAGTCACCATTACTTACACACAACGTGGCGCAAGAGTGCCAGGGCGGTGGCTGGGTCTCCAGCCTGCTCCAGGCGCAGCGACTGCTCTAACAGAGCATCCGCCTCTGCCAGGCAGCGCTTAAAACTGCACCCCTTCCCTGCAATTAACACACCAAGGCCAGGCTGCTGAAAACATGCACGCACACTGCCCGTGGCACACCGGCGAGCTCCAGATAAACACATAAACCTTGCCACTTTAATGCAGAAATAAAAGATGCAAAAATATCACCAGTAGAGATGCACCCAGTTAGCTGCACAGAGACAGAGGCATGCACTCGTTCTGAGAAAACCACCCTGATAGAGTTTGGACTACCGGACTAATCAAGAGCTGTCTTATTAACACATGCATAGTAGTGCTTCAGTCTCTTGATGATCCTGTTGTGCTGCTGGATTAGATTAACTCCCACTGTTCACACTTCTAGAGGACAGGGAACATGTGGTTCCGGATTATAACATGGGTCAGTTCAGGTGTTCACCCTTCTTCCTGGTTTCTACCATTTGTTTACTTCCTCTTTCATCGGGGCATCCAAGCTACTGAACCCAGAGAGAGGAAGTAAAAAGAGCAAGGGCAAGAAAAATAAAACACCCAAATACATGCATGCAACAACATCATTATCGGCACCCTTTAGGAGAACAGCGGTAGCGTTGTTTCTTCCCAGCTCAATCTCCGAACCTGAGCAGGGGTTACTGTCTATGTTGAGTTGTGGGTTTGATACAAGTTCACTGTTTTCCTCGCACCTCACAGAAAATGCTGGTGGCCATACTAGTGTGAAATGCGCACACACACACACACACACACACACACACGTGCACGCACACACACACACACACACACACACACACACAGGTTTTCTGCAGCCACCATGACCCTGAACAGGATAGGAGACTTGTCAAATAGGAACGGCTGAAAATATTCTGTGGTAATACAGTATAATTATATATAAAATTTAATATGAATACAAAATATGTGTATTGTGCAATGCTCAAGTCTGATTTGAAACGAGCCGCCCCAACACACAGTGTAAGATGATGGAGTCCCAAAGACCCGATTTATTTATTTATTTATTTATTTATTTATTTTGATCAAATCTGAAACGTAAGCGAGTGCTAATAATTTCGAAACCAGTATGTTGCACTATTCAATATAAGATGAGAATTTAAGACTAAATATACTGTGCATGTATATATACTGTACACGCGCATATACTTCATATATTCGCACAATTTCATGAAAGGTGCCAATAAGTATGAAGTTGACCATACAAGTATGTCCCTATTCTTTTTTCTTAGAACTGTTTCATGTAACTAGCAGGAACGGTGTCTGTTGCCTGTCCTGTGTGGTATTTACCCTGGTGCTGGAGTTCATCCAGGTCCATAAACTTGCTGGGTTTGGGATTGAAGCCCATGGCTGCTTCTCTCTCTTTTTCCTTCTTTCTCTGGAGCTCCTGCTGCCTTGCTCTGCGTGCTACCTCCTCCTGGAGCTCATCAAGTTCACTGCGGCCCTCCCCTGCACACACACACACACACACACACACACACACACACACACACACACAAACAATTGAATGAATAAATATTCCAATTTCTGAGCAGTTAGGAGTATCTTCAATAGGCAGTAAATGCTGACATTTCGTGCAACTCACCCAGATTTACAGGGCTGCTGCTCCAGCTGGGTGATCGCGCGTCTTGCAAGATGGCACTGCTGCTCTTGGATTTTGGCACCGTTCGCCAGGATGGTCCTGAAGTCATTTGCCTTTTACTGCTGGCCTCCCTGAGTTGAGAACACAAAGGTATCCAGGAGCGAAACAAAAGATCACCAATTTGAGACACTAGTGCATGTGAACTTCGTTCATGCATTCTAATATACCATACTGTGCAAATAAATGCAAAACAAAAATTTTAAAGCCCAGTAAACAGTAATTAATGAAACAAAGTCAGTATTTGTTGTGGCAACAAACAAAGGTCAGGTACTATTTGTGCAGTTTTATAACGAACTTAAATTAACGAGTTTTACCGAGCACCCTGCAGAACCACACACAGTTCATCTGAGGACTTTGATTGATGCATCTGCTTCTTTGTTTGCATGCAAAACCTGGCAACTTTCATTTTTTATTATTATTATTTTTTTAATCTGAAAAATGGTCGCTTATATAATATGCTGCTTTCTTTTCTGGCATAGAAATATCTTTTTGTAACTTCTAATTTTGTGGTGGAATACTAATGTCTGAAAATCTGAAATGTTTTTGTACTAACTCAGTAATAAAGTCCTAAAATAATAATTAAAAATATATATATTTTAAATATTATTATTAATTATTATAAAAAATATTTTGTACATTACTGCATGCCGCTTGTCACACACGCACACACACACACACACACACACACACACACACACACACACACACA
>QMIH01000436.1:406171-427452 GCA_003987875.1 Clarias batrachus | reverse complement strand
TATTATTTTTTTTTTACTACCAAATGAAAATTTTAATGTTCACCAAGTCCAACAGCACCGAAGCTATGGCAAGCTTTTGTTTCAGAATTATGAAATCAGATAATGCCAGGATTATTATATTCCTATAATTATAGTTGTGAGCAGTATTAAAAGTGCACTTCTTCCAAGCACTCCCTTCTAACACTGCGGCGAGAAGAGAGCAATTAGCATGTGCATACTTGTGAACTCCACCCTCAGCCAAGATCCATGATAATTACTTGCCAAGCTTTAAAATATTAATGAATCTTAAGGTCACAATGTTGAAGTGTTGAGAAGCTCGAAAGTAACATGACTGGAATACCTAGGTGCACTGGTGCTGAGGTTCTCATTAAGAGGCATGTCCATGCTGATGGGGCTGCTGCTGTTCCTCTCGCTGCTCTCATAGCCACTTTCCATCCTTTGGATTAACCTTGGCGGCTGAGCCATGCCACGTGGAGCGGCCAGGACTGGAAGGTGCCTCGCTCCTACGTTCGACCCACTTCCCACTATATCCATGGGCTGGGTCTCTGCGGAGTCCATGACATCTGCTCCCGTCTCAGAGAAGGATTCGTTAGGCGTCTGCGGATTGGCATCCTCGGGGAGTGGACTCGGACCTAGCCGTTGCCTATCACGGCTAAAGATGCTGTCGATGTTCAGCGCTTCTCGTCTTGGCCTCCAGCATGGCCTATAGCGCCCCCCACTGGAGCTGGACTTGGACTCACTGCTGGTGCTCTCATCCTCCCAGTCCCTGGCATGTGGCCCAGCATCAGATCCTCCGGCACCCGAGCCCACTTTCTTACAATCGGGCAGTCGTCCTAAAGACAATGGTCGTGATGGGGACTGAGGAGCTGTCTTCTCTTTCAGGACATCACCTAGACAAGGAATATAGTCTGTTCAGGTGAAAATGATTGTTTAAAGTGGCACACATTACATTTTGTAGTTAGGTTATTATACTCAGGTTATTTTGATGTGAAAGAAATAAATGTATTAAAAAAAAAAAAAATTAAAGTTGATTGCAATCCCCAACACTCCTACCACTTACAGCTCCTATCAGGAGGATTCACATGTAGGCGAATGGGTTGGGTTTATATTTCTATAAAGCCTGAAAAAATATTGGGTATTGTACAGCTGTAATGCCATACAAATAAAAAAGGTGGCTCGATGATATTAGTCTGCCTTTGCAAAGTACACAAACCTGAGAGTTACAAGTATTAAGTCATGCAGTAATTGCTTGTGTGTGTGCACATGGTACAGGCATCATATTTTTACCTGCAGAGTCCATGCTGTTCTGTGAGCCGCTGCTGTCCTGACTGCACACCACAGTTCCCTGAGAGTCTGAGGAAAAATGGGAGGCCATGGACTCGTGGTGTGAGCGAGAGTGCTTATAACTGTAACTGTCTGTGGAAGAGTCTGTGCGTGTGTCGCTCGAGATGGACGGCTCCCTCCCTGAAGATACAACAACCACAATGACACCGATTTTCAATGCAGTAGTGTTGTATAATACCCGAAACAATATTACATACAAATATACTACATACATTCTTTATATGTCACTTTCAGCATGCATTACAGTATACCCAAAGATTTGCTTTGATATCAACAAAAATGAATTATTTACCAAAAGATAACCCACTTGGATGTCAGGCTGGATGAACTGCATGAATGAGTACTGGTGTTCCTATTAATGTGGCCAGTGAGTGTAATTAGCACAAATATCTGTATTTTTTATTTAAAAAATTTTTTAATGCCCCAGTGTTTACAAAAAATATTATTTAGAGGATATTTCTGCTAACTGATTCAAGCATGAATAATTAATTTTGTTGTTTAAAATGGTTTCTGTTCAATCAACATCTTTTCATTTATTCTCCACTTTATACTTTATCGTCCATTCTCTTTCCATATTGTATTGTCAGTTTTTTTTTTTTTTTCTCCTACCAGAGTCTTCACTGTCATAGCCGGCTTTGCTGCAGTGGTGCAGCTCCAGCTGAGCAGCGGGCATGTCCTGCGATGCCACAGGCGTCCCACGGGGGTCAGCATAGAGCAGCAGCAGGGGCTGGTAATGGCCTTTTATACACCGCGAAACCACGTCTTTCCACTTGGGCCCGATCTGTTACACGCAAAACACGTTAATGAACTTTTCCTTCATGAGTGAAAGAACGAAATTCTGGTTTAAACCGCGGTTACCTCTTTGACGTGGGCATCATCGAAGTACATCCATTTGCGTATCTTGGTTTGGAAGAAAAACGTAGAGTAATGCTTGCCGTAGTAACACACCATGCCCACCAGGTAGAGCTCTGATTGCTTGGCGCGGTCATCCGTCACTCTGTAGAACAGCTAGGAAGGACAGAATGAGCGTGAGAAGCCTAGCTGGAAGAGCCAACCGAGCAGTCCACTTAAGTGAATGGTTTAGCATGGAGCGGCCAACATGAACAGCAGAGTAAGACTAAATCATTACGAATACTGACTCATCAGCACTATGGGAGGGCGTCCTGACTTATACGCTTCACAGGGATGGTTTAATGAATACATTTCACACAACGATACAGCCATAAAAGTTGCATGATTGAGGTTTGTGGGGGAAGGGGTGGGGATATCTACAATGCTAAGGATTCAATTGAGTTTCGATTCAGTGTTCTATGATGCGATAATAAATCAATATTTTCTACATTTTTATGCTGATTCTTTTAAACGACATAAAGGTTTATTTCCAGTATGATTGCTCAAGTCTTGAAAAAGATCTTTTTTTATCTGGCTTAATAAGCTTATAAGCTTATTCTACTTTATTTAGCTCAAAAACTATATATTTAATAATGGTCACATATGCAAAGAGAAAATCCACATTTTAATATTTATGGGCTAGTTTCTACTCTAAATTTTTTTTTATTTATTCATTTTAATTTATTTTTTCGCAAAACCTTTTGCCTTAATGGCTGGTTTCAATATGGGAAATATATGGGATTCATATGGTGTGTGTGTACTTTACCTTTTGTTTTTGTTTTTTTGCACATTAGAAAAAGATATTCCATAAAACTAAATACATAAAACATCTCAGTAGTTGAAACTCTTCTGTGTAAATGAATACAAAAAGAATGTAAAGAATTATAGATAAATGTGTACTATTTTAATAAATAAATACGATCTACTATGATTTACTCTGTGATGTGGACACACAGCGCAGACCTTAAAGGCTAAATTAGGACTAATAATTAGACTAATTAATATTCTAACACTGGAATATAAAATCTTAAGTGATTAAAATTTGAATGCAATTTTAATGAACTTTGACTATCCTATCCTATAATAATTTTCAGAAACATTTAATCAGAAGCGTTTGTTCCTTCTGTCAGAAGAAGCACAGTCTTTAATAAGTCATCAGGGCAGAACATAGCAAGATATTTTTGGGATGCATTTGAAAAAGGATTGAAAATTTTAATCGGTGTGTAATTAAAATTGCTAAGCAAGATCTCTCTATAGTACACATCGTCTCTTCAGTATCTACTGGAGTACTGTAAATGCTTAATTGGAACTTTAATATGTCTAAGCTGAGGGAGTGAGAGGGGTGAATGTGTGTCTTACATCCCCCAGACGTAAGCATGTGCCCAGGCTGTGGATGACGTCCTCGGCGAGGTCCGAGTGGTCCGAGTCCCATACCAGGCCGATGCTGATGATCTCAGGGGAATTCATCAGGACGCGGCGAATGCGCAACATTTCTCCGCAGTTACTCTGAGAAACAGAAACAGAAGAGCTACTGTCCGACTGTGAGGCCAAGACAAAAAAGCATAGGTTCTGTCAATCGGTGGGCTTCAAAGAGAGAGAAAAGGAGAAAATAGATAGTCTTTGGAAAATGTCTGCAAGTTCCAGAGAGGCCTTATGTTCAGCACCCAATGTTCTAGCAGTTTTCTTTGAGTCACTGCCCACCACTGAGCCGCTTGGCAGTAGAAATGCGGAAACAGGAGGAGAAAACCCTGGCGATCAGTGGCACGGCCAGCCTGACCCGTGCCCGCCCCAGCTCTGCTTTTGTGCAGTCGAGAGGGAGAAAAGCCAGCAGGTTGGCACAGGACCAGAGTAGGACAGGGATTAAAACTAAGAGCGCATTTCTCAGAACTGGCCACAGAGCATCCCCTGCTTTGCTCTCTCTTTCTCTCTCTCCCCCACACACAAGGGACTGACTAATAAAACACAAACACCCAGGGTCCCATCAGCCAGCAGTCTTACTGGGTGTTCTTAGGTCTGTCAATCTGGGTGCCAGAGAGCCACAAAACAGTGTCTTCAGCTTCAATTCCCCACCACATCTCAGTTCTGCCAACCCTGGGGATCAATCCAGGACATGAGTACAAGCAGTAATTATAAGTGAAATTGAGCTGAATTCTGATCTCCTGATCCATATTAATCCAGCTGAGATTAGCATAAAAGGAAATTGCGAGATAGTCCTAGCCAGAGAGAAGTGCTCTAATTCTATTTCCTTGTCATGTCTGAAACACACGCTCACTCACATGGACTTGGACCAAAACAGCAAGAACTTGACAGCAGCTTTGAGTATAAAACATCACAGAATATTGTCGGTATCATCAGGTGGCAGTTTCTTTTTTGTGCTTTCACACACCAGTGCACAGTTTATAAGTAATCCTATGTGAAGCAGACACAAGGTGATAGAATGCGACTGCTTATAAAAAGCGCTGCTGTCTGAGTTTTTTGCTCCCAGAGGATTTTCCAAAGTAGAAAAAACTGCCAGGAGAATTTTACCTATATATGCACAGTATATATACGTACTGTGTATGTACAGTATGTGTGTGTATGCTCACCGGGCAGTTACGCAGGTCTCCCATGGTGCTAGCATTGCGCAGAAGCTCACCAAACATGT
Source organism: Clarias batrachus (assembly GCA_003987875.1). Classification (NCBI taxonomy): domain Eukaryota; kingdom Metazoa; phylum Chordata; class Actinopteri; order Siluriformes; family Clariidae; genus Clarias; species Clarias batrachus. The sequence goes on along the minus strand of QMIH01000436.1, from coordinate 422,573 downwards.
CCGGGGTCGGCTTCTCCCTGCACTCAAGCATTCGCACGGCCTGGTTACTGCAGCAGAAGAGCAAAGACACAACCTTGTCCTCAAGCACCAAATATTCACTTGTGCAAAACAGCTGCATTTGTGCATCAACACGCAAGAAGTGTATCAAATTTCTGTGTAGTACAAACCACAGTGCACTTAAACTTACATAGGAAAATGCAATTTTATTATCTATATAAAATGGCTATTATCTAGTTTGGCACAGACATACCACAATACTGATTTTGGTATGAAAACAGAATAACCTTCCATAACTAGTCCATATAGGTTTTTATAGGTTATTATTATTATTACAGTGGAACCTCGGATTGCGAGTAACGTGGTTTACGAGTTTTTTTTTTTACGTGGTTTTCTGCAAACCGAGATAAGATTTTTAATAATTTTTTATTTGGAAACCGAGCAAGTATTAGTTTACAAGCGCCGAGTATCATGCTTCACACATGCGACTCTTATTTTGACTCCGAGCGTCACTCTCTCACTCCCCCTCTCAGCTAGTGAACGTTCCATTCTGAAGGTTTATGTGTTGTAATGGGTAGATGTCTGCATCAGAACATTTCTAAAACACCAGGTCTTGTTGGATGTGCCCACTATATATTGGTTAAAACCTACCTGTAAAGAAGGACAACCTGTAAAACCTGCCACAGGCTCATGGGTGCCCAAGACTCCAGAATATACATACTGTACCAGGATGCAACATTTGAGGAACATGACAAGAACTGAAGGTGTTGACTTGGCCTCCAAAATTCCCCAAAATCGTCATCTGATTGAGAATCTGTGAGATATGTTGGACATGCAGTACCGGTAAAAAGTTTGGCAACTAACAGGACTTAAAGGAACTCCTGCTAACATTATGGTGCCAAATCCTACAGCACAACTTCCGAGATCTTATCTAGATTTGTCAAAGTTGTTCTGGTTACTGAAGGCGGATTCCATTCAATATTAAGCAGATGGTTTTACTTTTATGGCAGATGAGTGTATATAGTGTGACAGTGGGCTTGTGATTGAGTGTCCTGACAGAGAGAAGGTGAGTCAAACCAGTAGATAAGACACAATTGAGAATAATCATGTGTTATTAATCAGTTTTAGGTCCTCAGCTCATACCTCTTTTCATACATAAAGACACTTTAAACATAGCTGAATATCTAAAGTCTGCTAAGCTATTAAAATTGTAACACGATTATTAGTGTGGAACCAGATACTGAACCTTCCAATTTTAGGCAGCAGTACAAATCTACAGTACCATGGCTCTTATTGACCACTTCACAAGTATGTGTTCAAATGAAAATAAAGTCCCATTTATCGTCAAATAAATCTTCCTGATGACACTGAAAGCTCGCAAATACTAATCATAGTCACTTTAAATGTACCTAATAAATGTTGTCTCTATAAAGTCCTCATGATGCTGTTTCCTGTTCTCAACAAATCAGTATGCACTTGGAGGCACAAGTGGCAAATGGAGCTTCATCTAAGAATCCATCACTTCATTACCTGGAGTAAAAAGAAGCCATGTTTAAGCATCTAATATTTCCCAAAGCTTACTTCGCTGTTTCAAAAGCATATCTACAGCACCACCACATTGGCTGTCAGCATGTCCTGATGATGGGGGAAATGTGCCGAGACAGACCCCCAAGGGCTCAACAACAACTATGCACAGAAAGGAAGAGCCAAACAGCCACAAACACTGGATCCAATCAATGAGATTGGAGCTCTCTGCACAACTTTACAGATTAACCTATTGTCCTGATTCTTATGGAAGATGTCAATACATCCTACAAAAGAAAGGGGCTAATGTACCAGCCTTATATTCAGACTTTAGCTGATCAGGCTTAACGTATGCTTTATACCGCTTGCACTGAAATATTCATTAAAATGATATTTTGCATGCAACGTATGCGTTATGAAGAATAAATCAGAGGATTATGGAAATTCACAGAGTAAGACATGGTGACATACAGGAATTATATATAGATCATGATAGAAAAAGAAAAGAAAATTGCTCATCTATCCACTTGTCTAAAGCTCCACATGTACGAGCACATAGTAATCTTCTTTAAATAGCTTCATCTTCTGGGATGATCCAGAAACCATTAAAGGATGGAAAAAGCAGCACTTTGTATCTTCCACTAAGTGACATTTTGGAAATAGGAACTGATTTAAGTTCAATTTAGTGAAGGTGACAAATAATGTTCGCCATTTTCTCTGCTGCTTCAGACCTCACTCAGCACTTCTGCACATTCTTGAGAGAATAATTTAACAGTCCCATCAGCCATAATGCTGAAATATCTGACCTTTATTTTTCACGTTTCTTATGTTAGTTATTTAGTTTGACAATTTTTACCAGTTTATGCTGACCTTGCAGTTTCCTGTAAATTTCAAGGAACATTGCGTCCAACATTGCATACAACACTGCATCCGGTGTGAGCCTACATTTTTCTCTTTTATTCAAGACATTTAATTATTAATATTTGTGACAGTGGCTCCTGGGATGCAGTGGTTTGTACTTACCAAAACATGTTCAAGAATCATTTCAGGAACAAGATAAAACTTTTAAGGTGTTAACATTTACAGACTTTGCTGCCACCTTCAGTGGTCTGACCATGGTTATGGACGTTTGGGTGGCACAATGATGACCTAGACAATATTAAATAGGTGGTTTATGTTATGGCTGAATGGTTTACACAATGTCCTCTATATATACACACCATATTGTGTCCTTCAAGGCCAAATCTTTTGTTTTTGCAATATGCGGTATGTTAAAGACTACTGGCAGAGAGCTACCGTGCTTAAGATTCCATCAACCTGATGGCACTATAACATCATCGTGCAGCTGTTGCAAGAGATGCCAGCATGGGTTCAGTGTCACCATTCGGCATTGCTGGCAACACTGTACTTGCAACGCAACTGGCTAAAGAGCATTTGGTGGCATATCATCCCTCCTTTGCTACTCCTTTTACATTCACCCATCTGATGCCCTGCTAATGCCCTCACTCAACTAAACTTAAGGCAGTGTTTCACACTGGCAATTCAGGAGTCCCACAGTGACTGAAGTAGCCTGGTGGTCTTGGTACCGAAGTCCGATGGGTTGGTTCAGTTCTGTTTGGATTACTGAACATTTAAAGAAGTGTCTTCATTTAGTGCAAACCCAATGTGGCTTTTTAATGAACTGCTTGATTAGTGTTTAGGCATGGCTCATTTATATTTGACAATGGATTTGAATAAGAGATATTGACACATTTCCTTCATTCCAATATCACAGGACATGACACTTCCCTTTAGTTTGTCTGCAGCTCTCAGAACATTATCATCATCAGAATCATCTATACATGCAAATCCAACACCTGAAGGTTGTGCTGAAGTCGCTGAGCAAAGCTCAAGGCAAACCAACGAACAAAAATAAGGTCGCAGGTGGAAGTACGGTATCTGGGCTTTCTCTTGAGTAATGGGCAGGTCCTTCCCCAAAAATGACTGCAGTGACGGTGACCTGGGCTTGACCCTGGGCTGTCTCTGGAGCTGGCTGTCTACTACAGACCTTTTGCAGTCACGTGACTACAATCACAACACTGCATTGTGGAAGTACTGTTAACCGATATTAGGCTATGCATTTTCATTGCTAATTACATGTGATGTGTATTTCAAAGCCCAAAAAAAATTAGACAGAATTTGCAGAAAAGTTATAGTCCAATCACGTTGCCATGGAGCTAATCAGATTTTGGCATCCATTCACTTTCTGGCACGACACCACGGAAGTGTTTCCCAGGGAAAGAAAAAAGTTAAATTTGTTCTAAATACACCATAACTTCGCAAGACACCAACTCAATTTATCTCAGTGGCACTGCAGAAGCGTCATCTGAGTCTGGAATGCATTTTTTACACAAAAAGAGGGTAGGGTTGTGGAATTTGGCCAAGGTTACTTATATTGTACTCGTGTTTCTGTGTGACAAGCTTAACAGTCAGTGTGCAGAGCAGAAACATTATAACAACCAAGACCTAATGTAATATACTTGCAGTATATGCACTTTATTTCTGACTAGAAAGAATTTAAACTATCCATTTAATGCCTCTGGGGATGTTTATGGATGCAGTCTAAGTCCCAAGCCCACCAAATTTCACGCCACATCATTTATATATTTATGTGCTACTTCTGCCTTCTTTCCACGTATTTTGGTATACGGTAGAAGGCTTTATTTTCCATACCTTGCCTGTTAGTACACCCCACTGCACAACGATCTCAGGGAATTTGTGGATGTATTTGTTTTGCTCTGCCTCTGGTGAGTAACATCTCTTTTGCTGTTAGGAAGTGGGTAAGACCATAACAGACATTGTGACGTCAGATGCGAAAGGTCTATAGAAGGTTTGTACCTAATTATTTAGTCATCACCAGCCTGCTGACTGACCTCACTTTGAAAAATAAGGCAGCTGCAGGCTGTATAGTTCCCCTGCCTGAGACACACGTGGGGGTATGAGGCAATGGGGCATGGTCAAGCGTTGCCTGGAGACAGAGAGAGAGGCAGTGTGGTCCAGCAGGTAAAACATAATGGCTTGCTTGTGGACATTGTTCCCAAGCTTATTAACGTGGCTATTTGTGCTGCGGGAAAAGCCAGTAACAAGAGAGAAAAGCTGTCAGGCCCAGAGCAAAGAATAGTGTGTGCATGTGTGAGAAATAAAAAGGTCACTGAGCAATAACCTCGAACCTGCCTTCTGTTCATTAGTTTCCTTCAATCTCAAAATGCTCCATTCAGAATTTCAGCATGCATTTCTGACATTCTTGACAGCTAGATTTTTTTTTTCTTTATTTTATTTTTATAGATTTTTTATGGTATGTAAAGGTAGAGGAACAGATAGTCTTAGAACAAATCATTCAAAATCTGGTTGCAGATCTGTTGCTTGCAACAACTAAATCAAACATACGGCCCACTGACATCACCAAACTGTTTTGTTATGCCTTTGGGAATGATAGATCAAATCCTGATCCATTGTCTCATACTTTAGAGAGAGAAAAACAAACAGGTTGTCCTTGATGTTCCAGTATTTTTGGAGGGGAACGTGTCTCTGTAAGGGCATTAATGTGGCGTTGGTGGCTCATTGTGTTAAGGCGCTGAGTTACTGTTCGAGCCCCAGCTCTGCCAGATTGGCACTGTTGGGCCCTTGAGCAAGGCCCTTCACTCTATCTGCTCCAGTGGTGCCGTATAATGGCTAACCCTGTGTTCTGACCCCAATTACTGTCAAAAAGCTGGGGTATGCAAAGAATAAATTATTTAAAATTTTTATTAAAAGTAAGCCAGCTGTTACAATAATTTTGCCCATGCACACAGTATCAGTGTGTGTGTGTGTGTGTGTGTGTGTGTGTGTGTGTGTGTGTGTGTGTGTGTGTGTGTGTGTGTGTGTGTGAGAGAGAGAGATCTGAGATGCTGTGTGATTACCACAGGCAGAATGAATGTGCATCTAGCACACAGGAACACTCTGTACTTTTTTTTCTGTTACGCTGTGATGCAAGCAGCCACACACTTTACTGCAGTGTGTGTGTGTGTGTGTTGGGAACAGAGACAGGAGACAGAGTGTAGTCACAGAGGGGTATGAGAGGTAAGGGGTATGAGTGTGAACTGGGATATTTATGAGTGTGCTGCAAGTCATACTAAAAGCTCAGCAGACATCTGTTACCTCTCGTGCTCGCAAAGCTTGGTGGACTAAATGCAATCAATTCTGCTGCTTCCCGTATGTCCACTACAGGGGTCAAAACATGCCACTTCTAAAACAAAAAGGCTTTCATATCCAGCCTTCATAAATCTTTTACTGCTTTTCGTTAGATTAAAAATTTTGACCCCTGTCGCAACCAGAGAACAGAACCTGGATGGATGAAGTAGACCGATTTCAGAGCTTATCTGCGCTCCAACTCAACCATGTCGTCTTTAACAGGTGGCACGGAGAGGAAAGAGAATACGTCCAGGAATGATCCTCAGTCACGGCTACATTTATAATGATGGTACATAAAAAGCTCGAGTCTCATCCTGATATGAGGAAAGATCGGATAAAGATACTCGGAGGCTTTAATAGGCTTACTGCACATCTTTCTCTCAGGGCTCAAAAGGAAATGGTCCTTGTCTCTACAAAGACCAGACAGACTTAAATCTGACTACACAAGGTAACAGCGTTTGAAACACAATTTACTCCTTGGAATTTGCCAGTAATGTCCTGATGTTGCAGCAACATCCGATGGGATTTCCCAGACTGGTAAAAAATATTCTTTCTAAAACACATTTTGCAGGTTCTGTCAAATACAGAGGTGCGAGTGAACTCCCTAACCACAAGAGGCTATGAAAATCACCTAACTTTTACACTATTTTTTTATTTATTCATTTATAGTTTTTTTTTTTTGCAATAAATATCACTTAGACAATTACCTCCTTTCCTCTTCATGCCTTAGACACATATCCAACGCATGGACTACAACGCAGTAAGCCACGGTGCGAACAGGATGCACACTAGAGATAACTGACAATGTTTTTTGGTTATAACAATAATATCTATAATCTGTCATATGGAATATGTTGCCTGGCTGCCAAAAAATAATGGTGATTAATGGTGGCAATTAAAGCAAAGCAGACTGCAAACTGTGCTTTGAAACAATAGCAAGATTAAAAACTACAGTATCTTCCTGCGATGCAAGTCAACTGAAGGAACATCTTAAACATATAACTCAGCACGAGAAGATGATTGTTAGCAGCACGCTAATTAGACTGCACATAATGATAGACGCTAGGTGTAAAAACTAAATTGTACACAAAAGCTAAATATCTAGCTTCAAAAAAATCTTTTTTATTCCAGTAGAAAATACTGCTAAGTTTCTGCTGACTGCTGAGTGCCATGGCCATACTGTTGTGACATCAGGTGAGGTTATGACAGAGCACTAGGGAAAGGTGGATGTTGCCGGGGTTACTGACTTTGGAATTACAATCTGTTGCACTTTTACATATTGGCGGACGGTTTTCATGAATTCCAAGCTCAATATTAAAGGAAAGCGCCTTACTGCTGCAGTCTTACTTGATTTAAAGTCAGTAATGTAAAGAATGAGCCTAGAAGCCTTTCTTGGAAAAACAACAATTCAAGCAACAAAAAAAAAAAAGCACCGATTGTGAAATTCTGGGGACGATAATGATGTTTAAAGTTATAATTTGCTTGATTTCTGATTCTGATGTTTTTACATTTGATTAAACTCTCACTCCTTGTGTATACTGGGTTGCAGGACCTGGAGTTTATCCGAGTGGCCTTAGGGCACAAGGCGCACCAAGGTTGAGCACAGGGTGCTAATCCATCACACACACACACACACACACATATACCCTGAAACGCTCATTCACACACGACGGGCGATTTGGGAGCGCCAGTTAACCTCATCTGGACGCCATTGGACTGTTGGAGGAAACTGGAGCACCCAGAGGAAAGCATGGGGAGATGATAACAATTAACGAGGTGAATGTTGGCCAATATTGATAAGTATGACTTTAAAAAAATGGAAAAAATAAAAGTACTGTATTTACTTTTAATTAAATCAAGATGTTTCATGGTGGAACAGAGCAACAGAAAAAAAATATCACTGACTAGACAGTAAAAAGAGCGTGAATGAATGAGTGTGTGAGAGTGTGTAAGAGTGAGTGATTATGTAAGTAAGTGCGCAGGACTGAGAAAGAATCCCTTCCTTCCTTAACATCGCTCCACGGAATGGCTCTCGCGGGTCTGATATGTGCAATGACAGCTAATAACCTGTGATATAAAGCCCCATTTCAGCTTTGCAGGCATGCTGGGAGTGGAGCTGGGGTTTGAGCTTCACTCCTTCCATCCTCCCTCCCTCCCTCTCTCTCTCTCTACACACACTTCTGCTGTCAATTCTACAGCACAGCCGTCAGTCCACTCGACTGAATTGAAGCAGTAACAGTAACAGATACCTGGTGTGTGTATACATGGGAATGAGTGTGTGTGCACGAGTGACATAGTTCTCCACTTACCAGAGAGATGTGGTGGAGATGTAGTGCACCATCTGAATGAAGGGGAGAGGGTCCGAAGTAGCTCCACAACTGTTACACACACACTGAAGATGAAGAAAAGCATTAATAAAGCATGCATGCTCTTACACATGAAACCTATAAAACATGACAAACTAGGATTTTTGGCAGAGGAATGGCTGCTGCTGAGATTCTACTGGGAGAAAATATTGAATATATACAGCTGCATCCAGAATTATTGGCACTCTTTAACACTTTAGTGAGTAAATTAAAATTGACACACAAGACCACAAAATGATTTCACAAACGCCTCGAGGGCTCGTGTTACACGGGTTAAACAGAACCATAGTATGATCATAGTAAAATAGGAAGTTAAGTGTTGTTTGTATAAAAATCTTTAAACAGAAGCTTAAACAGAAACATAAAGTGCTTGTACTGCATAGTATATTAGGGATGGCAATCACCAGGGACCACACAATATTAAACATATACATATACAATATTACCATAATATCCACGCACTACTTTGATTTGTATTGCGAAACAGGATGCTGTACGGCCTGACACTCAATATATAATTTAATTTAGTAGTCAGTGTGGTAATACTGTACATGTATTGCCACCCAAAAGAATCCCACAAAATGTCTTGAATTCTGTCCCTCATGTCATTATTATGTGTTATTTTGTGAAGATTCATGATCAATGATCCCAGTTAAGTGCATTTTATTACCAGGTTGGAACACTACAAAAATATACAAATATTATAATTGAAGGGGGTAAATACTTATATTCCAAGTGGCACTGTATATTCAGTTCTTAACACATTTTGATGATGTGACGTTTTTTAAACATCTATATTAGAAAAAATAATCATGGATCACAGAAACTGTATTGTAGATTCTAGAATGCAGAGATCTAAATTTGTATTCAGATTTAAAAACATGTGGTCCAATTAGAAAAGTGAACAAGGGCAAGCATGAGAACTTTAAAGATTTTAATTGTCCTGCCTGATGTACAGTTCATGACCTTTACATGTCTCCAACCATATAATAGATTACAAATAAGGTCTGGTGCCTCACTACGAGAGTTTAATTGGGATTTAAGATTTAATTAGGATCATGGCTACATCAACACAAACTTGACACCTGTTCATAAAAATACAATACAAACTGGAGCACTAACCTTTCAATTTAGAAGCAATTATCATTAATCACGTATCATCTATACCGCTTAATCCTGTATTCAGGGTCACGGGGGGCCTGGAGCCTATCTCAGAAGGTTTAGAACACAAGGCGGGGTACACCCTGGACAGGGTGCCAATCCACCGCAGGGCACACAGACATACACTCACTCATTCACACACTATGGCCAATTTGGGAACGCCAATTAACCTGATCTACATGTCTTTGGACTGTGGGAGGAAACCGGAGTGCAAAACAAATTAACAAAACGAAAACGATATAACAAATTAAAAACCACAATAACAAAACCAAAATAACAAAACCCAAAACAAAATAAAACATTCAAAAACAAAATAACAAAACCCAAAACAAAATAACAAATTGAAAAATCTAAATATCAAAAACAAAATAACAAATTCAAAATAACAAATTCAAAATAACAAAACCCAAAACTAATTTGTTATTTTGTTTTGCCTTTTGTTAATTTGTTTTCGGTTTTGCTATTTTGATTTTTAGTTTGTTATTTTGTTTTTGATATTTAGATTTGTTTTGTTAATTTGGTTTGCAACTCTCGGCCGTTCAGAAACGAACCGGAAAAGGTAGGTAGGTATACTTAACGTTGATTGGAAGTACAGGAAGTACTGTAGCGGCGGTAGATTCGTGTGTGTGTGAATGTGCAAACATGTACTGTCCTTATTGTGGTTTCAAATATGGGGTTCTGCCAAATTTTTGCAGTTCTTGTGGAAAAAATCTTTCGCTTTTAAAAGAGACACAGCAGTTCGCAAACTAATCTTTATACCGTGATATGTCATCAGCATATCCAAAATCACGGCATACGAATGTCCGTCCTCAAAGTAACGTTGAATAAATTCCATTTCCTTGCTCTTAGTTTTGCAGACCGATAAAAATAGTTCAAAAGTGAAGCAGAACACACAAGAAACAAAGTTAGAGACACAATTTCCTACTTCCTGTTTATCTTGAGTGACAGGTGTCTCGTCCAGTCAGCGGTAAGAATTTAATTCGCAAACTACACCTACCTTTTCCGGTTCGTATCTGACTGACCGAGAAGTGCAATACAAATTAACAAAACCCAAAACAAAATAACAAATTAGTTTCGGGTTTTGTTTTCGGATTTGTTAATTTGGTTTTGAATGAGTTATTTTATTTTGGGTTTTGTTCATTTGTTTTGCACTTCACGGCCACCATAGGAAACCCACCAAGCATGGGGAGAGCATGCAAACTCCATGCACACAGAGATGGGAATCAAACCCGGACCCTGGAGGTGCAAGGCGACAGTGCTAACCACTACACCACCATGCCACCCAATTATCATTAATAGTAATTTATTAAATTCTTAGCAAAATGTTTGCTTATGGAAGTAACTTACTGTAAATAGCTGCAAGTTTTTAAGCATTCTTTGTTGATTAATTTGACTTGAGTTCATTTATATTTTCCTTTTAAAATTAAATTGGGAAAAATTTATCTTGTTTCTACTTCTATAAATGTATAAAATAATCCAAACGTGCAAACATTTCTCTGTAAAACATTCCATCTAGAAGTACAATTACCATTTCTACAAGTTACCCGCTGGCTAAGGTGTGCTGTGGAACTTTATTCTGTAAAATATAAACAATGTACATTGATTGAGATCAGGATCGCTTATTCATTTTAGACCTAAAAGGAAACAGAAATGAGAAAAGGACAAATATTCTAATTTTACATATTTATTGTTTAAAACCTAAAACTAATTTGAATGTCTCAATTGCACTTTTTTTAAATGTATTTTTTTCTAAAATGATGAACAAATGGAGGTTTCAGCATCCCTTGTTTGGTTGTCTGTGGCAAAATGATCTTAAATGTTTGAACCACTGTAGGAAAAATATTAACTGCCTAATATAATATTATTCATTATTCAGTATGTTCACTCATTATGAGCTCGAAATATTATCTTCACGAAGGGTGCCAATAGTTCTGGAGACAAATATCATGGAGGGTTGTTCAAACAATTCAAACCTGTTCAAATAGTGTCATAGCAAACTTCTGGTGTGGGATGCAATGTTTGGCTGTGCAGATGTCCTCTTTCGTCTCATCGGAAATGTGGAAGTGGATGCGCATGAGCAGGTTCTCCTATCCAGAGGAAAAAGAAATAGCACATTTTTCACCTCCCTCGCTATGTGTGTGCTTCCTGATCACCTGAGCTGTCTGGGATGTCTAGAATGTTTCGCACTAGGGCTCTGCTGCTGTGTGCTGTATGAAAGTGAGTTGTGTATCTGCGCGTGTCGAGCGAGCTGGGCTGGTCCGTTTCGTTCATTCATTTTTCACTGTCAGCACTCACTTCACGTTAATCTGATCATGAGAAAAGAACACATCTATATTTCATAAGAGGCAGTTTGATTCCCCAGCTAAAGAAATTTAAAATCAATCGATCACGCTGCTGGTTCCTGACGCAGGGAAACACAACGGGGAAGACAGAGATGAAGTGCAAGAGGGGAAAATGGGAGGAAAAGGAAAGAAGGAAAACAGAGAAACCGTCAGCTAGAGACATGTTCTCTTGTCGAGCAAAAAGTTCATGTACTGTGTAAACGTCGTGAGCCGACCCTCATTTCTTCATATTACAGTATGTTTACAAAGCGCTACACTTTTTTCTTGTACTTTTTGGCTTTCATTTCCGCCAGGTTTTGTCTCTTACCTTCAGTCCAGTTTCAGATGAATGTTTTTTTTTGCTTGTGACCTACAGTAACTTAAGGCATGAACCAGTGAGAAACGTGTGCAGATGATAACGGACGATCAGGCCGGTGATTGGTATACTGGTGATGCTGAATGCTGATTGATTGGAACAGATGAGAGGGGAAATGAGGTTGCTGCTGAGGTTGTTACATAAACAAAGCATTTTTAAAGGCATGTACGTAGCTTGTCACTTAATTTCTTTTTAAATGTAATGTCATTTAATACTAAGAAATAAGGGCTGGCTCAAGACTTTTGCGCAATACTGTATCTACACAACCTAACAGGAGTGATTGAACATTAACACTATCACTATGTTAAAGTGCCATCATTTCCTGCTCAGACTGTAATGAAGTTCCGTCATCCACACCAGTGCAGATGTTCGGGGCACAGAGCCAGTCGCGGGGAAACAAAGAGTTCTGCAAACGTTCTTCTTCACACTAGGAAGCGAAGAAATATGCCATGGTATCAGAGGGCATGATGAGTACCCACCTGGCCCAGTGCCTGTCTCTGGCTCATAAATGAGTTATTCCAATAAAGGCCAAATTCTCAGTAGCGACCAGATTTAACAGCACTTCGGGTTAAAAATACCGAGCCGCCGCCTAAAACAGCACCACGCTGCAGAACTCCCAGAGAGCTGCTAATTGAACTAAATATCACTCTGATGACGTCATCTTTTGTGACCCAGGGAAAAAATGTTCTCGAACGTGGACCGTACAAAGTCCTGACACATACAGAATCGGCTGCATATAAATTGCTATTTAAGATGGAGCTGATCAGAGGTTCCTTCGCCAAGCGAGCTTCAACTGCTAAGTCCGTGAATGATCTCGGCCACACTCCTCAATCGCTTATCTGCTTAAAAGCAATTATCAGTATTGATGTTTTGTGTCCTTTAAGGCCATAAATGTTAGATAAACAGAACCCTCACGCTTTAACTAGAAACAGGCGAAATAACCAGGTTTGGTATAAGTGAAGTGGGTGAGGATGTGAAGACTAGTTTGATACAGCTTGTTACCAGATTCTGCACACACTCTGTGCGGTGATAAGGTTAACACATAAAGAATGAAAATAAATAAATAGGTAAAAAAAAGACACTGTCAATATCACATGCAAAGACAACCTGATCACTGAATCGTGCAACTATTCTCACCTGCCTACAATATGTCAACTTTCTTTGCAAGTGTGTACAGTATATCTAAATACCCACATAAGAAACAGTTCAATATCACATTAATGACATCATAATCTAACACAGAAACAAGAAAAGTGAGACAGGTCTTACAAAGCACTCAGCAGCGTCGTCCATGATGCCCAGTTGGAAGCGCTGCTCATCCTGGAAAGTCTTAGCCAGGGCGCTGCGAAGAGCATCTGATGGCAGCACCTTCTCACTGCTGTACTGGAACTGGGCAAAGATGCTCTGCAACAAACAAACATGAGCCCCATCAGTACGCCTGTAATTACAGTCACAATATCAGTTCAGCATTCATTGCACAGCGACACACTGAACCGGCGACACTCTGGTAAGCGACTGCTACAAAAGAAAAAAGAAGGAAGCTCATTCAGTACAAACACTTAGAATGGAAGTGTTAATCTTCTTCAGTAAAAAATTGAATTATGAACTTTTAACAGTCCTGTTAAGGCTGTTATGGAGTTTGAGAGAACTGCTTCACTTACAGTAATACCGTGAAAAGTCTTCATGTTTCCGAAAGCATTCGGACAGATCGCATCAGATTATGCATAAGTGTACTTGAGTGTGCATAAGTGTCTGAAGGGGTCCCTGTGACTGACTGGTGTCTGATTCAGGGTGCATTCCTACTCCTATGGCCACTGGAAGAACAGATCTCCTCTGGTTTTCAGTGGTGTAATCTGGGGATTTTAAACATCCGCCAAATTACTCCCCCCTCCCCCCATACCGCCCCCCCCCCACCCCACACACACACACACACACACTCCACCGCCTTTTTCGGATTTCTTTCTAAGAAAGGTTCCAAAGGTTCTAGAGCTGTGCATTCGAACCAGGATCCCAAACTTGGGACACTGATGCCAAACTTGTGTAATGGGAATTGGCACGAACTCGTCAGGTCGGAAGAAAAAAAAGAAAGGAAGGAAAATTTCTATTCTGTGCATCTCCAATACAGATACTATCACTGTTTTCCAACCCTAAAAACACACACAAATGCTATGTTTTGAAATTATTCTATGCGAAAGAGTAAAATATTTCCCTGTAGTCCCATTTACAGTAGCCCAGTGTTTTGTGCATTTTCGACCAGAGCCATTGTTTAAAACCATCAATAGATAAATCCATTGCCCTGTCAATCAGTACTGGGGCTGCTATTGAACTCTCTAAAGAAGTGCTGTAAGAGAATTGTCTCTCATCTCATCTGAGCTAAGCTGAAAAGCAGTACTAATGGACTGAAAACACTGACATTAGCAACTACCGTCATGACAATAGTCACCTAATGGCTTTACCACTAGACTTTACTGCTGTTGTGCTGGACACAAAAATCTATGTAAAAAGGATAACAGGAGCAGCAATAAATGCGGGCACGCGCACACACACACACACACACACGCACACACACACACACACACACACACACACACACACACACATACACACACACACATTGCTACAGTATAAGCATAGCTATGAGGGTGTTCCTCAGGGGCCGATGGCACTGGAACAGGTAATGCAAAGAGATGACTGCAGTACTGCAGAATGTAGAGAGGAAGGGAACGAGAGCGGCAGAGGGGTAGTTTGCATCACTGAGAGTGAGCTAGATGATGGCAAATTTCCTCCATTCCATCACTCCCACCCTCTAATCATGCGGGTGAGACTCGAATGGGAATATCGAATCATTTTCACCAGCCAACATTTTTAATGCCCCTCTCTCTCTCTCGCACACACACACACACACACACACACACACACACTTGAACACTGTCTCACTCAGTCATATTTTCCTTTAGACATACACAGACACTCAGTTCCACTTATACACCCCTTCGCTGCTTCATTCTCAGGTCTAATATTGGTCTAGATATGTGTCTACTGGAGGTCCCCTGAACATGCTCTGGAATGCATCAATGCAGGTGTGTGTCTGTATGTATGTGAAGATGTTTTTACACTTGCATTTTAACTAAACTTAGAATTAATTATAGCCTTTATTTTTTGGGAATGACAGTCATTACAGGTTTCTCCACACAGATCACTCACTCACCATCATCATTACCGCTTCATCCTGTATTCAGGGCCACGAGGGCCTGGAGTCTATCCCAGGAGACTTAGGGCACGAGGCAGGATACATCCTGGACAGGGTGCCAAACCATCGCAGGGCACACACACTGACACACTCACACACTCATTCACACACTACGGGCAATTTGGGAACGCCAATTAGCCTAACCTACATGTCTTTTGACTGTGGGAGGAAACCGGAGAACCCGGAGGAAACCCACCAAGCACGAGGAGAACATGCAAACTCCATGCACACAGAGGCGGGAATCGAGCCTGGCCAGGAATCGAACCCGGACCCTGGAGGTGCAAGGTGACAGTGCTAACCACTACACCTGTGACACCGAGAAATTTCTTTAAATTATAGTGAACTGTCAGTGCATCACTTCTGCTGTGAGCTAAAAAATGGAAGATATCACACTTGAGTTAAAACTTTCCAATCAATGTATTTAACAATCAATATTAATCATAATTCAGATTTGTTATTTGTTAAGATGTTAACCAAATGTTACTGACTTTACCTCTAGGAGCATCAACGTGTCCGGATTATTCCCGGGCCAGATTCACTCTGTGCGTACTGTAGATCTTACACCTCTGGCAACACATCTGATATTGAGTCCCTTGCGAAAGCAGTAACCCTGAACATCTTCAAGCATTGTGTTTGCAGATGTAAGAGTGTAGATGTTATCAGGCATGAGGTGATGGAGTATGTACACTACAAGTCAAAAGTTTGGACACACCTTCACTAAGATGTGTCTGCTACAGTACTTATGCTCTGTAAACCCTTCATATCGGCTCTAATCCGAGGCGCTGTTTGTTAATTGGTGATTTCTGATAACTCTAAATGAACTTCTCCTCTGCAGCAGAGGTAAGTTTTGGTCCCACATACCTAACCAGTCTTCTGATACGCTACAATCCACCACGGTCCTTAAGATCAGAAAACTCTGGACTACTGGTAGTTCCCAGAATATCAAAATCTACAAAAGGTGATAGGGCTTTTTCATATTTAGCTCCAAGACTTTGGAATAGCCTTCCTGACAGTGTTCGGGGCTCAGACACAGCTTCCCAATTTAAAAGTAGACTCAAGACGCATCTCTTTAATCTGGCATACACATAATTTATTTCTTTACCTCATACTCCAGTACATCTATCCTGAATGGCAACCACGCTAATTCTTTTCACCTGCTCTTTATTTTTCCACCCATCCCGAGGCATCTGGAGATTGT
>QMIH01000436.1:394276-405919 GCA_003987875.1 Clarias batrachus | reverse complement strand
AATTAACTTCTGTTATATCGAACTTTCATCTGCATAACACACATGATGTTATACAATTTCTGTTATCTGTTATCACCCAGATGAGGATGGGTTCCCTGTTGAGTCTGGTTCCTTTCAAGGTTTCTTCCTATTGCCATCTCAGGGAGTTTTTCCTTGCCACTGTCGCCGTCACCCTTGGCTTGTTTATCAGGGACACTCTCATTATCTAGACACATTTTTCTTACACATATATACATTTCCATAAGTCTTCTTTTCATTTTTCTTTTCATTTCTGTGAAGCTGCTTTGAGACAATGACCATTGTTAAAAGCGCTATAGAAATAAAATTGAATTGAATTGAATTGAATCTTGCTTTCTTGGGAAAGTCTTCATGAGGAACAGTTTCATCATGGTGCTTGATGGGTTTTGCAAAAGCTGTTCTTGCAAAAACTGTTCCAGAACAGCGGACCTTCAAGTCTTAAAATAACAACTGATTATGAGAATTGTTACTTCTACTTACTTAATTCCACACAGTATGTTTGATTTCTTAGTTTTGAAGCTCCAGTATTGTTCAAGAATGTAGAAAATAAACCCAAAACGTCAGTTTAAACTTTGGACTGATATTGTAACTTGTAACCAATCATAAATTGATCCGTGTCTTTTTGTATGATACAATAAATGTATGAATTCCCATATATACTTGATTTCCACTTGTCCCTTATAGCCCTATGAGGAAGGTAGAGATGAGTACAGGTAAGAGTGGCTACCCTGGCGTGATTCTGTAGTCTGCAGACTTGGAATATATATACAGTACATTGAGCACATCGCTGACTGTTCAGTTCTAATTCACAGGGGTAAATCCGACACCTAGAAATAAAAAAGGTCTACAAAGGTTCCTGGAAACATTTTATACTTATGGTGGATCCTTAAGCCATGTTTAATTAAGGAGTCTAAAACAATCTCAGGACAAACCAGGACGAGACATCAGCTTTTACACCTTTAAACCAATCCCTTGGGTTCAAAGTGCTCAGGTCCAGTGATAAAAAAAAAAAAAAAATCTTCAGTGTGAAAATGTTCTGAGAATCCCCTTTCCCTGAGACAGCTCTGCAAAATGGGTTTCTGCTGACCGAGCTGTGAAGTCTGGAGAAAATGAGACTGTTATTCACACAAGATCAAAGTCAGTCCACCCATCCCAGAGCTGCAAGCATCGCACCCGTCTGCTATGGAACCATGCAATAACAGTAACATGGAGTGGGTGGGGGCATACACACAATCACACACACAAAGAATCACACATATACACACACACGCACAGACACTTTGCAGTTCATTGCTAGCTGCAGGCCTTGAGGCAGTGTCTGAGAGATGTTAACCTCCACCCAAAGACATAAGACACCAACATATTCTCTGCAACTCACAAGGGCACGGAGAAGGAACACACACACGCTAGATAATTAACCATGTATTCTAATTTCTAGGTCCAATTAACAAAATGTTCCAGTGCAAATCCGTAAAAAGATAGCAATAATGCGAATTCTTATAAATCAGATGAAGGTGATTTACTGAGCCGCGATAGCTGCCCTCGGCTCAGCGCTCGACTGCTGCACTGCTATTGACCGAATACTTTGGTTGATGGAGAAAAGGTGCAGTAACATGCATTATTTTAGTGATAAAATTCCACAGCATTCGTTAAAAGCTACATCACCGTCCCTTCTACTCATATAATGGGTTTAACTAACTCTTTCATGGTCCATACCGCTTTATCCTGTGTACAGGCCGGCAGAGAGACTTGGGGCACGAGGTACGGTACACCCTTGACAGGGTGCCAATCCATTGCAGGGCGCACACACCTATGCTCATTCACACACTACGATAAATTTGGGAATTCACCTAATTCACATGTCTTTGGACTGTGGGAGGAAACTGGAGTACCCTGAGGAAACCCACCAAGCACGGGGAGAACATGCAAACTCCATGCACACAGAGACGGGGATCGAGCCTGGCCGGGGCTCGAACCCGGACCCTGGCGGTGCAAGGCGACAGTGCTAACCACTACACCACTGTGCTGCCCTATATTATGTTATATTATAGTATAGTATAGTATAGTTGATAAATATGGATCATTCCCATAAAAAAATGACTATTAAATGTGGGTACTTTCAGGAAGGACGTCCTGCATACATTCCAATCTGAGTCATCAAGGCTAAATCAGATGTATGTTAAAAACTAAACACAGCCCATGTTTTACTTTCTATTACTTTACCAATGACTCGACTTCTGTTGCTAATGATGTACTGTAGGTACCATATCTCATCTGTATTCTACTCTGTCTGCCTACTGCAACAATATTTCCAATAAAGTATCCTGTCTATCTATCCATCTGTCTGTCTAACTGTTTACTTTTCTTTTCCGTTGTCTTACTGAGATCTCCTTTCACTTTTATTTCGATCATGACATTTTGACAACTCTTGCATATTAAAAAGGTGAGGGGAATGTTTACAGTGCTGTTCGTGGGACGTAACGGCTGTCAGCTTGCGGATGTTTGACTTGCTTGTGATTCGCACTGTACATGGGTGAGTGGCGTGCAGCGTTTTGCTGTCAAGTACTGCTGCCATTGCTGTTGCTCACCCAGTGCTCAGTTCACAGCATTGACAGGAAATGCAAAAAAAAAAAAAAAAAAAACATCACTGTCATTTTCACCTTGAAAAACATAACCGTCAGTTTGAATATTGCTAGATTTATACTGCTTTCTTTTTCAATTCCAGAAAACTTTTTTGAAATCTTAATTTGTACATTTTGGAACATACAGTATGTGCACACTATAGAGATCAAATTCCTGGTGTTATCCAAAGTGTTTTCATGCGCCATCATGACCTTGCTCAAGATAACGACATACTGAAGATGAATGGATGGACCTTTCTGCTGTACAGAACAAAGGCACAGCAGTGACTCATACAGTAGTTGGCTACTGGATTCAAAAGCAACTAAACAATCCAAAACCCCAGAATAATTCATACACAAGCACACAGATCGATGAAGTGTCTCTTACACACAAGATGTCCCCATATATCACCGTTACCAAAACCAATCCATGGGAAAACATACGTGACTCTGATATTTGAACATACTTTTCACCCACTCCCCCGCCTGTTAACTGTCACACTCCCACCCACCCTCATTAACGTTTTTCCATGTTTGCTACCCCCTTCGTTTTTCCTCCGGATTTCTATACAACATGTGAATTGCTCATGCTTGCTGATGTGGGGGCGGATGTGTGCGATGCATATTTGCTTTGTGTTTAATCAGGAAGTGGCTTAGGATTATATTCATGATTGATGTGTAAATAAACCATTCCAACGTTACGTCATGTGTATGTCAAGTGTTCACAGGTTCTGTCAATCATCTTCTATCATCATATTTTAAACTGACTGTAGAGGCTAGAATTAAGGATGCTATTTTTTCCCTTACACACTGTCCTTTAAATGTATCTATGCCTATTGCTCTACGTTAGCTACCATTTATCCACCTAGGGAACTAATCGGAGTACCCAGAGGAAACACACACACAAACACACACATAGTACTCCAATGCATTTTTAGAATTAACCAGGACACCATGCTGGAGTTCAAAGGCTTACCCAAAAAAGGTTCCTCCTGTGTCTAATATCATTGGAAAAGTCTCTCTATTGGCTAAAATGTTACCCATGTTACGGCACGGGTTCGAGCTGCAGTCACTCAAGTTCAGGCAATCTTGTATGGTGTCATTTTACTGTACATACTGTAGGTAGCTTTTTTAGGATTCAACGCTTTGTTCAAGCTGTAGACAATAGAAACTCATAGAAAGCGGTTGTTGCTCATATAAAAGGTGTTCCTCACCCAACATTGATTTTTAACTTGGAAGTGAAAGTGAATGTGAAGTTTAAGCTGTACTTCCACCAAGAGTCTGTCAATATTTGACATGGTATTTGTAAAATTTTTAAATTAAACAACATGGATATTTTAATTGTCTGAACATGGATATTTGAAATTGTCTGGTTCATCAAGACCAGGAAGAGTTCAGACAATTAAAATATCCATGTTGTTTAAACAGATGGTTTAGATAATGATTTCTCTGTGGATTCAGTGCATGTAAAGATGCACATATTCCCACATAACCGCTGGCAATAACAGATAATAAAATAGTTTGCAGAGATAGAATCAGAGATAGATTTTTATACTCTCTAATGATATATTGCCTTACTGTATTCCTGGATATTTTCATGCATAAAAATGATGTATATTATAAAGCGCACACTTTGGCAGAAATGTGCCACTACATTTACATTTACATTTACATTCACGCATTTGGCAGACGTTCTTATCCAGAGCGACTTACAAAAAGTGCATTGTGTCGCTACAAGCACAATGACTTGTAACAGTTTACTAGAGAAATTAAATGTATTTTTTTTAAGCTTACTATCTTATGGCATGAAGTAACGTAAATAGTCTAACTATACTCCACATTTAGTAAGACTGTATTTAGTAAGAACGATACTGTACTGTAAAGTATACAAAGAGCTCAACTATCAACTGGATATCACAAGTTCAAATCGTGATGAGGCTACATACTCTCTCTCCCGATCAGAGACACTGGGCTCCTTTGCCTAACCTTTCTCATCCTCATATTTCTAATTTCATTTTAAATTAGATTTGATTTACTATTTTAATTAAGCTTTTCTTAGGACATAGCATTTTCTTCATTTTTTTCCTCCAGGATTTGTTGCTAACTATTTTTTATTAACATTACTGCTTCTCTAGTTATTGACATTATTGCTTCTCTAGGACAAGTAAATATTAGGACTAACCTTTTCATCTTCACTTATTCTAAACCCTGAGCTTACTGTATTATGCCATTTCTAAATTGAAATCATTAGGAAGCAGGGATCAATTTATTCATGTTTATTTCGGTACACTTAGACTAAACATGATGATCAAAATATCCTCATATTGCTTTCTCAGGCCACAATAGAGAAAAAAAAAACAGATGCTGATGTATGTTAGCTAAATGTTACTACACGCTTAACAAAGAATATAAGCTTGTACTACAAATAGTAAAAGCAAGGCACATTTTAAGTTACTGTATGTGCACTCTTTTCTACCTGTAAAAAAATATTTTTGACTAGAGAGTGCAATCTATGATTGTGTTTATAGATGGTTTAAAATTCTAGTTCTGGAAATGTAAAACTACAGTATAATAATAATTGATAAAAATCACATCGCAAATAAACATCATGTAACTATTAAATGTACCATTTTGTAATTAAATGTATTTACAGTGGTACCTCGGCAAACAAGCGCCCTGCCTGAAGAATTTTCGCCTTAATTTGCAAGAAATTTGCCTTGTCATGCGAAGCATTTTTGGCATACAAGCCAGTCGCACGTACTTCCAGTCGCCTACTATATACTGTACTTCCAGTTGCGCAGCTGATCAAAACTTGTTTGCGTCAGTAGAAAGCCAACCGAAGAAAGTTTACAAATCTTTTTGTTTATTTCTTTTTTCTTTTTCTTTTTTTTTTGCATTTTGTACAAGATTGTGTAACTTCGTAGCACCATGGGATTAGCAAGAACAAACGGGAGCCAACTTCAGTTTAGTTTTTAAAGCAACCAGTACCAAGAGGAATCATAAATTAAGGGTAAATGATGTTTAATGTTTATATTTATTTCATATTTTACTTTATTTAATGTCTTTTCTGAAGTTTTTGATTGTTTTTATATAAAAGATATAATTATAAAATCATAGTGTTGGAAATTGGTAATATTGATCAAAAACATTTTCTGTGTCTGGAACAGATTATCTGCATTAACACTATTTCCAATGGGAACATGCGTTTCTACTAAATGTTGCCTTAAGATCTCCAGAACGGATTAAATTTGTATTCCGAAGTACCACTGTACCGAAGCTATAATTGGCTAACTCAAAATTATAAAAAATAAACAAATACTTAAATGATCAAGAAACTCTATATAAATTGAGTTTATATATGAACTGTAATAAATTGCAGCCTTTTGCGATTAAATAATTGCACCATAATTACAATTTGTATGTGGTTAATTGTGCAGCAATAACATCAACACATTAATATTGATTATCAATTGTACACCAGTAAACTGGTAACAGGATCATGGGCACCTAAGTCTCATTTATGTCTGTGAGGAGAAAAGTCTTGGCATGTCTGGTCTGGTCCCACAAAAACGGCAATGCAAAGAAGCTTGTCGGAAAAACTCAATGCTGGCCACCACGACACCCAGGGCAACACATCTTAGCATTATGCAGGCAAAGAGCTCAGGACCTCCGTCACGGCTTCCACACTGCCCAGATCCCTATCCGATCAATATCCGACAAACAAATCCAATCCATGGAGGCCCCACCCTGTAAACCACAGCACCCAAAGGATCCACCATAAAGGTCCTGGTGCCAGACACTGCATCACATCTCCATCTTGTGGAGTCGTGTCTATAGGGGCCAGCGGTGCCCAGGTGGAAAAAGGGAAACCTACAGTACACAATATTGGGCATATTGTTTTGTGGCGTAATGATACAGCTGACCAGTGTACAGTAAATGTCTATTCGCTTTTCACCTATTAAGCTTTGGTTACCTTATCAGCCAAAATACAAACTCTAAGAAGTCTCGGTAACAGAGATAATAACTGGGCTGTGATATACAGCTGTTACAAAGAATAATAATGACCCCTCAGGCCGATGGGATTTCCCAGACTCCATCCTGAGAACCACTGCTATACTGTAGTTGATCTGATTGTGGATTTCAATCTGACTCTATTATAAATGGATGGGTATAATTTATTTATTAGCATTGCAAAAGAAAAAAATATATACACTACCAGTCAAAAAATGGACACCAAAATATGCAATATTCTCCTTTGAACAGTTGATATTAAGATGTGTCTGCTACTTACTGTACAAAGGCTTCAAGCAGCTCTAATCTGAGGTGCTGTTTGTTAATTGGTGATTTCTGAGGCTGGTGACTCTAAATTAACTTCTCCCCTGCAGCAGAGGCAAGTTTTGGTCTTTCTTTCCTTCAGTGGTCTTCATGAGAACCAGTTTCAACATAGTGCTTGATTTGGTTTGTGCACTTGACAAGACTGTACCAGAACAGCTGACTTTTGTGTCTTTAAATAACAACTGTTAATTACCGAATGCCATACTGTATGTGTTATTTCATAGTTTAGAGAGAAGAAAAAAAAAAACAGTATCGTTCTATAATAGAGAAAATGAATCCAAACTTGTGTCAAAACCTTTGACTGGTACTGTATACAAAGTATCAAATATACTGTGATATTGTGCAGTTTTTAAACCTTTATCTAGAAGTTGAAGAAGTTTGCTGAGAGTGTGATGTACAGAACATTTCAGCTGCCCTGAGATTCTTTACAGTAGATCTACAATTTAATAATTATGTTTTCATTGAAAATTCATATTTTCATGTAATCATTGCATGTAACTGTTCACAATTTCCTGTCCCGCATTATGGAATCATTTTACTGATTAGTGAACTACTTTGCAGTTGTTTAAAATATTACTCTGTAAAATGCATCATAGCCTAATTAATCCTCTTGTCAATGTTTTATGTTTTATGAAAATTATGTTTCCATTTCAATATGTTAAATGCTAGAATTTCTGAAACGTTTGATATTTCAGACTTTTATCCTCAGCGGTCATGGAGTATTGCCTTCTGCAGCTTGTTCCTCAGTCAGTCAAAATCTCTCTAAGCAGCCCTTTTAATGAACAAGAAAACTCTGGACTGAGCTGAATGACTTCTGAATTCAAAATAATTTCCCCTATTGTTGCGTGATAACCCACATCATTTGTGTAATAACACCATTGCAAAAGTGTGTGTATGGGAAAGAAGTTGTTGCCATATCAGAAGATCCTAAAGTGTGTTCTGGGACTAGCTCTTCAAACACTTTTTGTCTTCAAGAACTTGAGCAAGAAATGAAATCTTAGTGAGCAATTCCAATATTCTCTTTGAACGTGCTTTCAAATAAACACACACAACACGGTTCTTCACTTATTTGCTGTTTGCAGTGAGGAGCATATTGCAGTGCACAATAGCAGTGTGAGATCATTAAATTTTCAATACGGTGTCTGATGCAAGAATGGCTGCAGAGCGACACCTGCAATGACTAGAACTTAGGCTTCATGAGCCGACACTAATGGACCTCCATTAGAGCCAGGAGAGGCTCCACACGGGCCTTCACAACACCATGTGGGCACAGAGGAAGCCTGATGGAGCTTCAAAGAGCCTCGACTCAGACATGCTGGAGGACACAAGACTTAGGCTGAGTGAGAAACAGAGCATGTGGAGATATGTCTCTGATTGTTTTCACTCATGCAGGTGATTTAGAATTTTCTAAAATCAAATTCCCTAGAATAAAATTCCCTTTAAAACAGTAGATGTACATTTTAAGGAGACATGACATTGTGTAAGTGAGTCCAACATGGACAAAAATGTTATAATAACACTGTATGTGAAAAATTATCAATGGTGCGACATCCAGTTCAGGGATGACTGTTGGGGTTTACACCATGAGCATAATTACCACCATATTTGCATTACACACCCCATTTGGCAAACTTTACTGACAATTTTGACGAGACTGACAAGACCAACAGTGTAATTCTGGTACTTATAACCTTCCAATAAGCAGGCCAAATACGCATCTACTAGGCCAACAGGGAAAATTCAGTCCCTGAGCCATGGATCATAGAACAGAAGCCGTTGGTGTGTCTGCTACAGTAAGCATAACTAATTATTCAAGAATAAGAACACATGACAACCCTTTCAATACCATTAAAATACTTATACTTGACCATGGTCTGTGTACAATTTTTTGTCTGAGCCAGCAATTTTTTTTACACACACAGTTAAACATTGGACTATGAGCATAATTCGTTTCGGATGAATTTGTACAGTATATCAAAGCACTTACATATCAAGGTGAATTTCTCCATAAGAAATAATAGAAATTCAGATGATTTGTTCCACAACCCAAAACTATTCCTATAAAAATAATGAATACAAAATGTAAAGTAAAATACATAAAATACATTTATGTATACTGGTTTTAAATACATTTAAAATAACCATACAATTAACCTTAAAGCAGCAATAAAGCAGTGTTTGTGTGTAAAGTTAAAATTTATGAAAAAATTAGATTAGATTTTGCTCATCTTGCAAAATGCTCACAAACCAAGTTACTCGTGATCCAAGGTTCCACTTTATATTTTACTGTACATGCACCATATGCATTTACAAGAGATATGTGAACACCATGGGGCAACCTCTAGTTCTGTTAAAATTAAGCCAGTGTGGAAGTGCTACAACAAATGAACATACAGTTCATTGTATGAGCACTAAGAGCTGACTCCAAAAGTGAGTCAACCGCAGTGGGTTTTGGGCTCCATTGCTAGATTTCTTAATTTCGACAAAATGGGGTAATTTTTTATGTCACTCATCAGTTAAAAAGTTAAAAAGCCATACAATTATAAATGATTAGGGGTATGGCATTGCAGGTGTCAAACTGTTAGCTGTTTGCTATGCATCACTTTACCTAACCAGCCAAATGAATTTACTGTAGATTAACTTGCGACAAGAATTGTATTGATGGTGATGACCAGAGTGGGCTTTAAAACTGCTCTTCAGAAAAATGGGTGACGTCATGGAGGGTTTGTCCAGTTCTTGTGCTTTTTTTTAAACATCCCATTCATGCAGGTATAACAACCTTCACTTTTGGGGAGCCTTTTAGTATGGCTGTGGGACATGCTGCTTATTCAGCCACAAGAAATAAGGTCATGGCAATGTTAGGCAAGAAGATTTAGGATTATACCTCTTTTGGGCCAGTGCTACAATTGATCCCAAAGGAGTTAGGAGGGGTTGAAGGTTAGTACTGTGTGTAGGCTACTCTCTTACCTTCATGTCTTCATGGACATAGCTTTAAACACAGGGGAACTGCCATTCTGGAACAGGTTTAGGCTTCTTATTTACAGTAAAAGGAAATCTTAAAATTGTGACATACTGTAAAATGACATTCAAGTCAACAGCTTAAGATTAAATCTCTTATGTTCTTCTGGCCATACAGTGTATAGTATAAGGTTACATCAAATTCTTTGCTTTGTTCTCTCTGAATGCCTTTTAGGTTGAATGTAAAACCTTACACCATAATGTTGTTTAAGAAACCATTTCTAAGATCGCAGTAGTATTTCAAATACTGTATGTTAATGGCATAAACAGAAAACAGAACATCTTGCTTAATATCTGATCTTTCCAGTATATAGAAATGTCAAAACAATACCTCTCCGAGCTCAGAGGGTGAATCCTGAGATTGGGTTACTGTCTACACTGCCTGGCCAAAAAAAAAAGATCAAATTATTGCCTCTGCATCAAGCAAAGAAAAAATTTAATTACTGGAATTGAGTTAAGAACTGCATTATTGAAACATCGAAGGATAGTGCTGGACCATCAACCTTGTGGAGGAAAGTAGGTTTTAAACAAAATCATGAATGTCTGTGATTGACATCAATTAACCTCTTGGTTGCACAGTGAACAAAATGATAGTAGAAATTAGAGCTATTTTAAATATTTAAAGTAAAAGCATTTTCACATGTATAATGTATAGAGAGCTCACAGTATTAGAAGTAAACACCTGAGTGGTCATAAAAAAAACACTTGTTAGTGAGGCTAATCAGAAAAAATGCTTCAGTTTTCTCAGGAGCATAAATATTGGACTTTAGAGCAATGGAAAAAGATACTGTGATCTAATAAGTTTAAATTGACCCTATCAGTGAGATGTGGGCATCATGGTACTATAAGAAGAGAAGCGTATGGTGTTGCACCCATCATACATAGTGCCTAGAAATGGGGGGAAAATCAATTCAGTTATGAATCGTAATTCTTTTGTGTGGCGATTCACGTATCGCCATACTGACTCCAAAATGGATTATAAAACCAATTATGGTTATAATAGAGATGAACCGTTCGATTGGGCACTGACCAGAATTGACTTGTTTTTCAGACTGATTGGCCATGACTGGTAACTGTCTGATCAGCCTTAGATACAATTTTGTATCGAGCACAGAAGCTTTCGAGTGGCAGAAAAGAACCGTTAAATTGCACGCGTTAATTAAAAGTCTCCAATCTGCCTTTTTCTCCAAACGCTGTGACAAAATTTGTCTCAAACCCCTTACACATGCTTACACAAGTCTAAAATCACTGAGAAGATGGACACACCCATGCGCTCGCAGCCGCTTGACCCATTCACTCACTTTTGAGTTTTAAGACTTTGGAGGCATTTGAGGTGGTAAAAAGTCTCAGTGTCTTTACCGTCCAGCAGGTAACCTATTTACACATGTGGTAGGAGTGAATTATTTGCTAAGTTGAATTAGCACAAACGGAAACACTTATCTGTTGGGATTTATTTGAACTTTTTTAAAGGTAAAGTGCAGGTTAATTTGTTTTATTTTTACTTTATATATTGTATTCATTATTTTTCTGTTTTTATTTTTTTGGGCTGTGGATTTCCATTATTTCTTATGGGAAGATTTGATTTGGTGTTTTGGAATATGAGCCCGCTTCCAGAACGAATTATGCTCGTAATCCAAGGCTCCACTGTATA
>QMIH01000436.1:317116-394264 GCA_003987875.1 Clarias batrachus | reverse complement strand
ATATATACTGTATATATTACATTTATAATAAAGATGCACACCAGAAATGGCTTTTTATCAGCTTGACCAGTCTTGTACTGTATATTACTGATTCTGTGCCGAGCTTCCGATTGATGCAACACAATCACATTTTTATGTCATTACATTATCAAAAGTTGTGCATGTTAAAAATCCTCTGATCGGCCTTCTCCTCCAAAATCTGGGAGCAAATTAGTCTCAAACCCACTCATTACACATGCTTACACCAGTCTCAAAACACCACGGGTGTTAATCAGTCTCGAAATATGTGCGTTAGAAGCTGTGCGCGGCTGCATGCTCACAATTGCTCTACAAGAACTCGAGACTTTGGGGGCATTTGAGGCGGTAACACTTCGACGTTTCATTATAATCCTACGGGAACAATCTTCCACTATTCATGCATAGGAGTGAATTAGTTGCTAAGTCTGGTTAGAAATAATAATTATGTGCTGCTCAGTAAAAAGATTCATTTCAAGTTAAAAGTTAAAGTTTGGTATTTGAAGTGAATTTATATTGTTTAAATGCTGCCCTTTGATTTTAAGTGGAAAAAACTCATGCTATAAGGAACGGGCTACTACTATTACTCACGTTCAGTTCAGTTGTTTAAATAAAGCTTTGGAATGCTGACACATTTTTTAAATTATTATAAAGGTTCAATGTGTAGCAAAATAAAAAAAAATAATACAGAATACAGTGGACCCCCGGATTGCGAGTAACATGGTTTACCAGTGTTCCGCAAACCGAGCAAAGATTTTTAAAAAATTTTTAATCGGAAACCGAGCAAGTATTAGTTTACGAGCGCCGAGCATCATGTATCACGCATGCGACTCTTATTTTGACACCGAGCGTCACTCTCTCACCTTCCCCCCTCTGTGAATATGTATACAGTATACATGTATGATGTCCTGAGGTGAACCGTTTATTTACGGTTAATCCTATCTCATGCGCAAATTCATGCGCAAAGTATTCTATAAATGTGAACATGTATAGTGTTGACTTACCACAAAGATTATACACATTAAGACGCAACACTATTTGCTTGAAGCGTAACACCATTATTTGTCGCTAAAAGCTTTCACAGAGTAGTTTGTGCGATCAGCCAAATCCCAGAGCTCTAGTATCAGTAGCACAGCTAAAACATGGATCATTGCACTGCAACCAGTACTCGTAATAAAAACCGCAATGAGTGTGTAACCTGAAGGTCATCAAGTAAAAGAGAACAAATAACTTTTCAGCCTTGCTTCCCAAACATACTGCGACCAGTGATCCATCCTTCAGCTACTAAAAGTCTTTTTTTTCTGCAGCACTAAGCATCACGCCATACTTCTTCTAACCCTTTTATGTGCTTAGCCAGATTGTAAAGCCGGAAACTAAAAGTGTTTTTACTGGAATATGGAAATTTCATTAATGCATGCAAAGAGGATTAATACAGCACGGAAAACAGGACAGAATATATATATATGAAGGACAAAGAGAGAGAGAAAATAGAGTGAGAGAAAGCAGATCATAGCTGACATTCATAAATCACAGCGTGTATGTGGATGTTTGCGATGTGTATGGCCATTATTGTGGAGTGTGCTCGACATAGGACAGATCCAGTGCATGCTTTCTGCTGTCTCAGCACCTTGGGCTCACAAATAAGGAAAGCAGAGAGACAGCGAGAGGACCAGATGTATTAACATGAGGAGGATGAGTGGAAAATGTGACTTGGTGAGGCTGCGAAGTCACTGCCTGACATTTTATGTTAGGTTTAATAAAGCTCGACACGCCAACTGTGACTACAATCGCTTAAAAAATGCGATCCGTGCAAAATAGTTAATATTTGAAAAAGTCAAAACAGTTATGAAATAAAGTGGTGGACTGGTTGATCATCATTCGATGATGGTCCGAATATTTGTCTTTATTACAGCAACCACAAACACAGTTTGAAAGCATGTACTGTACAGTATGAGGATGCCTCATTTACTGTTAGTGTCTTTTAGCTACTGATGAGTTTGAGACGGAAATAATGATCTGAAAATCCACCCTAATGGCATAAAATGGACGAGACTGGAAATTACATCAAGTCTGATGAGACACCAATCCGAAGCTTCAGGCTGTACTTAGTATTGTATTTGCACATATTTACACCTCAGTTGTCTTCACGCTCATGTACTGACACATGGACACACACGGCGAGAGCGCTTACTCACCACACGTACAAATCATCCACATGCATCACCTTATGTCTGCTTCTCAGGACGTGACCTCCTCCAGCCTGTCAACCCGAGATTCACGCTACACCAGAAGGCTCCCCTGCTCTCATATGTCACCGCAGATTGTTCGCTGGGTTCTCATCTGAGTCATCTTTAAAAGCCCTGAAGGCCAAGCGGCTTCCCCGCAGAGCCTCGAAATCAGGAGCAAAACGATCAACAAGTCTTTGCAAACCATCCACTTCTGCTTCAAACTATATGGAATAACTGGAATCAGAGGGAGTGGGTGGTCAGATATGAAACTGTGGGACCAAGAGGGGACACACTTATTCATTCATGAGAGTGTACTGGGTGTTGTGTGGCACATTTACGGCATCCATCCATCTTCAGTGACTGCTTCATTACTTCCTAGTGAGGGTCAGATTGGAAGAAACTAACCAACTGTCTATGGTTCGAGGATCATTAGAAAATATGACAGGCAAGTGTAAGAAAGAAAGACGTTTTTTATACATACAATTTCCTTCCAAACTGTTTTTATTAGACAGTCTTGTTGCAATGGTACTAGTGCTAGACTACGTGGAAAGAACATGGAAAGAATTTTAATAAATTAAAAATAATTTTTAAAAAATGCATACCAAACCTGGGGCAAACGTGCGAACTACAGTATGTGGGGAAAAAAACACAAGCATGAAAAAAACCCAAGTGACTCTAAGGCTACTTTTACATTACAAGATTTGCATGTCATGACATTTCACATTCTTCACATAATGACTTTCACGTGACTCTAATGAGGACGTGTCTGTCCTCTCAAACATCACGTATTCGCACCACGATATGTCTTTGCTCGTGCCATCTTAAAACACGTCATACTGTATCTGTGCGTCCACTCCTTCGTTTCAGACAACGAGATACGAATTTTGCTCTGGAGCAAGGTAAGCAGTTAATAGGCTGCATTTGTTGAGGTTGAGAAGCAAGAAGAAAGCCAGACACCCCGCTTTAGGTGCTTTAACAATTGTTGCTAGCACTGCTATAAAATCCCCGTTCTTATGGTGTTGACTGATTGCATCAACGCTCCATACATGCACAGAGGCAAAAGGCTGCATGCATTCCAAGTCGCAAGCCACCACGTATCAGAACGCGGACCACATGCAAAAGTGACTCAGGTCCAGGGCTCGATTAGAAGGTGGATGCGGGGGAATGGCACCGTCCGTTAAGAAAAAATACAAAAACCATCCCCTCTGTGAAACCACCATCCCCTTTGAATTAAGAATACTGTGTATGATGTAATATTTGTCATGATAATGAAATATACATTTTTTTTCGCACTGTTCGCATTTTCTCAACGGCCAAGAGAACAGATCAAGCCCAGTTTTTGACATATTTCAAAAAGAAGAGAACTGAATGGATGATACATATGCACAAATCCTCTCAGCAGAGAGACGCGATGAAAACGAAGGATCCAGTTTAATACGGGAGTTTTTGAAATGACTGACAGCTTTAATGATTAGAAAAGACGGTTCTTTACCCAATTTGTGTAATTTCATTCTCAATTTAAAGAAGAGGTTTGGTTTTTTCATTAGACTTTGTGGCTTCGCCTACATGATCGGGTGCAAAGGCTCCAAATTGATTTTTAAATGTCATAATAGTAATTTGATGATTTGTGTGTGTGTGTGTGTGTGTGTGTGTGTGTGTGTGTGTGTGTGTGTGTGTGTGTGTGTGTGTGAGAGAGAGAGAGAGAGAGAGAGAGAGACTGGTGCCTGGCCATATAAAATTACAGTACCATTAAATGATTTAATGACTAATGTTTATGTAGATTTTTATTCTACTCTTATAATTCTCCCCAGATGAAAGCCATGGAAAGAATCAAATGATTGTTTTAACAATCGCATGTTTAAATGCATGTGTTTTGTTATGATTTCTCCAAGTTGATTGAATTAAGCTTATATTTTGGTAATAATAATGTTCTTAAAAAGTTGACATAATTCGCAATCATTTTTGTGTGTTTGTAAAAAAAAAATTTAGAATTCAACCACTGCGCAGATCCAATCTGTAAATATGAGATTTGTGCATTCAGAAAGCACAAAAATTAGATTTACGTCACTTCAGTCTGGCAATGTGAAGTTCGCTTATCTGTGTTTATTCCAAATGAGAGCTGTTAATATTAACACATTAACATGTGATTAATCTAACGCAAGGCGGCACGGCGGTGTAGCGGTTAGCACTGTCGCCTTGCACCGGCAGGGTCTGGGTTCGATGTCGATTCCCGTCTCTGTGTGAATGGAGTTTGCATGTTCTCCCCGTGCTTGGTGGGTTTCCTCCGGTTTCCTCCCACAGTCCAAAGACATGTAGGTTAGGCTAATTGGCGTTCCCAAATTGCCCGTAGTGTGTGAATGAGTGAGTGTATGTGTGTGTGTCTGTGCCCTGCGATGGATTGGCACCCTGTCCAGAATGTACCCCGCCATGTCCCCTAAGTCTCCTGGGATAGGCTCCAGGCTCCCCATGACCCTGAATACAGGATTAACAGGATTAAGCGGTATAGATGATGAGTGAGTGAGCGTAATCTAACGCAAATTAATCATATAACCAAGTTTGACCATAATGGCTTCCCATAACGTAAGCTACGCGTAACATAAGCGTACTGTAGTTACCCGGCTATGTGCGATGATGGCTCTGACAATAAGATGACTGAGGAAACATCACCAGGTGTGCTGCATGGCAAGTTTCGTTATAAAAAGCTTCTAGACCAAAGCTCAAGCGTGTGCTCAAGCTACCTTCAAGGGAAACTATTTTAAGGCTCTACTGTAGGTTGTTGAATTTTGAATATAAATACTCTGCCGTCAGTGGGTTGTCATACCCCATACTACCCAACCACTGAATGCAGTGCTGGTCCCAATTAACTAATTGGTTAAATGTTAAAGTTTGAAATATTATAAATCTGGATAATCTGTTTTCTCTAGCCAGTTTGTCATGCTTTTCCTTATTCCCACATTGCATGTTTATGTAATCTGACTATTTTAAAATTGAGATTAATCACAAAGATTAAGTTCCCAAAAAAAAAAAAAATTCAATAGAGCAAACTGTGAATCATTGCTTAAACTGCCATCAAGTAAAGCCATTGAGATAAAACGTTTTTGGTTGGAAGTAGTCAAGGTAACAGGTACTGTAGTCGTGGCAACAGCTAAAGGAGTCAGTAGAGATTAAAAAAGTGTCAGCAGTCAACGAAAAGATGTAAAAAGACTGAAAAGGAGATAAAAAAAAAGCTGCTCGATCCATCAGACCTTTTCAGGTTTTTCTCTATTCACGCCAAGCCTTTTACCCAGAGAGGTGATAGGAATATACAGCTAGCGGAGGTGTTGTTATTTTCAGGAATAAACATCCAACCAAAAATGACAAGAAGCCCTTTTCATGTGGAGCCACAACTAAAATTAGAGTCACTCAAAAAAAAAACTGTCAGCTTTTAGCCAAACAAGACCCATAAATATCTTGCGCAGTTAAAGTGGGGGCGACGCTGGCACAGGATGCTGCGCGAGACTGAGATGTGTGCACATCATTCAGGACATGAAACATGTTTGACCTTTTTTGCTCTTTGTCTTGCCAACTCTTGCTAATGCTGCTTCTTCATTAATCCAAGAAACTATGTTTCTCAATAGACCATGTGAGCACAAGAAAGAAAAAAAGAGCAGAGAGCGGGGAGGAGAGATGATGAGGGTGATGATGAAGACAAACTAAATTCCATTAGGAAGAGTGATGCAGTGAGACGGAGAAGCAGCGCATACTAGCAGTAACATTGCACTGTCTGTTCATATCACATTTACTACAGAATGTTTCTTATGTAAAATATTCACATTCTTTATAAAATCTTAACGTCACAGGCTATTTTTTATAGATTTACCAGAAATCTATATGTCTGTTGCTTTTTACCTTTTTTTTTTTTTTTTACTAGTTAACTGTTTTTACATATATGCTTTAACAATTTGAAATAAAATGTGTTTCGTGAATCAATCGGCAGGTCAAATTGAATTTTCCATTCCAGCTTTCCTGTTATAATAATCTGCACTTTTGTGGGGAAGCTTCTCACTACATTTTGGAGCATTCTTTCAACCACAAACTCATCAGCGAGGTCACTAGTGTTAGCAGCGAGGTCGGTATTCTGCTTCATCCCAGAGGTGTTCAGTGGGGTTGAGGTCAGCGCTCGGTGCAGGCCAATCTTCCATTCCAACCTTGGTACAGTACACCATGTCTCTGTGGAGCTCACTTTGTGCACAGGAGCACTGTTGTGCAGAAACAGGTTTACAGCGGCAGATCATACAAAGACATCTTATACAATTGTGTCCTTGCAACCTTGATGAATACCCACATCATGGTGGGATGTTGAGGTGTCCACATTCTTTTGACCATATTCTACATCCTGCACAGTTGTAATCGCAACTGCACTGGGCAACTGCACTGGGCAAGAACGATCATTTATTTTGATGACGTTCACCAAGTTTTGCATTTTGCAGGAAAAAAAATACCTTTTTTTTTTTTTTTTTTTTTAAATTAGGTGACCATTCTGGTTTTGGGAAACAAAATGACCCAGAGCAAGTAGAAGTGCAAATTATGGAATCAACTTGAAATTTTCAAGGTTTTTTTTTTTTGTGTGTGTGTGTATGTTCTCTGATTTTCTCCCTAATTTACTCGTCCCTAATTTCCACCCTAATCTCTTTTAGATAACTCTTCTTTGTTAAGGTGACAACTTCCAACCAGGGAGGGTGCTCTCACGAGAACTATTATGTGCTTCCTTGGAGACACACGATGCCAGCCGACTGCATCTTTTCAAACTGCTGATCACACTCATGCTGCTCATGTTTGGGGATGATATAACATATAGAAGGCAGGCGCTATCCACCCCGTCTGCTTGCATAGCCAATATAGTCTATCTAGACTCCCGGCTACAGATGGCAATCAAACCGGCGGATGACAGGGTGAACGCATTTCTGTTATGCACCTCAGAAGCTAAAATTTGCATTTGCAATTTGCAAATTTAGGAGCTGTCACTTGAGACAACAATAGAGTGTGAAAGTCCTCCAAGAAGGAAATATAACACAGAGTTGTTAAAATGTCTAAAATGTGGTGCAGGTATAACAATCATGAAAGTTATAAAATGAAAACACCTGTAAGGCTAAGGAAGATGTGTCAGTTTCAATGTTTGTGACTGAAGTATAAAAAGTCAGCTGTATCAAGTGGATTTGCACATACTGTAGAAAAGCCAAATGAAATCCTGCACTAACATGAGAAAAATAAGAAAACTGGGTTTATTGTGGGCTAAGCAGAAGCAATCATGTTGTGTGGATGATCAAATGGAAGTGTTATTCAGTGATGAATCACAAATCTGCATTGGCCATGGAGATGATGCTGCAACTTTTATAGAGTCGCCTTCTAATGAAGCAAAAATTTCCCTATTCATTTATGATATGGTCCTGTAAAGGACCAGGCAATCACAACCTCAACAGGCAATGCACATGATTGCAATGATTGTTAACTATAATAACTATGATAATTAACATTAATTAACATGTTTCAAGTTTATTTATTTGTGGTACGTATGGGGCATGAAGCCAAAATGTCTTATTTATTTGCTATGAAGCATCCTCTAAGTGTAATGATTCCATTTTTTTTGCCCGTGGTAGTACTGAACATATCTTTCCTACGCGCTTCCTGATAGTCATAAGGGAACCCATAAGGGATTTACTTGCTCTCTAATTCTGAGGAACGTTAATGAACGACCGTAATCAGAATACCTGTCATCATTAATAAAGAAATTAGGTTAGTCAATTTGGCATCAGTATCAGCACCGATATTGACCAATTCCAAACAAACAAACAAAAAAAAAAAACGAATATAAATTTACACTCAGTCTCAAAATATATGATTGATGCATTCCTAGTGCTAATACTATCCTGCGTGTGCCTAAAGTCTCAGACATGCTGAAAAACTAAATAAACAAGCCTGTTAATAAAACGCAGGGAGGGAGTGCAGATTAGCTAATAAAACGCCCAGATCAGAACCATTCAGAGGTCATAGTTTTGCTCTCTACACTGAAATTTACAGTATGAACTATTTATGGTTGGTGGGTAGGTTTGCATCAATCAGTCTCCTACTGTAGATACAGTGAGACATCTCTTCAGTGCAGAGCTTAGACACAGCA
Source organism: Clarias batrachus (assembly GCA_003987875.1). NCBI lineage: Eukaryota > Metazoa > Chordata > Actinopteri > Siluriformes > Clariidae > Clarias > Clarias batrachus. The sequence continues at coordinate 385,867 of QMIH01000436.1, read as the reverse complement.
GTGAGCACAGAGTGAACTATAATAGTTACAGTACATTGCTGAGCAAAATGTTATTATTATTATTATTATTATTATTATTAATAAGTACTTCTTTAGTGTGCCATATCCTATATGAAAATCCTTGTGCCGTATCCCAAACCTAACATACTAACATACTGAACAGTTTCTCAGCACATCATTAGAGTCATTACTATGTATGTAAGCATACTACTAACTTTGGGGTTTGAAACACAGCTCTGAATCCTCTCATAACGACATTAACAGTCATGACATGAACCAGCGCAGTGAAGATCACGTTCATTGAGCAAGATGATAAAATACGTCCTCTTCAGATTATTCATATTCTCTTTTATTCTCCTAATATTTCTTCCCAGTTTGGTCACTAGACCCCCATTATCACATGACAGTTACCAACCAGGAAGTGTGGGGTAAACCCACACTTCCTTAGAGACCAAACTTTAAAAGCTTTAAAAGCCACTATCTGCCCTCTTCCTCATACACGAGTTCACTGCCTGGTATTCCTGTAGGAGACAGGGAAAGGAGATTTATTCCTACCCTTGCACGCAGACAGCACAGTCAGTTTTGCGCTCTCGTTTTCATACATGCTATCTATTAGGGGATGAGAATCACCAGGATTCACCCGGTACAGTATTAGGTGCCGATTCGATCAATATTGAGATTCTGTTTCATTCAACATTATGGGATTTTTTTATTTTATTTCTAATTTGCTACAAAAAAACCTTGAACCTTGAAAATAATAAAAAAAGGTGTCAGAACTCAAAACCTTTACGTAGCTACCGTAGATTTATTCACCAGCTCCACAACTCCAGCTCCATTCCTTATAGCATTAGTTTTTCACTTAAAAACCAAGCGTGACATTTAAGAAATACAAACTAACGTTAAATACAAACTAACGTTAAACACAAACGTTTAATATCTAACTTAAAGTAAAATGAAATTAGCTAAATTTATACTGAGCAGCATGTATCTACCATAATTATTTCTAATCAAATTTACCAACTAATTCACTCGAGCTAATTTGCTTGCAGAGTCAAGAGAGTTCCAGGTGAGGTTATCTGGAAGTTGAGTCATGTCAACTGTGTCATGTAAGCTACTTGGATGAGTACTCACTCACCATCTATACCGCTTAATCCTGTATTCAGGGTCACGGGGACCTGGAGCCCAGGAGACTTAGGGCACATGGCAGGGTACACCCTGGACACGGTGCCAATCCATCGCAGGGCACAGACACACACATTCACACACTATGGAATTTGGAAACGTCAATTAGCCTAACCTACATGTCTTTGACTGTGGGAGGAAACCGGAGTACCCGGAGGAAACCCACCAAGCACGGGGAGAACATGCAAACTCCATGCACACAGAGCCTGGCCGGGGATCGAACCCGGACCTTGGCGGTGCAAGGCGACAGTGCTAACCACTACACCAACGTGCCGCCCTACTTGGATGAGTAGTGAAATGTATTTACCTGGGAAGAAAGAAGTCCAAGTTACATGTCTTAACTTCCAGATACACACAACTTTTGTTAGTGTAATGCCATTAAAATGCATTTCTGTTGCACCATTTGGAAGCTTGTGCACTTACACAACAGAATCAGTTATATCCAAGGCTGATCAGTCATGGCCAGTCAAGCTGAAAAACAGCCAGTGACTGGAACTGGTAAACCGGTGTATCTCTATTATAAATGTAATAAATGTAATAAATACATACAATTTGGAATCAATGTTGTGATACATGAATCGAGCGCACAAATGAATCACAATTCATAAGTGAATCGATTTTTTGTCGATACTAATACATAATGCTCAAATATTTACCCCAATTATTTGGCAGAATATAAAAAAAAATAAAATGGAAAAAAATCTATATTTTCACCTGCAGTGTTCAGGCGCTATAAAGCCAAATATATAAATTACAATTCTATTTGTAAAAAATATGCAATTCGCATAATAAATACGCTACTTGGCCAAAATTTATATACAGCTCATCCATATACAGTACTGTGCTGGTTACACATAATTGTACATAATGTCGTTGTGTGCTGTAACAGTATAGTTTTTTCCTCCCTTTAACTAAAACCATTTAGCCCAACCCAGTTCCAGCATGACAATGCACCTGTGCAAAAAGTGAGGCTTATGAAGACACGGTTTGTCAAGGTGAAAGAGGAGTGAAAGAACGTCACTCGCACAGAGCCCTGACCTCAACCCTTCTGAACAGCTATGGGATACAGTAAACTGGACCACTTTGAAGAATGGCCGTGCTCATTAGGAGTCATCACAAGAGTGACGTCAGATACTGACGTCAGGAGACGAGTCAGCGATCCAGTTCATCCCATAGCTGGTCAGTGGGAATGAGAACCTGAATGAGCACAATTCCCATGGGACATGCTCCTGAATCTAGTAGAAACCCTTTCCAGTAGAGTGGACGTGGGTATAGCAGCAAAGAGGAAAAAAATCTGTCCAAAAACTTTTGACCATGTAGTGTGATGCAATGTTAAAAGGTATTAATGAAAGTAAATGATTACTAGTTTAAATACTTAAGCTAACTGATTGAAATAACTTTGCTACATGAAACATTAAGGTACAGTATACATGTACATAAGGTACTGTATACATGGAGTGCATTCTTCAAAACATTGACTTTGAATATGCAAAGACGTCCGACTTAACAGTTGGATATCCGCTTACCTTAAGAGCACAGAAGATGCACGAGTCCTCCATGCACTTGTGTGTGGTCAGTTGCCGGAAGCTTCTGCGGAAGATGTCAAGGTGCCAAAGTACCTAAAAGCAAGAATAAGATCACTAAATGTGAGGGAGTCAAATCTAGCTTGGTGTATGATATTTACTTTGCAGACTCACAACGCAAAAATGAAATGAGGCATCACGCCAACATGACCCGTCCCATGATGAGGCACAGTGTGTCCAGAAGCGCCACAGCCACTTTACTTCAGCATCTTCACAACACACCCACCCACACACACACACACACACACACACAGACACACTCACTCACCCCCACCCACAGATCAGCACATCACAGCATGCCTCCCTGGCCCCGTCCTGCACCTACTCCCTTTGGCCAAGATGACTGCAGTGCTCCAATCCCCCTCAAACAATGTGAGAAAGTCCTGGCAGCCTGTATCCACTGATCGCATGCCAGGTGCCCACTCCACTTAATCCTCCCAACAGAGCAGGAATTCAGCACCTTTTAACAGCCGCCCACTCCGGGAGCAAGTTCCACCGCGGACGGGACAGAGCAGAGGAGGGAAAGGGAAAAGGTTAAGAAAGGGAACTGCAGATCCGCAGAGAAAAGAGGAAAGAGAGAGGGAGAGAAGGGAGTAGTGAGCACTTAAAGAAAAGAAGTGCTAGTGAGAAAGAGAGCTGTGACAGAAAAGCGAGAGAGAGAGAGAGAGAGAGAGAGAGAGAGAGAGAGAGAGAGGGAGGAGGAGGAGGGAGAAACGGTTGTTGCAGTGTGCAGAGGTATAACTGTAAAGTGCTGATACTGAAAACAGCATGCAAGCAAAATAGATCACATCTCTGTGATTGTTGCGCCTAGTAGGTATGTTTAAGTGTATCTGTATGATTAATTTATATGCATAAACTGTATATGTGTGTGTGTGTGTTTACTATGCATGAAAGTCTTCTTTATTAGTGTCTCTGATCTGGCAAGTCAACAGCATGACTAAAGCACATCTACACTGCACCTCTACTTGTAAACAGGATCTACACACTCATCAATATTTCAGCACAAGCCATTTACTGTTGAACAAGCATTTTTTAAAAATGGGAAACGAAATCCTCAAATACACAACCAACATTAGGTGCAACATTACTGTACTGTATGTGATGCGACAGTTTCCAGATCGGGTCATTCTATGAGAACAACTCTCGCACACCTCTTTTTTTTTCTTTTTTTTTTTTGCTTTCGACTGTCATTGACTCGTGGTCTTTGGCAGAAGAGAAGACACTAATTGGCTCACCCCGTCCAAATGTAGCAAAGCATCTAACCAATCATACTGTAGAGGAGACTTCTTATAACCAATCACAACACATACAGTACAGCAGAATTCGTCAGGAAGAACGGAAAGACTCGATGCTGGAAAAGAAAACCTTCTTATTATTACGATTATATTATATTTCCAGTAAATGGTTCGCAGCATGGAGAAGCACTTTGTGCACATCAAAAAAGTTAGATCCTCATCAGTGTTGGGTTTAATCAGTAACTTAGTTTAAATGTACAGTGGAACCTTGGATTATGAGCATAATTCGTTACGGAAGCGGGCTCGTATTCCAAAAACACTTGCAAACCAAATAAACTTTTCCCATAAGAAATAATGAAAACTCAAATTATTTGTTCTACAGTCCAAAACAATAAATACATAAAAATAATTAATACAACATATAAAGTAAAAATAAAACAAATTAACCTGCACTTAAGATAAGAAAAAAGTAAAAATACATCCAGACAGTTAAGTGTTTCCGTGCGCGCAGGCAAAGTTTGTATGTGTGTGTGTGTGTGGAATTAGCCCCTCGCCTCGTCTTAAACAGTAAAACTCCTCCCTCCCACACCTCGCTTTTTAAGTTTCACAACTAGCATACACAATGCAAACACTGCTTTACCGGGGGAAAAAAATAAATCTCTCTAATGATACTCGCGTGAGCATACTAACGGAATCACTGCTGTAAAGTAAAAAATAAAAAATAACAAATAAACCAGCATCTTACCTTTGAAAAGAATCGCGACAGAGCTGAGTTTTCTGTGTAAATAAAGCGCGTGTGTAAAGCGTCAGGGAGATCTGTGTGTGTGTGTGTGTGTGTGAGCACACACAAAGTAAGTGTGTGAGTGGGCACAGTGTCAAATTACGCGCGCACACAGAAGAGAGAGGAAGATGTTGATTATAAGAGACGAGCACTAAGACGCAGCAGGGGACTCTTATTTTGACACAGGGGACGATTACGTGCGAGAAAAAATCATTGGCTCAGTTGTGATCACTTGCCGCTTGGTGTCAAAATAAGAGTTGCATGCGTGATACATGATACTCAGCGCTTGTAAACTAATACTTGCTCGGTTTTCAATTAAGAATTTATTAAATATCTTTGCTTGGTTTGCGGAACACTCGTAAACCACGTTACTCGCAATCCGAGGTTCCACTGTAATCCGTTATTCAGACAATTTATGTAATCCGTGAGCCAGACAGCAGTCATTCCCAATCCATTAGTGTGTGTGTGTGTGTGTGTGTGTGTGTGTGTGAGTGCTACAAGCCCCGCCCCCGATAACCAGCCCCCTCTTTATTACTGCTGCTATACCCCTATCTCACCTATGCGGTTTGACTATGTGAGGACCGACGCGCACAAAGATGAAAACCTAATCACAGCGCCGAAACTCATGGTGAATCACAATGAACCGTACATACGGTTAGTAGTTAACAGATTATGGGCCACACTTCGCTGAGTGACGATGGTAGAATAATTATAAAGGTCTTGACTAAAACAACATGCATGAGGAAGCACAAAGGAGTTTTTATTTTCTGCAATGGAAAAGTACTCAAACTAGTTACTTTATCAGAAAGTAACACAATAATGTAACAGTTTACTTTTTGAAGACAGTAATTTTGTAATGTAATTAGTTACTTTAAAAAGTAACGTCACCCAACACTGATCCTCATTAAATGCCTTGAGCATGTGTCCATGTATAAAAAACTGAAGAGTCAGATGGAAGAAAAGATACTGTCCCTATAAACGTACAGTATCTCAAAGTAACAGCTCCAATTAAAAACTGAAACTCAAAAAGTTAAAAAAAAAAAAAAAAAAACACTTTTCAGTGCTCGAAGAATCTGTGCGGAGTTAAAATAAATAAGGAGCTTCGAAATCCCTGACTGGGCTAAATAAAACGAGAGGTTATGTAAGGAATCTCAGTCTATTTCCTTTCCCCCCCTCATTTTCAACATCGCTTTATTTCTCCCAGTGCGATGAAACGATCTCCAAGTCTGCGCCTGGAGTCAGATTTTAGTCGCATACAAGAACACTGCAGCAAACGTTACAGTACATCTCTACCTTAACCACACACTCGGAGACGCACACGCGTTCGCACGGAGACAAAAACCCAGAGCACTGCCAGAGCGTTCTGCTCTCCGCTGCGCTGTTCTCAGCTATTTTTCCCCGAAGCTCTGGCAGCAGCATTAGTGGACTGCCGAGCAGATTTGCCATTATGTCTATAAATTCTCAGCGGTTCTACTGAGCTGGCCTGGTTTAGTCTCATAAAAACGATGTTCTTCAAAAAAAAATTACTCAAAACAGAAAAAAAAGTACGATGCTTAGAAAGATGCTGAAGGTAAAGAAATTGACCCAAGGGCACTAAAGTCAAATTAAACATACTGCAAGACGCCGGCATTTATTTGCGGTCTGCTGCTACACAAGAGTCACTGAACTATGTTCACACACACACACATCTTTGTCCTGCCATTAGCAGAAAGCGTTAAAGGTGCGGAGATTCATTTTACACCTCAGGATGGAAGGCACGAGTCAACCAGGACTAGGGATGAAGGGAAGGGAGGGAGATGGATTAGAGATTCTATCCTGGTGCTGCCGTTTGCCCTTTTCTTCCACCTTCTTTATTTTATTTACAATGCACCGTAAATGAACAATGAAGTGAGGGAGCGCTGGAGGGAGGAGTAGAAGTTGGCACATAGGGCATAAGGACACTAAAAAAAAAAAAAAGAGCAAGAGAGAAAAGACGGAGATAGATGTAGGCACCCTTAACACTTATCGAGAAAGATTAATAAGCACTCAGGAGTATGATTGCAATGTGGAGAAATAATCGCATACGCCTGAACGGCTTATAAGCTTTCTGCGAACCTTTCCCATACAGTATGTAAATATTAATATAATTAATTATTGATTGGGCGGCACGGTGGTGTAGTGGTCTTGCACCTCCAGGATCTGGGTTCGATTCCCGTATCTGTGTGCATGGAGTTTGCATCTTCTCCCCGTGCTTGATCTCTTGGTTTCCTCCCTCATTCCAAAGAGATGCAGATTAGGCTAATTAGGCTACTAATACTAATTGGTATTCCCGAAATTGCCTGTAGTGTGTGAATGAGTGTGTGAGTGAGTGTGTGTGCCCTGCGATGGATTGGCACCTTGTCCAGGGTGTACCCTGCCTTGTGTCCTAAGATGAGTATATAGATGAGTGAGTGAGTGAGTGAGTGAGTAATTATTGATTATTAATGCAATGCCTTTTCACAAATATAACTCTTTAATAAAATCTGGTTTGGGTAAAAACAAAAACTCAATCCAATACAAATGTCCGCACAAGGCCAACACTGTCAGATATCCTTTTGGAATATAAAGATATTTGGGAATATCTGGCCCCCAGCGAGAACAGAACTTGTCACAGTTGAGTCTATCATAGTACTCAGTTATATTTTAATTATGCATTTAAAATCTGACATTTTCTATCATGTAAAGCAAATGCTTTAGTCGGCGAAACAGAAGTGTTGAGATGTAATAAAGGGTGCATGCGTGTGTGTTTGTGTGTGTGTGTGTGCGTATATGTTTCATGTGGGCAGGCTGAGATGACTCAGACTGACGGGCGCACCCAGTGCCTGTGCGTCAGCGGCGATACATTATGATCGTCTGCTCAAGGAGAAGCGAGCATGCAACATTATGCACACTGAAGAGCACTCTGCATCAGAGCAAAACCTACTGTGTAGTATACCCCTCTGTTTCCGCACGAACACACCACACACGGGAAAACAATATGGAACTAATAAAAATGTGTTTTCTACGGCACAATCAAATTGCAACACAGCGCTTTCCCTAAAGTGGGCTAAATGTAATTTGGGCAAAAGCGACTAGTTAGTAAAGGGCGGAAAAAATCAATTAATGAATTCATCTAAAAATTCCCCCTGAGATCGGCAGACTGGCGTTGTTCGTTCGTGTAACTCGATCTGGTGGGAGAAAGGAGTCACTCGTCGTTAATAGCTGTTTGCTGGACTGCTTCCAGACTACAGTAGGTAATGCTTCAGCACTGGAGCAGGAGACTAATAGAGGGCTGAGAAATTGCTCGAGAGGAAGAGGATAAGGGAGAGACGAAGAGGGAGCTCACTTTACCCATCTGTGTAGAAGCGTCTCTGAGCATCTGCTTCCAGAGATCTCTCCTGGCCACGCTTTCATTTGCTCTTCCTCAGGCCTGGGGTAGTAATTAACATGATGGACGTTCTATTGAGCCTGTCTCTCTGTGTGTGTGTGTGTGTGTGTGTGTGTGTGTCAGTGTGTGTGCATGGTTCATTTAGTGGGAGTTGTACGAAGTTCTAATTAAACCTTTTATGTATTGGGTAATTTCAAGCTCAAGCTCTCACGCCCTTTCCTCTCACCTACGGTCTTTATTTAGCCCCACAATAATACCTCTAATACCTCTGTTCACTTGAGACCTGAACACATATTTATTTATGTCCTGTTTTTGGGTGGTAAAAGGTTAGCTTTGTGTAATACACTAAATATAGAGAATGATTAATATGTGAGCCGGCTCATACATTCTCATTAATAATAAATATTGTCTCTGAAATATGTATCTGAACTGATGAGGATGGTGTGGGATTCATAACCCCATTAGACATCCTCATATTTTACCCCAGCATTGTGACTGACAGCTTCTGACCCAGTTTATCTCGGTGGGAAAAGAAAGATCACTTGAGAGACTTTACTCTCTCTCTCTCTCTCTCTTTTACTTCTACCTTTCAAAGCAGACAGGACTGCCTGAGAATAACGTCCTCTTCATCCTTCTATCTAAGCAAGTGAGAATGATCCACTCAGCGCACAAGCACAAAAACATCAAAACACTCAGGTAGGTGTCTCAGCACTATGCGTCCCAGTAGTGTTGATCCTGAACACAAGGACAAACCAAAAGACGGTAGGCATCATCTCGTTTTCGCCCTCACACTCTCTTTTATCTCATCTTCCCTTAATCCTCTAATCTTTCTACTGCTTCTTCTAGTGTTGTTCCACTTTGGGCCCTTAGGCAGTTTTTTTATGCCTTTGTTGTACCGGTTCATTTTTTGTTCAATAGAAGCATAAAACTTGATCGCCCTCTTTCAAGAAGCACATCAATCTCTTCTAACAACACTGCTTTTCAATTTCAATAAAGCCTTTCAGTATGACAAGAATAAAATGTCAGCATGATGACAATTAACCCATCGTCACTCTGGCCTCTGGAGGACCACAGATTTGGCAGAAGATTTCGGACCAGCAGAACATTCAGTGGGTGCTGGGTAACTAAGAAGGACGATAAGAATCACTGTAATTCACTGTAATGTTGACTTGTACTGTGCCCAAGCACGAATGTCTACTCTCCACCTGACACTCCTCTGCCCAGACCTAACGTCATTACGATGCAACTTTTTACAGTGAAGTCTTTTGCATAGCACAGGAAATATATAGGAATTAATTTAACTTGTAACTAATTGAGGCACACTGACCCATGACCAGGCGTCACGATGGTGTATTGGTTAGTGCTGTCGCCTTGCACCTCAAGTGTCCAGGTTCGATTCCCCTCTCTGTGTGCATGGAGTTTGCATGTTCTCCCCGTGCTTGGTGGGTTTCCTCCGAGTACTCCGGTTTCCTCCCACGATCCAAAGACATGTAGGTTAGGTTAATTGGCATTCCCAAATTGGCCGTAGTGTATGAATGAATATGTATGTGTGTGTGCCCTGCGATGGATTGGCACCCTGTCCTGGGTGTACCCCGTCTTGCGCCCTAAGTCTCCTGGGATAGACTCCAGCCCCACCGTGACGCTGAATACAGGATTAAGCGGTATAGACGATGAGTGAGTGAGAGTGAGTGAGTGACCCATGAGCCTTTCACGCTTCTTTTGCATGTGTCAATTACAATATGCAACACAGCATTAGGAATAATTTTAATCATAACTTTATAGTTTTTTTTTTTAAGGGACATTCATGTAATTGACATCATAATGTTCAAGTTCCATGCTCGAGCACTGATCTGTGTCAGGGTAGAGAGGTGTGTGTGTACAGTATGTGTGTTAGGAATAGCCACTAGCTATGGCGTCAGAGCAGGGTAAAAAGGAGTTCAATCTGAGAAGGTCTAGGCAAACAGAACAGATGAGGGAGGGTACACTATAAAAAATACACTATGTGGCCTAAAGTATGTGGACACTTGATCTGCACACCTGCAGTACGTACGTGATCTTCCTGGACATCCCATTCCAAAAGCATAAGCATAAATTAAAGATACTGAAGATAACTTTTTTTAAAAACTATAGACATACACATATACTATAATGTAGTATTTACATTGGGCGACACAGTGGCTTAGTGGTTAGCAGTGTCACTGGTTCAATTCCTGCCTTGGGTGTGTGTGTGTGTGTGTGCAGTTTGCATGTTCTCCCTGTGCTTGATGCGTTTCCTCTGGGTGGTCCAGCTTTCCTCTCACAGTCCAAAGACTGATTCGGCAGATTAGGCTAACTGGTGTTCCTGAATTGCCCGTAGTGTGTGAATGAGCATTTGAGTGTGTGTGTGTGTGTGTGTGTGTGTGTGTGTGTGTGCCCTGAGATGGACTGCCACCCCGTCCAGGGTGTACACTGGCTCCTGTCCTAAGGCTCCCGGGATAGTCTCCAGGCCCCTCACGACCCTGTATACAGCGGTATAGACAAAGAGTGAGTGCCTGAGTATTTACATTATGCATGACTGGGAACAATGGGTAATGAAAAGACTATTATCCCTCTTTGACCGAAATTTTACAGTTGCCATTATGAATTTCATTAGGCAGCGAACTTGCTGCATCTGCCACATCCAGATTCGTCTGTATCAGATTGACAGATTGTGAAACTCAATTTAACATTCCAAAAACACATTTCCAAAGCCCCAGCGCCCAGTGTTTCCGTGTGCGTTACCCCACACCAGCCAATGCTTGGCAGTGCACATACTGTAGTGTTATTAGGCTTGTGTGCGGTTGCTTGTCCATGGCAACCCTGTTTTATGAAGCTTGTGACGCACGTGCTGAAGCTGCTTCTAGCGGCTGTTTGGACCTTTGTCTTGAGTGACGCACCAGAAAATAGGTGATTTGTAGAGTACGTGCTCCATGCTTCAATGCTCAGCTGCCCTGCTTTGTGTGTCTACAGTTTTGTGCCTGAGCTGTTGTTGTGATACACCTACGTGCACCTACAGCTGAAAGGGGCAGATTACAGAAGGGCATAATGCTGCACTTAGTTCCTGAGCTCTTCAGGGTGTGCATTTTACTGAAAAACATGTGGATTTTATGCACCTGTTAGCCCCAGGTGTGAGTAAATCTCCTTCAACTTCAGAAAGTGTGTCACACACACAAGCTAATGTTTTACGGTTCTACTAACGACCATGGCTAGGAGTTACACATTGTTTATCCAATTAAATGATAAGTAATACTGTATATGACACGAAATTCACAAATTTTCTTTGACCTTACTCAATGACCTTGTATTTCTCTTTCTGAATGGCTTAAAATATTCTCTAATATCTTTCCCAGCTTTTGCTTTGAACGTCTTTGCATGTCCTCTAAGCAGCTTTGGAATCCTCTTCTCCTCTAGAGAATAATATTTGTCTCCTGGTTCTTCCTGACATTTTTGCACTAACTCAGCAAAAAAAAAAGATTTTTTGACACAAGTCACTTGGATGTCATACACTGCCATCCTTAAATCTGGTTTAGAAGGTCACAAAAACAGGGTTTTTAGTTACTTTCAATACAGTTTCAATACTGTTTTTTGCAGATTGTGATGTTACACCCAGTTTTGTTGGAATTTTTTCTTTTATTTGGAGATACATGAGAAAATTGAGTAGATGGCTCAGAATCAAAAATACTGTACTGTTACAGAAAATATGAATGCAGTGACAGGATGGTGCAGTGGGTAGTGTATCTGCCTTTACAGCTCCAAGGTCCTTGACTAAATCCAGAGCTCAAGTTACTGTCTGTGTTACAGTGGTTAAAGCATTAGACTACTGATCGGAGGGTCCCGGGTTTAAACCCCAGCATCACTAAGTTGCTGTTGTTGGGCCCTTAACCGTCGGCTGCTCAGAGGTAGAATGAGCTAAAAATGTAAGTTGCTCTACATTAGAATGTCTGCCAAATGCTGTAAATGTATATATGCCTGTTTGGGTATAGTCGAGGTTCTCTGATTTTCATCCTTACTGTACAGTATATACAATACAGTACCACTCAAAAGTTTGGGATCACTTGCTTATGTTTAGTGATTTATTTTCTACATTCTATAACAATACTGGGGATTTCAAAACTATGAAATAACACATATGGAATTAGGTAATTACTTAACAACAACAACTGTCAGTTGTTATTTTAAGACATTAAGGTCAGCATTTCTGGAACAGTTCTTGCAAGAACAGTACGGTCAAGTACCCATCAAGCACCGTGATGAAACTGGCTCTCATGAAGACCTTCCCTGGAAAGCAAGACCAAAACTTACTTATTTTAGGAGAAGTTCATTTAGAGTTACAGTACCAGCCTCAGAAATCACCAATTAACAGGACCTCGGATTAGAGCCGTTATAACGGCGCTACAGATCGTAAGTAGCAGATACATCTCAACATTAACTGCTCAAAGGAGATACAGTAATTGCATATTATGGATGTCTTTAGCATTGTTTTAAAATGTAGAAAGAAAGAAAATCAAGAACGACCATGAGTCTGGTTCCTCTCATGATTTATTCCTATTGCCATCGCAGGGTGTTTTTCCTCGCCATCATCACCCTCGGTTTGCTCATCAGGTGCTATCTAATCATTTTGATTCATACACATTTTTAACTTAACTTTTTAACCAATTTTCATTGGATTGTGTAAAGCAGCTTTGCGGAAATTACAATTGTTAAAAGCGCTATACAAATAAAATTTAATTGAATAGTGTGTGTGTGTGTGTGTGTGTGTGTGTGTGTGTGTGTGTGTGTGTGTGTGTGTGTATACTGTCTCTATATAACAAATAAATAAATAGACTGTACAAAATTAGATCAATCAATATTTGGCAATTTAAAACAGAGTCATGCAGTTGTTTTTTTTGTTTTTTGTTTTTTCGGTTCAGATGTAAAACATTTGCCCTTGTGCATTAAATACAGTACTCCTTCAAAAGACAAAAACATACAGTACTTGACATAAAATATATAAAACAATTTATGGGTTTTTTTTTATGACTTTCGCTAAAAGCAGTGCTACAGTACCATCACAAAATGACTATCTAGCACAAGTGCAAATGTTTTCTTTGCTTGTGCAATATCAAATTATACCATAATTAACATTCAAATAAATGCCATGCGCCTGGGTTCAGCCTGTAAAATGTAAATAGGCTGCAGAATTAGGCATCTGCAGTACACAATGTCATAATAACAACGAACATACTGAAGGTCAAAGCAGGCGGAGAATCAAGCTTAAAGAAAACTTCAACAGTTCAAAGGAATCTAAAATCCTCTTTTCTTTAAATATTACTGACACATCAAGAAATTTAATATGATGATATCCGTTGTTGTAAATAATTCATACAAAAATCTGATGAACATGTGTCTTTAGGTGGCTGTTCCTGTTATACCACAGCAATTTAACAGTTATTACCTTTTTATTACTTATTAATTATTGACACATGTGTTTTGTTTTATATTTATAACTGCATTTAATGTTGTGGATCAGTAGCCATAAATAGTCATTTAATGTAACAGAAAACATATTTACCAAATAACTTACAGAGCTCTGAGGCTGGAAATAATTAATATTACATAATATAACTTAAAATAATAATATATTTGTATAAATATTTTTAAATATTTTAATATAAAAAATATTTTAATCATACTTGATACCATAGATAATTGTCTCTGTGTGAGCAAACTGTTACTTTAATAATTGCATTAATAATAACTTGAACGACCGTCTATTCTGCTGTTAGTGAATATAAATCAAAAAAATTCTGAATTTTGAACTTATTATAGTATTGCAGATTTAGGCTCACTTTACTGTTATAATAACCATCACTCATCTGGGGAAGATTTCCACTAGATTTTAAAGCATGACTGTAGCGATTTGCTCTTTCCGTCACATGAGCATAAGTGAAGTAAATACAGTGTTACAAAAGTCACTGTCATAAACACTGTCTCAAAAATCAATACCATGAAAAGGCAAGACCAAATTCATCTGAAACTTTAAAAGCCATGTGTGCGTCAGTCTCATAACTGTGGTAAGAACTTACAACTGCTCGTTGTCACGTTCAGTTTTGACATTTTTAACATTTCAAAACTAATTTTTAATTCACAGTGTGTTTTTGTCGACTAGTATATACTCGTGTAGTGCACAAGTTTTTAGACTAATGTGCTTACAGCGTTTCGAGACTAATGTCACGTCTGCTGTGCGTTCAGTGTTCCAGGTCAACCCAAAGACATTCAATGGGACTGACGTAATATCTCTGTGCAGGCCGCTTGGGTTATTTGGATCTCGACCGAACACCGTGCCTTCCTGGAGCTCACTCATAATGCTACAGCAAACAAAGGCATTCTATACAAAATGTGTACTTCCTAATTTGTGCCAACTACACATGTGACGTCATGTGCATGTGATGCTCAGGTGGCCACATACTTTTGGCCATGCAGAATATGTGAAAGTGAGCAGCAAGGTACCATGAAAAACCTAAATTCAAAAGAAAAAAAAAATCGAAATCATCCCTTAAATCTCACACTTAAACAGCTTAATCTGAGAGCTTTCCCTTCAGCTTCGGCTTGTTTCATGTCAGCCTAGCACAGTGAGAAACAATTACACACTAAATATAACTCTAATGTAAATGATTCCATTTCACTCGTGTCTCAAGGCAGTGTCACTGAGCCGGGGTAATTTCTGCTTTCTGATGATAAGCGTATTGGTAGTGTTTCCTCACAGCTGTCCTCGCACCTATCGTGATAGTTTAATGTGAGAGTTATACACACACACACACACACACACATACACAACACTGGACACTCTTTGCCGTCTTGCTCCAACAAAAGCTTGCATAGTAATAAACAAAAATGTTGATTTTTCTCCTATACATGAGTGTATGTAATGGATATGTTATAAATATAACATAGTAGATTTTATTTTAACAAGGGCAAAAGTCCCACAAATCTTGCTTTGAAGACTTTCGAAATTGAATAATTCATTATTTCAAATAGCTGTTTCACAGGCCCGTTATCATCTCTCGATTTTCCTACCAGACTTTAAACTCTTCCTGTTTGTTTAAAGAATGACACACACAACCACTGCAATTACAAGTTTCATATTCTGACCAATATACAAATTCAAATTAACTTCCCTGAAGGGATTTACTACTAAAAATCTTTTTTTTTTTTTTTTACAACAGTTTAAAGTGACTTTAAAATAAAGTGATAGAATTATTAAAAATCTAGGAGAATAAAACAACCAGCAAATTGCCTAAAGTCTTTGCAAAAGAGAAACACAAAGTGAAGCAAAATGAATGCCGCTTCCTTTAGATCTGCATAATGAGCTATGATTCCTTGCTCATCATTTGTAATGCACATTATGTAAAAGTAATGATGAATACCCCTTACCAACCACGAGTGCATGTTTCTTTTCACTTATACGGAAGGTAATTATATAAAAAGAATTGATGCTCGTAAAATATGAAGATGTCTCTACACTGAGAATGTTATCACGCTGTATTTTACAATGTATTAAACTGAAATGCGTAGACTGCTTCCAATTGCATTAACATAATAACTGGTTTGCATTAACACAATTTGAGTTCATACAGCTTTTGTGATTTGATATTACATATACCATATAAAGTAGTCAAGTCAAGTCAAGTTAAGTCAAGTAGGCTTTTATTGTTACTTCCACCATATATAGTGAAACGAAACAACGTTCCTCCACGGCCATTTTAAACAATAAATTACATAACATAAATGAACAGAAACTAACTAGCAGAGACCTATAACAAACCACATCACATATACAGTACAGTATATAAGACCAAATCCAGGTCATGGGCATTCTGTGACATCCAAACTACCACTGTGCGATTCTACTACACATATTCTAATTGCTTTTATTTTATTCAGACATCCTCATGAGATTTTATAATGTAATTGGTTTACTTTAAGTGAATTGATTGTGTGCACTCTAAATAATTCAATCCTTTAATTAGGAACTTGTTTTAGTTGAAAAACGAAATCGCTTTTTGGTGAGGAACTTTATAAAGTCAAAAAGAAAGCGAACTAGTTGTACACCGCTGTGAGGTTCAGTTACCGGGGGGGGGATTATGGGGGTTTGGGGCTGACGGAGGGGGGGCATATTCATTTGAATCCGCTCTGAGGATTAAAATAAAATAAATCGTCGTCCCTCGTTAATTTTTACTGCCCCTCCGATTTCCGCGCATATCCAGGTAGGTCCAGGTATTTCTGCCTCTCTAATTTCCACGCAATTCCATCATGATTGTATCAGCTTCTGGTGTATGAGGAGACGTTTGAAAAATGGCCTTTTAAGTACCGCAATCATCATAAAATGTGGATTTGATCAAGCTGGCTAACATAGGGAGGAGATTAATGAAGGCGGAGGGATGGGGTGATCCAGTCCAGGGGAGAATGTGCCAGGTCCTGAGGAGAACTGAGAGGGACAATTTCACATTATGGCCAAGGACATATGAGGCGTCTTATTCCAATGAGCTGTGATATGGCTTAATCTAAATGCCACCTTATTGCTCTTCTGCTAAAGACTAAAATCACACTCGTGGCCCCAAACAGGTGCGCAGACAGACATAAAACACCAGTAATTGGCACAAAAAAATGAAAATCGTAGCTGATGGTGAGGGCTGATTTAGACTAAACATATGTTGCATCCTGACTGCCCATCTACCAATTATTTCAAACAAGCTGAAGGCATGTTTTTCGCAAAGTAATCAGCTTGAATCTGCTAAATATCCCAAGCCCATTTCTGAAGAGTCTGTCCACACAAGCTGTTCTCTGAAATGTATAATTAATAACGCACAGCACAGAGGTGAAGCAGGGACACGGCAAGGCCATACTTTTGAACTGAATTCTCCTTGATTTAAAAAAAAATTGTGTCCAAAAAAACTTTCTTGCTATATTAAAAGAAACGGTGAAAAAAAAAAATGAAATGAAATTGAGATATGGTGCAAAGACCACACGGTTGCAGACAGCAATTCCATGCCTGAGGACTTCTCCTCCCTTCACACATCTTATTTAAAGCACATGTAGTCGGCTTACCTCATCCGAACCACATTTTAAATAAGTTTCCTGTTTTGGTAAAGGAGGCCCTCTTATTACAATCAGGTGGCCTTTTGTAGAAGCTGTGCAAAACGCCTCGTCCTCTTTCTGGTTTAATATGAGGAGTGTAAAGCACACAAGGGAACGGACCAAAACGAGCAAAATATCACACATATACAGGTGCTCAATAACCTACAGTGCAGCAAAAAGCCACCTAAATCCCATCTCAGTTCAATCTCAACTTAACCTCTCAAGAGAGTAGCAAATAGATCGAAATTCATTTGTATTTAGCTATTAATATACCCCTATTGTAAGGCAAAGGGGCTCTACTCTGCTCCTACACCTGGCCCCCTATAGAATCTGGAAACAAAAGCATCACTGCTAATCACTGTACACTGATCTCTTTTTGTCTGAAGAAGTTTACGTCAGACGGAATGAAGAATGGGGAATGATTCCAACATATTCTGTGTATTCCAACAAAAGTGTTGAGTTCATATACTTCGTGCACGCAGACACAAGAAGAAAAAAAATGGAAGTGTTGGTTGAAAGGATGTGTTTAAGTTTAAAAGCCTTTAAAAGTGTTTTCGCTCCACAGAGGTCAATCTGGGTCTCAGGGAACAGCGGTGGACCTCAGAGTCAGGACAGGGTTGTAGGGCAGCGTGAGCTCAGAGATACAGTACAAAGCAGGACAAGGGCATATAGTGCTTTGTACAAGAGAAGGAAGGAGCTTGTATTTAATCATCTGTGAAATGAACAACCAGTGTAACTATTGGAGGAAGGGTGTAATAAGAGCTGAACCTCTGGTATGAGTAAAGAATTTAGCTGTTGTATTCTGAATCCAATGAAACAGTCTAAGCATGAAGTTATGACAGCATGACATGGGGTCTTTTAGAATAGTACTATGAAGCACATAAAAAAAAGCGATTTTTGTGAAAGGTTTGCAAAGATTGCAAAACTATGTAGGCTGAAACTTGGATCGCTTCACATCACATGCGTCTCAATCCGAATCCCACCCCCTGCTGCACTACACACATTGGTACAGCATGCACTGGCTAATGGGAGAACTATTTTCACTAGGCAGATTACGTACATATTCTACTTCATCCCCCTGTATTAATGCACGCAAATTCATTATACATTATTAAATTACTTTAACTACCATTTTTTCAGTCTTGTTAGCAGGATTCGAACTAAGCAATGGCACAATGGCTTGAGGCCATTAAAACTGTATAACTAATTTCTGCCACCCCTCTGTGGCATACTATACACTATTAAACTGAACACTTCTGAGGACTGCACCATCCATAACTGCTGGATGAAATGACCTACCGCAATCCACTCCCAATAACAAGTTGCACACATGTTATTGTTTTTCATGCTCCGGGTTTGATTCCTGTCTGTGTGCATGAAGTTTGCATGTTCTCCCCGTACTTGGTGGGTTTTCACCGGGTTCTCCGGTTTCTTTGCACAATCCAAAGACATGCAGATTAGGTTAACTGCCATTCCCAAATTACCCATAGTGTGGAAATGAGCATCTGAATGTTGACTAGATGTCCTACCACGTTCCTAAAAATGGGAATAATTACAATGGTTACCACCGGCATCCATGGTCCGTAGTTGGACTACAGAGGTTTCTACATGGATAGATGGAGGTAGAACAGGTATATGACGATGCACATTATTTGTACACACTGAATTAATGCAGAATTTGATTCTGCGATGTATCGATCTGAATTGTATAACTGAATAGGTCGTTAAAACTCAAACGGCACAGATACAGTACAATATGTGCCAGCAACACAGTGGAGGTCATGGTGATTTAAAAAAAAAAGGTACTTACAGTATATGGAAGCCTTGCCGGTGTGTTATAACGGGGAGGACTTCAACTTCAAACTGTGCATTTGGGTTTTTGGATATATTAGGTAGATCAAAAGTTATCATTACTTTTATAAAGTGTCAATTTTACCACTACCACTTTTGCGAATGACATCGCAAAAATGTAGAACTCTCAAAAAGAGCAAATTATTATTATTATTATTATTATTATTATTATTATTATTGTTATTATTTTGGTCATTAGAAACCACCAAAAACAACCAGAAAAACACTCATGTGTATCTGTGCTATTCCTTTGTGTATGTGATCACGTTTGGGTAGTTACCCAAATACAGTTCATCATATTACATATTTTGTTCTGAAAAAAATTATATGTCACTCTATACTGGATCTATAATCCATATAATCTATGATCTATAATCTATGAGCCGTATATACTGTATATATTAAAAAACAGCTAGATAAATAATGGCTAAAATGCTTTGAGCTTTAAGAGCTACCGTCCATTAGTCATACCGAGCAGCGTCAAAATAAATCCACCCAGTCTTGGAAAAAAAGCTTTATTATCGTTTTATTTCCCCAGGGTGGTAAAAATATTCAAGGGAACAGTAAAACTCTGATCTACTATCCAAAGGGGCCAGGAAGGGGAAAATGTTATGTTGGACACGGCTTGTCAGGTGTTCAGGGTACCAAACCATGAAAATGGAGCTTTTATCATCAGTAGGTTAGGTAAAACTTCCATCTCTGTAATATTACCCTGTGTTTCATGTAAAAATCCTGGTAAGACAAATGGAAATGTTACCCACGTAAAGCCTGTAATAGCAAAACGTCCACTCTGATGCATCAGCCAATAGCTGTTTAACCACTGACACTCAATGAACCTGTTACATGTCTACCAAGGGAAGAGGCTAGTGAATGCATGATTGGAGCTGTTTCCCCTGTCTCTCTATCTGTCCTTCACTTGTTTATTTCCGTGGTTATGCTGCATTGAGTGCTCACTGTGCTTGTAGTGTTTGGATCACAGCTCTTGACAGGCTGGAGCACAGATAAATGTTTAATTCATGGTCAGACAGACGCCTAGGCAAGACACTGAATGGTGTAAGTGGGAACAGCCTCCAGGAAAGACCCAGATAATTGTATGCTATGCTAAACATGCTAAGAACGAGGTGCAATGACGGCACACTTTCAGCACTGTGAGGCAGAGAGAGAGGGGAGAGAGGAGAGAGGGAGAGACAGAGAGAGCTGATGAATCAGCTCATCATCTTCTGTACAAACTCAGCAGGAGCTCAGTCATCCCAGCATGTTAAATAATGATGTGTGAAAATGACATGCTTACATAAAAAGCTTTATATGTGCCATAGTGTCTGTGCCGCCTCTGAAGTCTGAAATATTTTTCATGCGCGACGATTTCGTGAAACCCAATATGTATTATGGCTTGCCTGCTGCAACTTACTTACGCCGTTTGTGCATTGTTTATTCATTTTATTACAGATACAAATTGCTCATTTATTGCCGTCTTATTGTGTTTTTAAATTTCAACATAATTACTGGAGCAGTTTTACATCCTGTTTTAAGTCTACCTTGGGTTTAACAGCCTACCGCACTCCCTTTTTCCCTTCGTCCGCACACATTTTGCGGTGTGCTTCGGTTCTGATCATTAGAACGATGGCAATTAAGTTGCATATTTATGCTGGGTTCCTGCTGAGGGTTCTGCCATACCGCCTGATTCACTGCCTTTCTTTTCACCCGCCTGCTATCTTTCTTCTCTCAGCATTTGTCTGTCGTCCTTAATTGGATGGAGAGATATAAACATTTGTAGCTTCTGAATGTCTCGTAGCTTCTGCTGTTGCTGTAATTTTGTGTGCTAGTGTGCAGTTGTCAGTATGGCATTCATGACTTCTATATGTTTCTTGTGACAGGAGGCAAAAATAGTAACTGCAGGAATGGGTAGGATTGGTCAAGAGTGTCTACAAGAGCAGATGGGATTTCTTTAAAAGTGGGTAGGAGATTTAAAAAAACAATTATATTGCGAGACTAAAATGATCTGAAACTTCTGGTGTCCACAATGTCTTATCAGCGCTTTCCATTCAAGGCTGCTGTCTCCCCGGTGACTGCTGTGCAGGTGTGAACGTGTTACATCATTTCATTTGTAACCGTGGTGCGAGTAAAAATGCATGCCCCATTTGTGAAGATCAGCATGACAGTGATTCGTCTTTTTATGGGCGGTGGGTGTACAGTATTTGGGTATCTGCAAAGAGAATTTGGACCAATACTCTAACAAAGGTGAAAGTTTCTTAAAGAGAATCATTACTGGTGATGAGACATGAAATCACCACTACTATACAACACTGCAAGTAAACAGCAGAGTATGGAACAGAAAACACCCTGAACCGCCGACCAAAAAAACATCCAAAAGTCAACGAGAAAATTGATGCTTACAGTTTTCTGGGACTCTCAAGGACCAGTATTGGAACATTATCAGGAAAAACCTTCAATAATCCACAGTGCTTGTTTCAGGGAGATGTTTATCAAATAGCTGAGGCCTAAACTTCGGATTAAACGCAGAGGGCTACTATCCAAGGACATCGTGATCTTGCGTGACAATGCGTGTCTGCACACTTCTGCCCACACTAGGGTTGGGTACCTATATAACCGGTATGTACCGGACTGAAACAGAACGCAAATTTCGGTGCCTCATTTCGGTGCCACTTACTGTAAATGCTTGAAATGTCGATTGAAATATTTGTTCTCTGGGGCTCTGATGACACAGTTGTAATAAGCATTAGATTCATCAACACACATGATCGCTAGTAAAATTTAATTACTGCATTCATGGGCTGTCAGAAATGATTGGAAAAATTTAATTATTAATTATAATTAGAAAAATCTGATAATACAAATCCAAAACATTGTTGAAGTAATGTTACTGTCCATTTTATTT
This sequence comes from Clarias batrachus, assembly GCA_003987875.1. Classification (NCBI taxonomy): domain Eukaryota; kingdom Metazoa; phylum Chordata; class Actinopteri; order Siluriformes; family Clariidae; genus Clarias; species Clarias batrachus. The sequence goes on along the minus strand of QMIH01000436.1, from coordinate 363,819 downwards.
TTGTAGATTAAAAGTTTATTAGATTAGATAAAAAAATTAAAAGCACCAATCATCAGGAAATGAGACCATCCGAGATGCGCGTGAATGCAGCAACTAACGTTACACTTGCTCTGACGACAGCAGGTGGTCTACCTCTATCTTAACTTGCTAAACGGTCAAAAGTGTGGCTATATTTCACAAGAAAGGATTCCGACACCGCGACGTGCAGTAAATGTTTTACAGCAGTTGCGTGTAAAGGGGGAAACACATCAGATCTAATCGTCGTATTTTACCAGAAAAGGGAAATATGGTGATATTTCTGCAAAAATATGGCTAAAATTTGAAGCGGTTTAGTTACTGTAGTTGGGTTTGGGTTTGGATTTTAAGCATTACATTTTTTGTTCAATAAAAATGTATTCTTTAGTCATCCACCATCATTTTGTGGCTTTTGCAAAGTATTGGTTCAGGCACCGTTTTGGCACCGGTACCGGTTTCAAAGTATCGCTTTGGCACCGGTATCAAAAAAACCCCAAACGATACCCAACCCTACTGTCAACACTCTGCAAGAACTCTGTTTTAAGATTTTAAAGCATCCTCCCTATAGCTCTCACACCATCGGACATTCACTTCCTTGGTCTCCTGAAAGCAGCCCTAGGATGACGAAGAATTTGTGATGAAGATGTCAAGACAGTGGCACATTTGTGGCTTGTAGCTCAGCCTGAAACATTTGAGGGAATATGAAAGCTTGTTGACAAATGGACAAGCAAATATTGAAAAACAAGGAGACTCATTCACTCACTCATCATCTATACCGCGTAGTCCTGTATTCAGGGTCACGGGGGCCTGCAGCCTATCCCAGGAGACTTAGAGCACATGGCAGGGTACACCCTGGACAGGGTGCCAATCCATCGCAGGGCACAGACACACACACATACACTCACTCATTCACACACTACGGGCATTTTGGGAACACCAATTAGCCTAACCTACATGTCTTTGGAATGAAAACCGGAGTACCTGGAAAAAACCCAGCAAGCACGGGGAGAACATGCAAACTCCATGCAAACACTGGAGACGGGAATCTTGCCTGGCCGGGGATCGGACCCGGACCCTGGCAGTGCAAGGCGACAGTGCTAACCACTACACCACCGTGCCGCCTAAAAAGGAGATTATTTTAAAAAATATATGTATTTGTCTTTTATAAAAGTTAATTAAGATAAATAATACAAATTGTAGAATGGAAATAATTTTTGACTCATCTTCATATAATAGACACTAACTCAACACTTTATTGAAAACACTATACACATACTGGGTAAAGCCAGCCTTTACTCTCAAAACAGACTCAGTTGTCACTGGCATGGATTCCACAAGATGCTGGAAACATTCCTCTGAGTTTCTGGTCGATGTTGACTTGACTGCATTACTGTACATACAGATATTCCTGCAGGTTTCGCAGGTGTGCATTCATGCTGCAAATCTCTTGAACCACTACATCCCAAAAATGTTCTCATTATTATGGTTATAAAAACAGTTTTAGATGACTTTTACTTTGTAAAATGTGGCGAAATGATGCTGGAAGAATGTTTAGGAGGTGAGTAAATTATGGCCATGAGGAGCTACGCATGCTCAGCAACATTGCACAAATAGGCTGTGAGGTACTGTACAAGTAATGATTTGTTAGTATTAGGAGGGCGAAGTGTTCCAAGAAATAATTCCTCACACCATTACACCATCTCCACCACGTCTGATTGTCAAAGGGGTGGAATGGGTTCAAGGATTCATGCTGTTGGAACCAGACATTGACCTTACCATCTGTGTGCTTCCACAGAAATTGAGATTCATCAAGTCAGACTGTATTTTCCTGCAACTGTCCCAGGTGTAATAAAGAGACCTGGTAGTTGTAACATATTCACCCAATGTTTTGAAGTCTTGTGTATTCTGAAATGCTTTTCTGTTTACAATAATTGTACACAGTGCTTATTTGAGCTACTGTACACTTTCTATTAACTCCAGTCTGGTCATTCTGTGTTGATGTCTCTCATCAACAAGGTGTTTTCGTCCATAGAACTGCCCCTCACTGGATATTTTTTCCTTGTTGCACCATTCTGAGTAAATGCTAGAGACTGTTGTGTGAAATCCACAGGAGATCAGCAGTTATAGAAATACTCCAACCAACCTGCCTGGCGGCAACAATCATGCCGTAGTCAAAATCCCTGAGGTCATGTTTTTCTCTATGCTGTGGCTGATATGAACATTACCTGAAGCTGCTGGCCTGTATCTCCATGATCTGTATCGAAATATATTAAATATTGCTATTATATTACCATATTGCCCAGTGATGTCTGCAAGCAAGACTGTCCTTGTGTTTTAATCTGCCTAAATGTGATTTAGTTCCTGTGGATCAGATTCAACAATCTTTCTAAACATCAACGCAGCCCTGTGTTAATTTGGCTTTCTTTTAAACCTGACTAATTCAATAGTCAGTTAACTAATAAACATGATAAAATTATTCTTAGATTACATAGTTTCATCACATGCTATGGTCAAACAGTTAGGATTTGCAAACATACTTCAGTTACAGAAACTGTTAGCACTGGGAACCCCCAGGGCTATGTGCTGAGCCCCCTGCTGTACATGCTTTTCACATTGTGAAACAACAACAAACATCATCAGATCTGCTGATGACACAATAGTCATGGGACTGATCACTAGAGAAGATGAGACAACATACAGGAAAAGGGGTGGCAAAGTTGGTGGCCTCGATAAGCATCCTGAATGGGATGATTATAGATCTTAGGAGTAGAAAGAAGACTTACAGTACACACCACTACAGTATACATTGGTAAGACTGAAGAGGAGAGGGTGGAAACTTTTAAATTCCTTGGCACCTACATTAGCAAGGATCTCACCTTGTCTCACAACACACAGCAAATTATCACAAAGAAAAAAAAAATCCCAGCATGGCTGTACTTTCTAAGAAGGTTGAGGCATACCAAACAAAACCCTCAGTGACTTCTACAGATGTAAAATCGCCAGTGTAAGTACAAGCTTTATCACAGTGTGGTATGGAAACTTAACTGTACAAAATTCGAAGGCTCTCCAGCATGCAATCAAAACAGCACAATTCATTTCCAGAGCTGCCTTCCCATCTCTTCAGGACATCTTCAACATCAGAGTCATCAAAACAGCTACAACATTATCATGGACAGTACACGCCCCAAACACAGCATCTTTAGCCTTCTAGCATCAGGCAGACGATATAGGAGTGTGGAATCAAGAACAAAAATACTATCAAATAGTTTCTATCCCAGCATATTTATATTTATTATTTAGATTAAAATAATTTTTTCTGCTGTAGTTTTTTATGATTATCTTGCCAAGTAAGAATGTCATTGCATGGTGTAACTATTGTGTTTTAAACTGTGAATATGACAATAAATATATTGAATTCTGAATGGTATGTTAACTTTCCTCCTTACTGTAATTCATGTCAGCTCATTTTGGTAAATAAGCTAACATTACTGGTGCTGCAGGAATATTTCTGATTGTAATAAAATCATATTTTGGTGTTGTTTCACTTTGGTTCAATGTTCAAAAACTAAGCCATAAATGTAAACCCCTGTAAACAAATCATGTGGAGGTATAATATCAGTATGCGCCAAAATATACAGTACTGAAATGAAAAGACAAACAATATTACCTTGTTGTCATCTGTGAGTTTATTTCTCCTCCAAGAAACTAACATACACACTATAAACGTGTTGATTTACCAATGTATGCATGATGTAAGTGTTCAAAGTGTGTGTGCACCGCCTCGCTGTAGACAGTGTTCATATCGTTTACGCAGATTCTCAAACATATCCAGGAACAAAGGTTTCTGCAGACTCCTACTTCAGGAGACGATTTACTTGCGTAATGCAGTCAAAGTTCTTGGCGGATCTTCACAGTTGAACGCACTCTCTTTTAACATTCCTCACAAGTAGGCATCAGGTGGTGTAAGATCGGCGGAATGGGACGGGTATGGGAAGGAATTGTACTGGCACAATTTTCTACCTAGGTCGTTCAGGAACACTTCCGTACGAGTTGAAATAATACTCAACTATCAATACTTTTTCCTCCGACAAGAGACCCATTTCCAACAAGAACTGAACAACACAACTTCCTTTTCACTACTGGAAGCATGTGCGTCTGGAGCTATGCCCCGTCGACAAACGCACATGCACGTTTGAGATGCGCGAGTTTCAGTACTGTATATTTTGGCGCATACCGTATTTGTGAGTCATATTATTTAACTGTCTGAGGGTGGCATCAGTCAGTCCTACCTGCAGTGCGCTGTTGAGGAAGCAGCTGTTCTGGCCCGGCTCGTTGCTCAGGCCTTTGCTGGGGGCAATGGAGTTCATGGTGCGCGGGCTAGAAACGCTCTGCAGCCCGCTGCTGCCAGAAGCAAAGTAGTTCCGCTTCCACGACATCGATGCCGCCCCACTTCCTTCTCCAGTCACCACAAAGGCTGCTTCCTTCTCCAGCCAATCACACAGGAGGAGGAGGAAGGCATCCTGGGTGAGTGTAGATGATGCAAGTGTGAAAGTCTACGGACGTTTATGGGTGTGTGACAGGAACACAGGTGGAGCCACTGTGATGAAAAGCAGGGATGTTGGTATGGACTTGCTCCTATGTCACTCCCATGTGAGGGCGGTGTGTGGGTCTAAAGCTGCGTTGTGTGTTTCCCACAGAGTTGGGAGCTGCTAACAGGGGTGCAGAGTTCAATAACGTGGTCAGGCGCTAAAGAGGCTCTTTTTCTGACAAATTCGCTCTAATAAAGTGACAAAGTGACTTGACCTGCAAATGGCTTAGCCGTGTTGCAGTGCCTTCATGGATTGTGTGTGTGTGCCTCTCTGTGGGTGCTGTTGCTTCACTCTGGTCCAGGACAGTATGTCTTCCTTAAGCCAAGCCTGTGCAATCTTTAGCCCCTTTCCACCATCCGGTCTTGTGGCCAAAAGCTCTTATCTCTGCTCAGACTGTACAAAGAAAGAAAGAGATGGAAAAAATACAATAAGACTACAGCACTGCATATATAAAATTGCAGATTAGTTGTGCTTTAATAAACTTTTCTCTCATCACTCTTTACTCTTCATCATTATTATCAACATGGCAGGATCCCAAATACAGGACACGCAATTAATTGAGTTTTGAATGTTGAATATAATTTTTGCTTTCCTCAACCAATTAGCCAAATACAGTCTACTGTGATATCAGTGAGCTTAGCTTAAGTCAGATAATTGGTTTTTATTGACTCGGGTGTATTAAATCATGAGCTCCACATTAAATTGTTTTATGTCTCTGACCAAGCAGCACATTCTGACAATTTTCCAGTTGCTGGGTTCAAAGTGCTGCTTCTTTAACTAACAGAATTTTTTCTCTTGGGGACAAAAAAAATCTGTTAAATCAAATAAATTCAGACACTTTGTCATTACTTAATTCTTTCATTAAATTCCCGGTTTGTTCTTGTCTGAGTTTGCACACATAAAATAAAATCTATTTGTCATGCCCAAGACACAGACTGTTAACCTACAGTATATGAGTCAGGTAATGGATATATCAAATACGCAAGAAAAGGATTTTAAAAAATGCTTCAAATGTCAGTTGAAATATCATTAAAGTCAGGAATATGTTAGCAGACATTCAATGTTCACTTTGCTAAGGGCACCTGGACACCTCAATAGAGAAAGTCACGCGGATGTAAACGAAAAGCTTCAGTTAATGTTCACATCAAACCTTATTGTGATTTCAGTTTCTTTGACCACAGTATTGTTGCTGGTGCTGGTTTGTATTATTTCAGAATCTGCTGGTCTCCTGGGATATTCACACTCAACAATCTCTAGAGTTTCTCCGAATGGTACAAAAAAAAAAAATCTATCTAGTGGGAGTTCTGCAGGTGGAAATGCCTTGCAAACAGTAACAGCTGTTTACAACTGTCATGAGCAGAAAGGCATGTCAGAAAGCACAGCGTCAAACCTTTGCAACTGTGTCAATCATTTCATCCCTGTCAGCTAAGAACAGGAATCAGAGTCTACACTGGGAACTATCCGAGTCTTCAACTCTGCAGCTATTCTTCATCACCTGACTGTATTAAGTTTTTTAAAACATTCATTCATGCAATTCTCTATAAACCTTGCCATCTTGATTTATAATGCGGAATGTAAAAAAAATAATAAAACCAAAACTACAGTCCACTCTATAACTATAGGCACTCATCTTACAAAATAAATCTATAAAAAATGAACAATGCCGACATTTAGAATGAGAGAGAAAGGGAGGAAGAGAATTAGCACATCTTTGTGTTCCTGCAGGCTGAGCTTGCCTCACATGTTCGAGCAGCGTGTGAAGGTGCTCAGGTGAAAAGTGAATGAGGCAGGTGTTGCACTAGGTTATACAAAAATCTCTTCTCACTTTTTTGTAGCACTGTTTTGCACATACAGTACAGTAGCTGACATGGCATAGCTCACAAAGCATGCTAACACTTTGCTAACATGTGTGTGTATATAATTGTTCTTTTTTTTAGACACATTGATTACCCATACTAAAAAAAATGCTTTACATGCATTTCATCTCTTTAGATGGATTACCCAAGGAATTAAACCCAATGAAACACCTACCTAATCAAACACACCTGAACAAGCTAATCAAGGTCTTGAGGATTACTAAGGCTTCAGGCAGGTGAGTGTTTTTTTTTTTTTTCAGCGTTGGAGCTGCAGGAATACGGCTGTCTAGGGCCGAACTTGTCTACCCCTGGCCTAGGTAGTGGACAGGAATTCATTCATTTATACAAGGCTACAGTGCAGGACAATGTGTAGTAACATTAACTAGCTAGCATGTAGGAACGTGTGTTATGACAAAACTCCAGCGGATGGAAGACATTTTGTCAATCACCAATATACAGTACCAGTCAAATGTCTGGAGTCAAGTTTGGATTTATTTTCTACATTCTAGAACAATACTGGATTTTTTTTTCCAAAACAATGCTATATAATTCTACAGTATAATTCTAACACATATAGATTTAGGTATTTAGACATGAAGGTCAGCTGTTCTGTAATAGTTCTTGCACAAACAGTTTTTACTAAACCCATCAAACACTATGATGAAACTGACTCTCGTTAAGACCATCCGAGAAAAGACCAAAATCTACCTCTGCTGCAGAGGAAAAGTTCACTTAATTTCAATACAATTCACTTCAGCTCGGCCAATCAGGTCTCACCAGGCCCAGAGAGGCTATATAGTGCTTTAACAATGGTCATTGAAGCAAAGCGGCTTTACAGAATCAAAAGAAAATGTTTAAAATCTATATGTAATGTGTGAGGAAATTTGTATGAATCAAGATAATCAGATTTTCCCTGATTAGCAAGCCGAGGGCGATGGTGGCAAAGAAAACTCCCCGAGATAGCAATAGGAAAAAAACATTAGAGGAACCAGACATGGAATTTATCTCATTTGGGTGGTAATGGCTAGCAGGGGTTGATCTGCAGTCATACTATGTGTTGCAGGGGTTGATCTGCAGTCATACTATGTGTTGCAGGGGTTGATCTGCAGTCATACTATGTGTTGCAGGGGTTGATCTGCAGTCATACTATGTGTTGCAGGGGTTGATCTGCAGTCATACTATGTGTTGCAGGGGTTGATCTGCAGTCATACTATGTGTTGCAGGGGTTGATCTGCAGTCATACTATGTGTTGCAGGGGTTGATCTGCAGTCATACTATGTGTTGCAGGGGTTGATCTGCAGTCATACTATGTGTTGCAGGGGTTGATCTGCAGTCATACTATGTGTTTGGCTGGAAGTTCAGTATACAAGGAGATGTGTTTGGGTTAATATGGAGTCCATTTCGTTATTGTAGGCTCAGGTACAAGAATTTAGTGTTACTAGCCTCGAAAATCACCAATTTAAAGCAACTCATATTTTCGAGCTGTTAAGGCTTTATAGAGTAAAGTACTGTAGCAGACCCATCTCAATATCAACTGTTGAAAAACGATTATTGCATGTTTTGGATGCTTTCAGCATTGTTTTGCAATGTAGAAAAGAATTTAAAAACAGAAAGGACCATGGAATTAGAACGTCTGTCTAAACGTTTTACATTTAAAACGTTTTAAATGTAATTTTCCTACAGTAACAATATGCAAACAAATCTATGGAGTAATTGGATGTCATCGGAAACACCTGCATCTGCACATGCATCTGATTAACACTCATGATACTGTAAGTGTATTAGGTTAGTACATCACAATACCACATTGTCCTACTGTATTAGTTTGCTTTAATGCACCAAAATCTAGTTAATATTTTGGTCCTGTAATGTACCTTATTACAAGGGTTTTGTTACTTAGAGTTAAGATGTTCCACTTAAGCTGGAAATACACTACATGCTTTTCACAATCCTGTCTACTGTCATGTAGTGTATCCCAGCTTTAACTGACCATTAACACCCACACACTCGGGATGATCACCAGAACGCCTTCCTGCTTAAAAATGACAGAAAATAAAAGTCACAAAGAATAAAACACTCAGGAAAGAAGGAAGGAAGATTCCACTGAGGTTTGCTTAAGAATTGTGCATTCAGCAGCAAACGTTATTGAAAATTTCTCCTAAAAAAGAAAGCTCATTAGTTTTGATATATCGATTGCACTGTATTAGATTTTTGGATAAACTGAAGCGCATGAGAATAAATAAGAAGTGCTTCGTCGGTTATATATAGGAGTACACTGTCAGGAGAAAAGATAATAACCTGCGTTTTTTTTCTGTTTCTGCTGTGATACTTACCTTTTTTACATTTATTACATTTCGGTCACTTGTAAATGTGGATCGTAGTGCTGCATTAAATATATATATATATATATATATTTCAAGTACATAATTGGACCTTTTAGAGTAGAGTTGTAAAGGTATGCTTTTTAAGAATGTAAAAATTACGTAATACATAATGCTTAAAGGTATTACCCTAGCAAAAAGAAAGGCAGTTCAGTATCCTATTCTACAGTAAGTGTCCAAATGTAGCAAGGACATAAGCACTTCTAAGCGTCTTTCTTGGAATGGATTCAAACGCATGATGATGCAGTTGAGCGTCCTCTGAACCGAAGCCTTTAAAATGGACAGATTGTTTAAACCAGGACACAATCTCACTCGTTTTAAGTCTATGTTTCAGTGAATTTCTTCGACGCGCTGTCGCATGTTGGTCCTGTTATAAAGACCCTCGCCATTGGCCTCTAAGGTCAGATGATGATTAAGCACAAATCAGGGAAGCATATCATTATTGTTCCTCTGTGATTTTCCATTCACACAGTCCACTATAGTAGGAAGGAGACACAGAGACTGTCATAGTAGATTAACCCTGAGCAGAACTGTCTCTCCAGACCTGCAGCCCTACAGTACCTGCATATTATATAAAGGATTCTAAATGAGTAGTCCAAGCAGCCTCTTTAACAGGGCAACAATCAGCACCAACCCCTCCTCCTTCTCTTTTTTTTAATTACATTGTGAGTCCTGTGCCCTGTAAACAGGGAGAGCTAATCAACCCTCGGTCAGCGCACGATTTAACATGTTGCATAACATTCCCAGCGCGCTGTGTAAAAACTGCATTGCCTACAGCCCATCCACACAAACACACACACACATCCTTTTTGGACAACTTATCCAAGCTCAGGAACACACATATACCAGGATACAGACACTCTAAATCCCTCTTTAATTCCCTTATCTGGCTCAGTTCCAGTGCCAAGCTGCTAGGCAAGGAAAAGCCTTGGCAATCACAAAAAGGGCAGCAGGGTTGCATCATGGACTAATGTAAAACACTGTGGCAAGGGCTTCCTTTAGCCTTCATTACCGCTCCATGATAGCACTACAGGTTTAATCAGAATGATTAGATTAGTTTATAAATTCATGCTGCAATTAAAAGCCTATCCCAGACCTATGACACTAAGACAATTGCCATGTGGGTAAACGTACAACGAAAAAGCACATAATGCTGCACTTGACAAAGACACAAAGACCCAAACCCTCCTCCCACCTTCTCCACCTCCCACTCCATGCCTCCGATACAGTATATGATGATGTATTAGTTGTCAAGGTTTTTGTCCAGTCGACAAAATCTGAATACTGAACTAGATTATATTAACTCGGGCGAACGTCATTAAAAAGATGATTTTGTATTTGATTATCCTTTCGTTTTCATCATATGAAAGAGAGTCATGAGGTCCTTTTTTTTTTCATCGACAAAATGAACACTGCATAGTTAAACAACATATACACCATGAAATAAGAGCCATCTGGAAAAGTGAGAAGGGAGAATATGTTCTCAGGCTCTCAGGAGGAGGGTAGGAGGATGGCACTGCAGCATGTTCACAAAGCCAAAGCCACAATCATTAACACAGCATTTCACAGCGCCAGGACTGTATACACTCATAGGAACTGGCAGCAGCCCATTAACATTGATGGCAAAAAGTAAATAAAAAAAATAAATTAAATTAAATTTTAAAAATTATATATACATAAGATATTGTACTATAAGACTAAATGAGCGGCACTGTGAGCTGTAAAACATGCTGTTAACCATCATGTAAATATGACATGTGCATCGCTAGTTAGATGTGCTATAGAAAATGATATGCGGTATGACTTCATGCTTAATTTCCTTTCGGTGATTTCTTTAAGCATCTGTTGTAAAGTAAATAAGTGATGGTCTGCACTCCCATAAACCAGTTTTTTACAGACTGCAGGAAAGATTTACTAAATGAATAGAATCCAAATATTTATGAAAAATAATGAGGATTCAAAAGAAATCCAAAAGAAAAAAATTGACATGTATGTAAAATTTAATTTAGGCTCAATATGTATGCCTGTATGTATTCTTGTTATAAAACTTTAGATCGAAATATTCATCAGAATATCTTTTTCCTTCAAGAAAGCTATTCAAATAGCTGAGTAATTATAATTATAACAACAGAAAAAATGAAATATTAACTATTTCAACTGAGATCCATGAGAATTTGAAAGTCATGTCATGGCACGGTGGTGTAGTGGTAAGCACTGTCGCCTTGCACCTCCGGGGTCCGGGTTCGATTCCCGGCCAGGTTCGATTCCCGTCTCTGTGTGCATGGAATTTGCGTGTTCTCCCCGAGCTTGGTGGGTTTCCTCTGGGTACTCCGGTTTCCTCCTACAGTCCAAAGACATTAACTGGCATTCCCAAATTGGCTGTATTGTGTGAATGAGTGTGTGTGTGTGTGTGTGTGCCCTGCGATGGATTGGCACCCTGTCCAGGGTGTACCCCGCCTTGTGCCCTACTGTAAGTCTCCTGGGATAGGCTCCAGGCACCTCGTGACCCGGAATACAGGCTTAAGCAGTATAGATGATGAGTGAGTGAGTAAAAGCCCTGCAGATTTAACAATTATATGGCTAACCTGTCAATGCACCAACCGTTAGTCACTGCACTTAATTGGCAGCTTCAAAATAAATTCACATCAGTGTAATTAATCATGACTGTTACCTGCTACATTTAGATCAGAATTATAATGCCGAGCACTGTGCGTCAGACCTGCAGGAATTTGAATGCGAATAACAACGAACACTTCCTTCACTGGTTTGTTGCACTGATCATATTTGCATGTGATCTCATTTGTCTCAAGTAAACTAATTAAAGGCAGGAAATGTGAAATAGATTCCTTTCCTCGATTACCATATTGGTATTCTGCAAGCAGTATATCTTCATGTACCGAATATTTCTTCATGTTCTGTACTGAGTCAAACTTAATGTCATAACTCAGGGCAAGCTAATTAGTCAGATTACTCTACCATGCAATTAAATAAAATAATAAATAGTGAAATGCAATGTCATTATAGAAAGAAGACAGCTGAAGTGTGTGAAAGGGTTTAGGAACGAAGCAAAAAATTCAAAATAAATAACCTAAAATTAAATACAAATACCATATGCCAGAGATGTGATGAGGCAGAAATTACTGCCTTTTTTATTTGTTCGTTGAGGTCATAACCTTTGAAGGGGAGGCTCTTCTGTTCATTAGTGAAATTGTACTAAATCCAAAGAACTGCTGATGGCTAAGACTTGTTGGAACTAGAATCACCCCGATGGGAGCGAAACACGAGTTGTCTACTCTGGCATGAGAACGCTGTTCAGTTCAAACACAGCCTGCTAAAGCCGGACAGCAATGAGAAAAGAAAGAAAGCATCCAGGGACTGAAACGGAGCAATTAAGCAGCCAGCTCCAGCTTTTATTGAGATTTCAAAGCAATTCTGTCAACCTTCAGATCCAGAGCACGAACAGGAACTTTAGCGCAAATGACCTGCGCTACTGTATGCTGTGTCGTCTCGCGTGTCGCTTGTCGTTGAAAGGGTTTGCGCGAGTGCTTCTCCTGTGCTCGGCCTATCACCTACAGAGTGTGTCATTGATCACTCAGGGCTACACTGGCAGGGCATGGAGGTCTCCATGGTGTGAATGAAGCTCTGGAAGACAGCCAGAGAGATGGGAGGAATGCACGACTCTCCTCTCTGTACAGACAGAAGGGCTGAGCAGCATTTCTCCGCATGGGAGGTGTGGGTGAAGGCACGGCGCGCTGCGACTGAGAAGTCGAGCACTTTAAATTCAAGGAACCTTTTAATGACTTTAATAACTGCTCAGGTGTACAAGATGGTGTGCAAATGTACTGAACGCTTTCTTTTCTCAACTCGGTCGCAATTTTTCAGCCCCAGCTACAGAAAGTCTTCATTCCGATTGATGCATCTAACCAACATGCAGCAAAAACTACTCTGCTGGAATGCTTAGAAACTGCAGCCATTTAATTACATTAAAGTGGCATTAGGTTTTTTTTTTTACGCGATTAGCGATTCCTGTTGCAAATCCGATTTCAACACTTTCTTCGCAAGGAGGACAAGCTGAATTAAACGCTCACCAGCCGAGTCTTGCTGCTTAATGAGACTCCCCTGTCCTGCAGCAAGGAGAAAATTAGCAAGGACGCCCCCACTTTTCTACAAATGATACATGGAAAAAACAGACACATTTAAAAAAAAAAAAAAAAAAACCTGAGCATCCATTAACTGCGGCGACATCATCGTAGTACAAAGCAAATGAGAGAATACATAATGAACTAAAAATAAAATTAGGGCTTTTAGCCAAGTCAGTTAAACTAAACAAAGCATAAAGACTGGTGTCGATGCACTGAGCACGTACTGTAAGGAAAATGATCTCCTTAACTAGCTTAATTCACACACATTCATCAGACAAAGCTGTAACTATTAGTCATGCATCTCTACTTTCATCGTCTCTGAGTGGAACTGCAACTAGAAATCACAGATAATACTGTAAAAGATTATTGTGTGTTATTGTTAAGTGGTATAATTTTTTTTTATTCCCATCATTTATGAACCATAAAATCTGACCAGCTTATGAATTCATTAAATGCTGCTAATCAATGTGCACACAGTAAATGTGAATTTTATTTTTTTTTAAAAACATCGTAGAACAGAAAGTTGTATAGTTTGAATGTAAATCAGCTTTATTCTGTTGGAGGCGATACAGTGCTTTTCTTTTCAGGTCTCAATAAGTCATCGATGATTTCTCTTTCAAAGGCTCATTCCCTCATTATATCTGAGAACAAACACCCAAGATATCAGGAGCTCACAGGCACACCAGCATCCGAGTACACGAGGGTGTGAGGGGGGAAAAAGCTTAGCGGTTTGGAAATTCGCCATGGAAACACATCTCTGAATAAGCATAAGAAAGCTGAGGCATATAACAAGAAAGGAAAAAAAAGCAGGCTTGAATTTTGAAATCGCTAAACTCCATAACGCTTGGCTCGGTGACGAGTGTCTTCCAGGAACATTCTCTGTTTCCTGTCTGGAAAATGTTTCACGGCTTAACACTGCTTTTAAGAGCTTATGTTCTTACATCCAGAGCTGCGGATTTCACCGAATGCGAACACAGGCCTAGGGGAAACATCTCTATTTTATTTAAGCAAAAGCAAGAAACTGTCTTTCCGAGTACGGTTCAGAAGAAACATTTGAAAATTACACTTAGACACTGTTCTCAGGCGCACTTATGCTCCATTTCACACCTGAGTTTCCATAAATGGGAAACAATTGATTCAATAAGTCGGAACAGCAAGAAGTGAGTTCTGGTGTTTATAAAACGCTCTAAGTGAAATATCACAGAGAAGACACGGCCATCCACCTAGTACAGTCTTCCTCTTCTACAGTACGTCACAAGCTAAACTAGCTGGGTTAAGGATGTCTAGTGTTTAAATGTCAGGGGTCGCTCAGTGGTTAAGGCACTGGACTACGGTTCGGAAGGTCCCAGGTTCAAGTCCCACTACCACCAAGTTGTCCCTGATGGGCCCTTGAGCAAGGCCCTTAACCCCAACTGCTCAGATGTATAATGAGATAAAACTGCAAGTCGCCCTGGATAAGGGCGTCTGCCAAATGCCTAGATGTAGATCTAGATGTCCCATTGAGCTGCCCTATGAGTAGCTGAACCCGTTTCAGAAAAAAGTCATCCTTGTTGAAAGTCAGGATAAGAAACGAGAGGCTCAGCTGGTGGGTGGATAATGACCACAAGTAAGTTGGGAGAAAATTGGGTTAAAAAAAAACAGCAACAACAACAACAACAAAAAAACAGCACTACCGTAGAAGTAATTAGATTGTGGATCCACTGCCGGTCCCTTGGCGTACAAAAAGGTCAAAAAACATCCTTAAAGTAATAACAGGAAAAATAGGCAATTTTTTATAAGGATGGATACTAACTTTACTGATTCCATAAGGGAAATTGATAGACCTCTCCTAAATCATGCTTTGTCTTCTGAAACCAGTGAGAAGAAAAGCGGAAAAAAAAAATGTTCAAATAAGTGTTCTGCTTCCACTGAGGTCCTATATGAAGCTATAACCTAAGAGCAAGAGGCACGCTGTAGCTTTGCCTGTACTCGATCAGGACATAAGAGATCTGGAGGGGGCTGAAGATGAATTGCTGCAGGAGCTGGAGAGACACAGCAGCACGCTGATGAGCTGCAGATCACTTTCTATGATAAAGAGCTCCACATACTTCTCACTCCTGAAGAGAAGCCTCTGATTCTCAAGCATCCATTACTGTTGGCCAACACGGTTTCTGTGATAAGCGGCGACCTCAATCTGGAAGAGTACGCCGACTGATAATCTAATAAGCTCTGAGGCATGACACACACACACACACACACACACACACACACACACACACACACACACACACATATGCGCACACACACAGGAGCAAAAAAAAAAAAAGTCGCAGAACAGAAACTGGGACGAATATTACTGGCAGAAGGTCACAAATCGAACTGAAGATCTTTGTTTTTACAGAACTGGGTCGTAGGCTTGTGCAATATATATTAGTCTAATCATCTCTACACCACCGCAACCACAATATTCACAATATAACACTGACCTCCATTATAAGCTTATTATTACACTCGCACAACAATATAAGTTCCCTATTGTAAAAGGTCAAAAGGTTGGATTGGCCAGAGGTGGCTGCTATAAAAAGACTAGCAGCCCCCCACACGCCCACACCAACACCCACAGCCTACAATTCCTTTTAAAATAAGTTGAACTCAATGCCAATGTTGTTACTGGGGATGGCTCTGCCACCAAAAAGTCTAGTCCTTCTTGTTATTTATTTGTAAGCCAGAACTACTCTAAAAATATGGAGTACGAATGTAAAACTTTTACTTTTTAGACATTTGACCTTGCTGTGACCTTCATACTTTTTTGAGCAATTTCGAAATCTAATCAGA
Organism: Clarias batrachus; assembly: GCA_003987875.1. Classification (NCBI taxonomy): domain Eukaryota; kingdom Metazoa; phylum Chordata; class Actinopteri; order Siluriformes; family Clariidae; genus Clarias; species Clarias batrachus. Next base: position 348,022 of record QMIH01000436.1, on the reverse strand, counting down.
ACATCTGCTTTGCACAATAATAATAGTTCCAGATACAAACATTTAAACACTCTTTCTTAAGAATTTTCTCTAATAAGAATCTTGAATCTTGGACAGATACAGACAGAGAAACGTCAAAGATCATAGCTAATCAAAAAGGTAGCTGGTGTTCCTGAACATGTATGCAAAAGCAACATCTTTGTATGAGACGCTTTTGAATAAAGACGTTTTTTAGACATGTGACCTTGCTGTGACCTGGATCAGTTCAACTCTAATCGATTCATCAGCATTCTGTTTATCACATTTGGTATTTCGAAACATTGCAGCATAAACCAGAAAAGGAAAGGAAAGAAATGGCTCGATTCTGCTGCCTTTGTGCTTTAAGCATTCGTACAGTACGTGTAACACTTTCTCCTATTAGAATAATAATCAGACCTCATGATATAATGGATTGCTCAACCATAATCGTTTTGCTGTCAGGCTACTGATGAAGATTAGATTTTAGTCCTCCTATTTAATATCCTGACCAGGTCAGACTCTTGCGTTACAGGATAAAGAGTATGTACGGGGACAAGTCTGCTAATGAGTTGTTCGACGATGAAGTACGATGAAGCATCAGGGTATGAATTTCATGTCCTAAGGTGTACTGAATGAATTGCAGGTGCACCAAGGCATTTTTAAGTCTCACACCTAAGGATATGCAGGAATTTTTATTACATCATACACAGCATATCATAAAATGACAAGAATAATGTTATATAAATTTTTAAAGTATCCTATGACCTTTTGACCTTGCTTGTCATCACCTAAATTACTTACAGTAAAATAGTATGCTATCCACTGAAAAGACACAGTGATTTGAAATAAACAAGCAACATGTTATCAAGAACAAATTTTATTATATAAGAATGAATATTGATGGGCTAATCCACATAATGTGCAATAAGCTATGTATTTTGGCACAAAAAATACATTTTCTTGGATTTTTAGGCCTACCGGTATATACTGTACATATAAACAATTTTCATTTGTCCTGCATTTGCATGGTTTAACTTGCAGTTTTAGCATTTTGGTATAACAAATATTAAAAATATTCTCCTATCTGATTACTTCTATATTTCTCACCTGAAATATCTACAAAGGTTCCAGCATATACAGTAGCTGCAGAATTTAACAGTTCGGTTTTAGGCCGCTTGTCATTTCGCTGCCTAGTCAACTGGGTACATACTGTATGGTACCACATTGTGGTAGACAGATAAAAAAAAAAAAAGTAAGAAAAAAAAACGTCTGAGTGTGTACTTTTTAAAATAGGCACCAATATACTATAAGAAAAGGGCATGGCATGTTATTGCCTCCGTGTTTCTGAAATTAATAGGGCATAGTGGCAACTGCTCAATTTATGGCAGCAAAATGCCATCATTGCCACTGTGAAGTTCACACCCTGGAGCAGAGAGAAAACTTCTGGGATTATTCGGAACAGCAGGCAAAACTTTAAAAACTTTCAAATGTAGCTGAATCGCACTTTAAATCTGTAGACGAGTGGGCTAATGGTGAAAGGAAGGGTCTCGAAAACCTAGGTTTAGGTTTAACAGGATTGGCACTAATATTCAGCTCAGGGAGGTAAGTAAAGAATGATTTACATTGCAAATGTTTCTTGGGAGCTTATATTATTAATGTATGATCAAGTCCAATTCATAGTTAAAAATACTTGCTCTCGAGTGGAAAGAATGAAAAGAGAGAAAATCAGGGAAATATCCCTCAATCCTCAAAATAATAATATTATTATTTATAATAATAATAATAATAATTAAATGCTTAAAAAAATCCATACACCATCCAGAAATGAAAAGACTTCAAATGATTATTTTCATAAAACCAATCATCATGAGAAATCGATACTCCGCTTGTCACTTTTCACTGACGCATCCGAGTTATTTTCGCTTTCCCTCCTTTTCCACCTCGTTCTATTTGCTATCTATACCACTGTCTGTTCACACCAACTGTATTTTCTCACATCTGACCCAGCTGAGCTTTCGCAAATGTGGCAACATGTAGCAGGTGTAAAGATGAGAATAGATAAACCATATGGAACTCAAAAAGTATACTGTATGCCTAATGGTGTGACTATATAATAACAAAAAGGAGGAGAGTTATATTACAAGCAGCCCATATAATATTATTTTTTATTAGAAGTACATTTACCATGCAGTGTTTCTCATAATTTAAAAGAATTACCCACATCTGGCAGAGGGCCAGATGTTAATTGCACGTCCTGGATATAGCAATGATGCGTAAAATATACTGTACATTAAATACAGTCACACTATGAAAAAGCTTAGCTTTTAGATTAAAACCAATAAATATCTCAAAGAGCTTTTGATTTTTTACTTTCTTCTTTGCTGGTTTTTTCTCATTTCAGATTCATGTGATTCCACTGTGAACGACTTGGATATATACATCAGACAAACCTGACAAACTGCTGGGTCACAATGACTGTGAGGGTCAAAGAGAGTAATACAGGACTCAAAAACCTCAGCAGGATATTCCAGATGTTACAACTTAAGAATATTTGAATCACCCACATATCTACGCTGATCTATTTTTTATTATATCTCGATTGCCGACAGAATAAGGTTCCAGAGAACACATCTTAAGCAGAGAATAAAATATGACCTCTTGTTTCAGGTCTACTGAGATCATACTGGAATGTCCTGCAGTGGAATTCTTTCATATTAGATTTCATTAATATTTGATTTCCAGCTTTGGTAGGGGAAGCCAAGTAGAAACATTCAATCTAGTTATTATTACCCATGTTTTATCATTACTACTACTTAATAATTCTATGAAAAATCATACATTTATTTGTTATTTTAATATTTGCCAAAAAAAAAGTTAACTTGGTTTCTTAATTTTCATTTCAAAGAAAAAGAGAGAGAGAGAGAGAGAGAATGCAATGTGGATGTACTTGTAGTGCTGAGTAATACGTTATAATTCTAACTAAGCTGCATCTCCCCAAACAGAAAGATGCAGTTAAATGCAGGTTTCAGCACATGGCGCATGTTGGTACGGTCATGTGTCCCGAAACGTGATTCTGTACACAGTGTGCGGTGAACACTTGCCCTACACGTCTCCTCTAATCACCCTGCATGCTGTCTGGGGCTGAAATCGCAGATTCAGCGTGAGGATGTGAAGCGCGCACTAAGGTTCTGGTGCTGATGCATATTGATGACTCATAGTGTGACTCATATAGGGATGTGGGAGCAGCCCTTCCACTCACGCCTCATCTCCACCGAAACTGTGTATATGAAACCCCATATTTTCACCTCCTATTCTGTACTGTATTTGCGCAGCTTTTAGCTGTGATTCACCAAGTGGAGTCTAGAGAGAACAAATGAGAGCTCTGTTTTTTTTTTCTCCTGTGTATTTGTTACTGATAATCGGCATCACTCTTTCTTACAGCCAAAGACCTAAATCGTTTATACAAGGGGTGTTCAAGTCAAACCGGGACTCCTGATCATAACATCATAACAGGACACAGCTATGAGAGTAGAAACTTACTTACTTTATACATATATATCTTATGTACATTGAAGATATTTGAGCAAAAACAATTACACATCAAGATGTTTTTTGGAATCAGTTTGTCTGTGTGTTTGTGCACGCATCACCTAAAAACTACTGAACTGGGTTTTCACATGTGTATTTGGCCGAGAATGAGGTAATACATAGGCTTTGTTTCATCGTAATCAGCCACGGAAAGAGAAGATATGCTACTCTGAAATTTAAATATATTTTTAAAAATATCATTATAAAAATCAAAAATCATTAATTCATCTTAAAATTCATCAAATCACGCTGTACAATGTTTTTTAATAGGTGTTTATGAGTGTGCAGTCGAAATCTACTTAATAAACACGATCTCACACCTTTATTCAGCGCAGTTTACAATAAAAATTTTAGTTAATTCCAAAATTCAACAGATGGTGTTGGACATACAGTAAACACATTTATGAGAGTGAAATTAACACACTGCTTCATGTCACATCAGGAACTCCTTTAATGGCCCAAACACATGGAAATGACTTGGAGCGAGGTCAGAACTGTATGGGGATATGGCAATAATTCCCAGCCAAGTACTTGCTGGTGAATGATTGCTGAATGATTGATTGATTGGTGAATAAAGTTAGGAAATAGTTATCGAGCATGCATGTCACTTGATGAATGGTTACGAGAACAACTACAGTGGAATCAGAGCCATCCTGGCCGGGATCGTCATTTACAAATGCATGGCCTTCTTTGAAATGCTTGCACTATTCAAATACATTTTCCTGTGGCTAATAGTCTTGTCACTGTATTATGCTTGAAGTCTTCTGTAAATGTCAACCAGTTTTACACAGACATTTCATCACAAGTCCCAGTTTGACTTGAACGCTCCTTGATTGAATATGGGAGTGATAATAAATAGTGCTTTATAAAATCTTATTACGTATTATTGCTTAAAAGGAAGAACAAAAATTTTCATGGAGCACTTCCTCAATAATTTACCACTTTTTTCACCAGTTCTCAGCAAAACCAAGTTGCATTGTGTTTGTTGAGTATGTCATTAAATAAAATGATCCATCCATTCATCTAGGAACCTCTTTAGTCCAACAAGGGACCATGGTGGCCAATGGTGACCATTGTATTTATTGCATTTGTACAACCATGGTAGTCAACATTCACACGAACATTCACACATTATATGGGCAATTTGGGAATGCCAGTTAGCCTAATCTGCATGTTTTTGGATTGTGTGAGAAGACTCTAATACCCAGAGACAACCCATCAATCACAGGAGAACCCAAGGCATGGATCGAACCCGGACCCTGGATATGCAAGGTGACTGTGCTAACCACTGAGGCACCAAGCTGCCAAATAAAATGATAGTTATTCCATAACTTTACACAAAAAAACTTTGAATATTATTGGACAAAATATTAATGGTACAAATCTGTTAAAGCTCTAAGAATGTAGTGCTCCAAAAGGAATGGCTCCAGTTAATAAGAACAATGGAATATACAGTATTTGCCAAATGTGCTTAATATTTAAATAGCTGGCTTATAAATATGAAAGAAATTTTGGTAAGATCAGAAAAGGCTCCTAGGGAGGAAAAAAGGAGATCAGAAATGTACTCTCGCCACAAAAGGTTTAAAAACCCTATTTATTTCATCTAAAATGATAGCGCATGAAAAACACAGAATACAAGAAGGTTGGTGTCTAATGAGTGCCTTGGAGATGACCAGTAAAAGGAAACAGTCTCTAGCTGTAATTATTTGCAGTAACATGGAGGCTTATTAGACTGCCTTTGGAGCAAAGGTTTGAAATAAATGTAGTAAAAGTTTATCATGCATCTATCATGATTTTTTTTTCAATGTTCAGAACTAAAAGTTGCCTACTTGGGTTAACAAGTTGAGAGGAAGTGTGTTGGGAAATTTGGCTGATTCAGAATTTTCACTGGACATGAAAAAGCCTGGAGGAGTGTTCTGAGCTCGAGGCAGAGACACCTGAATCATCTCGAGATTTCTCCCTCGAGTAACAGCTGACGGCAAACCCAACTCATCCTGAAATGAGGTGAAAGCTTTCAGAAACCTGAAAATCAAGCAGCTAAAATTCCTAATATTTAACCTTCATCCTGCCCTATAAACACTCTCATATTGACTGCTATTCATTTAAACTTAATAATTGCTGTATATAACGGGTGAACTGAAATATGAAATGCGTTCTCAGAGGGAAAAAATGAGGAAATAACCTGGTATTGATCGTGAGAGTGAAGCAGCGCTGTTGAGTTGAACGGAAATTTACTGCTGCTCTCGGCTCATGAAATGCAATGAGAAATCCACCAGTAGGCGTGCTCCGGGCCGGCCGAGACGTGCCTACACAGCAAACAAATAAACAATGCTTTGATCATGGAAGCTGCCTCAGAATCGCAAGGGATTCATTTAGGCTCTGAGTAAAATACATACCTGAAATTCAATTATGTACCTGATTAGGAAATTTGCTAATAAATAAAGATGAGTTCATATAGAGACACAAATAATTTTATGAAATATGTCTTCTGGGCCGTTTGGTATCTCCAGTGTTAGATTAGGGAAACTAGCTCAGTGATTAAGGCATTGTACTACAGTTTGGAAGGTCCCAGGTTCAAACCCCATGACTGCCAAGTTACCACTGTTGAGCCCTTGAGCAAGGCCCTTAACTGCTCAGATGTATAATTAGATTTTAAAAAAATATGTAAATCGCTCTGGACAAGGGCATCTGCCTAAATGTACTTTAAAGGTCCCATATTTTCTATTTCTTTAACAAGTTAACACAGGTCTCAGAGCTGTGTGTTAATGCTTTAGCTGAAATACCCTGCAAATAATGCATTTTTCATATCTCAAACTTACTTTATTTCACTGATTATGTAAATTAGATACTACTGAGTATCTCTACACCCCTCCATAGAACAGCAGAGCTGAGCAACAAGCAGGAGGGTATCTTCTTATATGAGGTCATATTAGAGAAAAACTAAATGTTTTGTTTATGACCCAGCCCACTAAAAAGTGAATCTGGCACAATAAAGTAAACTTTATAGTACCCAAGCAATAGTCAAATTTTGGGATAAGAGCATTAGTGTAGTAGGGGATTATATAGAGAAATAACTGTTGTTTTTACTCTCATGATTACAGTATGTTCTGTTTTTCTGCACAATCAAAAGTCCCAGCCTGACTTGAACACCCCCTGTATATATGCACATAAATGTAAAATTAAAGCTGATCCTCGTCTATAGTATATAATAATAATAAGAAGAAGCAGAAGAAGAAAAAAAAATAAAGCGTTATGACAGCACGGTGGCGTAGCAGCTAGCACCGCGGCCTTGCACCTCCAGAGATAAGCGGTATAGAGAATGAAATAATGAACATAGTGTTATAACAAAATAAATCAACCTCAGCCACAATGCAGACTTCAGCTGTTTCTGTCAGATATGGAGAAAATGTGGGACAAAGGAGATTATCTCAAGTGATTCATGTCGATTATCTACGCTAAACAGAGGCGCCCTAAACAGACACATCTGAAATCTTTCACCAGTAACATCCACAGAAATGTAATGCCTTTGTGATCAAAAGAACTCAACCCCTATTAGTAGAGTGTCAGATAAGCAACACGCTGTTTGATCTCTTTGAATGAGACATTAGTTTCTGTGATCAAAACATTTACACCAACCTTCAGTACTGATCAAAATAAAATGCACAGGGAGTTACTAGCTACCAGTGGAGGCACACAAAGTTCTTACAACCTGCGTCATCAAGAGTTCCATATAGGGTAACACAATATCTCCAGAATTCTGTGATTTAAAGGTGCAATTAGTAATATTTAAGTGCTCAGAGATTAGTAATATTTAAGTGCTCTATGATTATAGATGCTGCTATGAAATCCATTTAGACACCTGTCTACATAGCCTTCTTATTTGAGGTCACAATAAGGGAAAAATTCTATTTGGCTCGATTACACCTGGACATACAAAAATGGACAAGGGACAAAAAGCAAGAATTTTTTTTCTCCTCACATCTGAATGTCAAAATGACCTTAAAATTTGCATAATGGTCTCCGAGTGGCGCAGTGGTAAAGTGCTCGCCCAATCATCTGGAGATCGCTAGTTCAATCCACGGGTGATGCTGTTACCTCTCGCAGTCGGAGGTCTAGAGGGAGCTGATTGGCCGAGCTCTCTCAGAGGGGAGGGATGAGAGGTGCTGTACTTAGTGCTCCCACATCAATTACGGCTCTACAGTCAATCAGGGGCGTCTGTGAGCTCACGCAAGTGGAAGGAGCGGATAGCGCTGTCCTCCGAGTGCGTTACGTCGCCCCCAACGGTGCGTGAGCAGTTCAAAAAGATGTTGTCGGCTGGCGTCACATGGTTTGGAGGAAAACACGTGACAGTCTTCGGTCGGCCAGCTCCCGACTGACTGGTGGTAGTAGCCTTAATGTGGAAGCCCCCTAGTGGCGGGGAGGAATTGGAGACGACTAAATTAGGGAAAAAATCAGGGAACACCCCCCCCCTAAAAAAAAAAAAAAGAAAATTTGCATAATATAGCTCCTTTAATTGAGACTAATGGAAACAATTTAAAAAAAAACTCTGGTTTAAAAAAAAATAAGCCAGCAGGGAAGTGCCTTAAATGTCTACTGGGAGCTGGTTACAAAAGTGAGTCAATCTCTATAGACAAGTATGTAAAAATGAGCAATTTTTTGGTCTTCATAACTATATTTCTTATTGTGATAACTGAAGTCAGATCAATTTTTATGCAATTCAAAATTACATTAAGCCACAAAATTCCGCTTAACTATGGGTGTGGCCAATTTGAATGACAGATGTCAAACCCCTATCTGTCTGCTGTGCACTTTAACTAACCAGTGATCGCTGTAGTTTAACTTACAGTACCACAAGAAATGTAGGATCTGACACATATAGAATAAGGATGACGGAGTTTAATGAAATGCATGGTGACTTATAAACGAACCTTAGCAGTTCAGCTAAGCTCATGCTAAGTAAGCTAGCTAGCTTGTGGTGTCTGATGTAACGTAGGCATCTTCCAACCAACAGCAGGCTCTGTTCGTTCTGTCCGTATGCCCATTAATGGATTAACCTGGATTAAGACAGAGTCGACTCTAGTCAAAATGGCGACGACCAGAGCTCCCACAGCTGGTCTTTAAAACCCGCTCTTCAGAAAAGCCTATGGGTGACATCATGGAGGGTTTGTGCAGTTCTTATGCGGTGTACGAGCCTCTGCTCTGATGATCATTATCCTCTTTTAACAAATGTATAATGCAGCGCATCATGTTTGCTCTCTGAACAAAAGGTCAGCGAGTTGTCAGCCGAGGTTTCAGTGTAATGAGCTGTCGTCCACTTGCTAGAATATTTACTTTCTCTCGATATGTTTAACTGCAAGAAGACTGCTTGTAGAAGCAGGAGAATTATATCATAGCTGAACTTTATTTGGCACTTTTCCCCTCTCGGGACTATTTTTCACATGTCTGCATGTTTCTGACTGCAAAAGATCATGTATTATTATACAGTCAGATAGATCATGTCTCAGTTGGTGTATGCACCGACTCATGTCTCAGCAGGTACATAGCAGCACTGTGAGGAGCATTGGGTTTAAGCATACCATATGAAAAATCAATAAAAACCATGTAGGTGTTTATTACAGCCTACTTGTCCAACCAAAGTGTTTCGTTTCAGGCAACAGACAGCTCTTAGTATGAAAAAACTGCCTCCAATTATGTGTTTATTTATACACAATTAATTCATTGTGGTCTTTTCTAAGAAACAGAAAGGCCTTTCTTGCCTTGGAGGCACAGGTGGGTACGGGTCATCTACATTGTTTTGGAGCAGCACAATGAGTGATTCACCAGCCGAGACAGAAAGCTAATGTTTAGGAACAAAGATGTCACTTATAATCACACTGGTCTTTTCAGCACTACAACAGTGATCGCATCCGGACCACATGAAGAGGAAAAACAAACCCGTGGGCTCACCTGGTGCTGCCTGGTACCTCGTGACTCTGTTTATACTACCAAGACATGCATATTAGATTGATGATTTATTATGAATTTAACTTATAATTCATTTATTATTACTATAACTTAAAAATATAAATTTGTACAAACTTAACAGTTAACAGTAGCAAAATGGTACGTACATCTACGTATCTAGTCTACGTCTACAGTATGTGTGCCATCCATAGTGCAAACTATGTTTTTTTTTTTTTTTAAATAATGGATATTTAAATTATATTTATTATATATATATATTATTTGCTGTATGATTGTTTGCTGCTGTTGCTGATGATGTTACTGCCATGTTGCAAAATCCAAACATGAAAAATGTTCCCACTTTGTTTGTGGAACAAGCCGAAGTTGGAAATTGCACAATTCTGACAGATGTATTATCGGTTGAGATGAAATGCTGAGTGATATTTAAAAAAAAAAAAATTATTAATTTAAAAAAAATTTAAACCGTACAAGTTCCATATCTCTGAAGTGTTATTTAAATATTTTGCTATGAGAACTCACACATGCTGCCTATTCCAGAATTAATGGGTAAAAACCCCCAACAGCAGCTAAACCCAGACTTTATTCACTCGGTTCACAACACACACCGAATCGAAAGTCCTGCACCGAGTTAATACATGTTAAAAAAAACATGTAGATAATATCGGATTTGCATGTTCACATGCCGGTTCACATTCATAATTACAGTGACTTTTATCTGACTCTAATGTGGACACATCAGTCCTCTGAAACGGCACGTGTGCATATTGATGCATGTTTTCTCACGCTATCTGTGCCAAAACACATCATGAGTTTTTGTGAACACTCATTCATTTCAAACAATAGACCCGTTTTTTTGCAAAATTATGGTTGGGATTTTGCTCTGGAGGACGTCAAGCGGTTAGTTGGCTGTGCAGTATTTGTTGATGTCCAGGAGAAAAAAGTCAAATGCCTCGCTTTTCACCCGTATTAACAGATATTGCTAGGACTGCTATGAAATCTCCACTGGGTGACATCAGCGAGTGTGCCGAATACAAGTTGCATGACTACATCTCAGACAGCCCTAAACAAATTAGATCTGTGGCAAATTTGGGTAAAAATCGGAAGAGGTTGGAGATGTAAACCTAGCCTAACAGTTAGATACCATGATGTTTTTTTTTCATGATGTCACTCCACTCTCTCTAATAGACTCCTGTCTCTGACTGAGTGTCCCTCTGGACCAGATATTGGCTACACTCCAGCAATCAGGGACTTAAAATGCAATTCATGTGTACAGATAAATGAACGGATTTATCAGCTAAGACAAGTGTTTTCTGAAACATTTTCAGCAGTTTATCCATCAATATCTCTTTTGTGACGGCATACCCAAGGGAACAAGCGTCTGTTAAACATATACAAGCTTCCGGAGTGGGAAAAGAAAAAGAAAAAAAACATAGTGGGAATTCCCAGGAACAGAATGGCAGGTGATGTCTGCTGATAAACAGTCTGTCTTTAGAAACGCGTGAGTATAAATTCAGACAGGAAAAGCTGTTCTTCTAAGAAAGGTGTCAGGTACGAGAACATTTTGGAAGGAAGAAATCGCTCACACATGTGTTAGGTAAACACGATTCACTCACACGATTCACTTTGCCAAGAATAATACAGTACATGCAACATTAAATCAAAATGCTGCTTTACAACCCAGATGGAAAGCAATGGCAGCTTCAAAGGTTTGACTAACGGTACTTACTGTAGCTAGTAACCTAGTAACCCGGTGTAAGGATCTATCCAGTGACGGAAACTTTAAAGCACTCTCTGCCAAATGCCTAAATGTAGAAAGAAAATGCTGGTCACTAATCAGGCCTAATATTGAGAGACGAGGAGCCGTTTATCCCATTAACCTGCAGAGATGATTAGGTGGCTACACGCCAAGCCACACCAAGTCACTGCACTCTTGATGAAGGACACATACTAATGTCTTCATAGATTTTCAGACATCTAAGTGATACACTGCTGTGCTAACAAGAAAAACAGCTCAACACTGGTTACATTTACAGTACCTGGACAGTGATTCTTCAAACCAATTGAAATCACTCAGATTAGAGTCCAACTTAACTGCTTTCATACAGTAGTTGCGGATCAGATGTGTGTTTACTGTATATGCTCAAAGCATTTCATCACACTAAAAAATTTTCTTGACATGCACAAAGTGGTTCTGCTGTAAATAGAACACAAAGTAGAAGAACCAGAAGAAGCATTTTGCTCCAAATTGGAAGATGTGAAAAAGGAACCCAATCAGTGCCCCTTCCTCAGCCAATAACCGAGTGTATGGAAGCGCATACTGTAGAAGTGCAAAGTAAAAACATGCAGAAAGAAGATGAGAAGAGAGAAAGGATCGAGTGCTTACATGGCTAATATTTACCTTCGGAATGGACTGTAAAAAGTTTTACGCCAACCGTCTTGTTTGCAATGAAAATCCATTCAGATCGGGCTGAATCAGGTCAGACTGTTCATACCGAGGTGTTCATACTGTATGATGCATTTTTGTGTTCGGCCGTTTTTTCTGATTATTAGTGCATTATTAGGGTCTATGTATAGTATATTCTAAATAATCTATGTGATTGGGAGGAAATGTTCTGGTCATTTTTAGTATTTGGGTCAGTTCATTATTTTTAGAAAAAACTGGACTGGGTATTGCAGAGAAAAAAAAAAAAATAAATGTTCATACTGTAGCACACTATTTATTGTCATGTTACAATGATGCAGTGATGACTGCCTGTTGTAATTTATTGAATTACTTATAGTAAGCATAACGAAGTGTATTACTCGTATTAAGCATGAAATAATAAGTGTAACAATGAAACCACATTATTGTATTGGATCATTTCCCCTTGTATGCAGATAAACACACAGGTCACACATGGTGTGTCTCTTTCTTCTTCTTCTTTTTTTTTTTGAAAACTAAACTGTTTGTCCAAAATGTCAGCCGGGATTAGGGGAGAAAAGGTTAGAATGTATGGTGATTTCTCCACATGTTCTCGTGTTCTCTACACAAGCATCACACACATACTGCACACGCGGACACACATACAGTACGGACGCGCAGACACACCGCATTCCCGTCCCTATACAGTACTGTATGTGATCGTGTCAAATCTAGTACATTTCCGAACCAAGTCAATGCCCGAGCTGATGTGATTTCATCAGACAGCAACAGAGTTCAAGCAGGCAAGTAGCAGCAGCAGTGTATCTGCAGCAGTGTCTTTCAAATACCGGCAGTGCCTAGTAATGATCGAAGAAAATACACAGAATGCACTAATGGATTTTGCAAATAAAGAGATGACCTGATTCCTACTACCTGTTATCTGCTCTGTTGGCACATCAGCATGCGGACAGGCAGGGCACGTCCGAGTGTGTTCAGTCAATGACGCGAACATTAGAGACACTTGTAGGTGCCGAGGGTGTGATGCTGCTCGACCTTATTACTGATTCACAGGTTCCTTCGCTGAACTTCTTCCGCACCTCGAGGCGCACACTCTAAAAAATGAAAGTACATCAGTTCTCTAGCAAGTCACTTTCTCAGCAGTTCCTGAAACGCGCACAGTTTCCCGTTCCTCTGCTCCACCTCGCTAGCGGTCCTCATCCCTCTACATGTCTGCACAGTCCCTCCGTCCAATAACTCCGCTGCACCTGCCAAGTTCATCTCCTCTTCCTGTCCGGCACGCTGCCATCACCCCATGCTTTCCTTCCCCCGCACACCACTCCTACTTCTCTGGCCTCTTTTCTTACAGTCTGTGCGAGACCAGCTATTACTGTATCGCACAATGCTGAATTGAACCTTATCTACTGGCGTGATTTATTTTTAAACGATCAGAGACTATTATAAAACATCTCTATAATCAGAATTGTATTACTGTAAATGTTGGGGGAAAAATCCACTCTGTGCTACTTCACAAAATAAATTTGCATCCAATGTATACTTTTAAAGCCTAGTGCCAATTGTTTTTGTAATAAAGTAGGTGATTTATCAGTTCATTAAAAAATTTTCTTTTGTGAAAAAAGGTGCAATTCCCATCTGTCCATGTTTCTCCTTAGGCCTAGACAAAAAGCAAAGAAGGCTGAAAAACTAATTCAGCAAAGCAGTTAAATTTTTAAATGTAAAGAAAAAGCTTAATATATTTATAAATATGAAAAACTGACACCCAAGACATTCAAGGATTCTCTCAGCATCAGTCAGATAAAAAGGTGTAAGTAACACTAACATTTGCACAATTTTGAATGGTTTCAAAATGTACCAAAGCTTCAGTAAATAATGAATGAGACTGAAAGTCTATTATTGAACTATAAAAAAAGACAATAAAAAAAAATGAAAAAGGACATTTAAAATTGAATCGTTAAAAAAACATAAAATTAAAAACCTATGAGTTCTTAGATTCAAAATGACACGGATTTGAGAATCATTTAGAATAAAATGTAGTCTCTCACCTACAAAACTGAAAAAGTCAATGTAACAACTTTCTTTCTTTTGTACCTTGTACCAGTAGAGTAGTGCATGCGAACGTTCCCTCATCAAGGACATTTACTGAAGCTCCAGCACAAACTAGGAAATTCCCCATGGTGCATTTCATGAATACACACATATGGTGTGTGCACATGGGCCATAATAAAATAATCATCAGATAATAATCAGAATCCTCGCCTAACTGGAAGAAAATGCATCTCGGTCAGAACAGTCTGACCTGATCTTCCCCAATCTGACTGAATTTTTGATCAGAATGAGAAATCTGCTATAAACCTTTGACAATCCATTTCATAGGTTAATAATACGCCCTGTGATGGATTGTTTTGATAAGCCTATGCAATGTTGCAACATTTATTTCCACCCAGAGTCACAATAATTTCTCTCCAGAATCTTATATTGATGATGGGAGAGTCTCTAGCACATCCTGTAGGGGCCAATACATGTGTAAAAATGATGTTTCATGCTCCCTAACCACTCTTTTACAATGAGCCTGATGAAGCTTAGCATCTTCATCTTGGAATATGCCCGTGCCATCAGGGAAGAACTAATACACTGATGGAAAACCTGACTAACAGTCGTAACCCCAAATCATACAGTAACACTGTCCTCGCAGGCTTGTACGGTAGGCACTAGTCATGATGAGAGGTGGATCACTTAGTCTTAATCCACCTCTCTTCTTACACTGTTGCACGCATCACTCTAGAGTAGGATAACTCTGAACTCATCCGTTCACGTATTTTCTTTTTCAATGCTACACAGTCCATTCTTTATGTTCTCTAGCAAATTGAAGCTTTTTCCTGATAATTCTCACGGATAAGTGTTTTACTCAAGGCTACACAGCTGTTTAGTCCCAATCCCATAAGCTCTCTTCACATTGTTCATGTGCAAATACTGTTACTTTCACTATTAAACATAACTGTGAGTTCTTCGGTTGTTTTTTTCTCACTAACCGTTTAAATTAGGGGCAGTGGTGTCTCAGGGGGCTAAGGCACTGAGTTACTGAGCGGAAGATCGGTGGTTCGATTCCCAGCTCAGCCACGTTGCCATTGTTTGGCCCTTAACAAGGCCCTTAACCCTAACTGCTCCAGGGGTGCTGTACCATGGCTGACCCCAGTTACACTGGGATATGCGAAGAAGGAATTTCACTGTGCTGTAATGTATATGTGACAAAATAAAGGCTTTACTAAATTTATCTCCAATCATATACACATTCAGGGTGTTTTCTTCCTCTAAGATGCTGGTTCCAGGTTTTAATAATGCATTAATTAATAATTTCCCATTCTTAACCCAGGTTTAGTGGTTTAAACAATCTCCTTAGCTGTTTTCTTTTCTTAATGCAAGACAAAAATTTGAGTAAAATCTTTGACATGGTTACAGGATATGTCCTCTGTTGTATAAGAAATGAGAAGCTATCAGTTAGGTGTTTAATAACTTGTTGTTAAACTGTGTACTTAGTGTAGTTAAATCCAGGTGTTTATTGGGTCTATTAATGTCCTTGGGGGTATTTGTGTGTCTTTACAAAAATCTCACTCACTCTCTCCCTCACTCATCGTCCGTACGGCTTAATCCTGTATTCCGGGTCGCAAAGGTCCTGGAGCCTATCCCAGGAGACTTAGGGCACAAAAAGGGGGACATCCTGGACAGGGTGCCATCGTACAGCCTTTACAAAAATCTGATGGTTTTAAATTCCATTTTCCAAAAAGAAGAAGAACGTATTTTGATAGCATTCTTTTATTTTTCTTATAGGAAACACAAAGTTTCACATCTCTGCATCATTGCACTTCATAAATTTCATCCAATTTAACCAGCTTCAAATTTTTTTATTTTTTTTTTGGTTTTGCTCAATGTGTGGGTGGGCTCAAGGTACATGTAATGAGTTTTTACTGCTTACCATCAGTTTTTTGGCTGGGGGGCAGTATTAAGATACAGTTTTACAGAAATGTGTAACACAAAAATAAAAATAGGGCTACCCCATTAGTGTTATGTAGATGCAGACTAGAAGGTAGCTATGTCTCAATACTGACTGCTGTCATGTGTACGTAGCAATACAGTATGTAACAAAGTGAATTGTTTTATATTGTGTTACATTTCAACAGTAGATAGCTAGATAGCTAGATAGATAGATAGATAGATAGATAGATAGATGGATGGATGGATGGATGGATGGATGGATGGATGGATAGATAGATAGATAGATAGATAGATAGATGGATGGATGGATGGATGGATGGATGGATGGATGGATGGAAAGGGCAGCCTTTTTGAAGAGTGCATGATGCATAT
Organism: Clarias batrachus; assembly: GCA_003987875.1. Lineage (NCBI taxonomy): Eukaryota > Metazoa > Chordata > Actinopteri > Siluriformes > Clariidae > Clarias > Clarias batrachus. The sequence continues at coordinate 331,692 of QMIH01000436.1, read as the reverse complement.
TCATGAAAAGATAATTGGAAGGCAAAGTGTGGTAGGAACAGACAACAGGGATGACGTCGGCCTTATGGAGATTGTCAAACAAATTAACACAGCTCGGGACAGCTTCACCAGGAGTGGACTGGGGCTGATGTCAGTGCATCAAGAGCCACCATGGACAAAAGTCTTCAGGAAATGGGCTCCAGGAAACTGCTGCACTCCTAGTACCAAGCCATTTCTGAACCAGTGACAGCATCAGAAATGTCTTACCTAAACTAAGAAGAAAAAAAACCTTACCATTGCTCAGTGGTCAGAAGTTTTCTTTTCAGATTAAAGTCAATTTTGCATTCCTTTGGGAAATAGCTCAAATAACCCTAACCTAAGGTCTAGAGGAAGAGTGGAGAGGCACAGAATCCAAGTTACTTGAAGTCCAGTGTAAAGTTTCCACAGTCTGTGATGATTTGGGGTGTCGTGTCATCTGCTAGTGTTGGTCCACAGTGTTTTATCAAGCCCCAAATCAATAGCCATCTACCAGAAGATTTTACAGCATGCCATGTTTCCATCTGCTGACAAGATTTATGGAGATGCCAATTTCCTTTTCCAGCACGACTTAGCATCTGACCACAGTGCCAAAATCATCACTAACTGTTTTGCTGACCACGATATTACTGTGCTTGACTGTCCAGCCAAGAGGAAGAGGAAGACCCGAAACACTGGACACAATACAGATGAGCTGGAGACTGCCGTCATAGCAACCTGTGCTGCTTTCCATTCCACTGAGTACTTTAAAGTGCCCCCTGTGCAGGGAATATAGGCTAAGGGAACTTCCCTGGACAAAATTCCTCTATTTGGAACACAATGCAACCAATACAAACATCACTTTCCTGTTACCCTTACAATGTAAACACCATTCATAAGCGCCTTTCACACTTAAATTTCACACTACTGAAATAAAATATTGCTTACATATTAAGACAAAAATTACTATAATACTACTGAAATGTATATAATTTGTTAATCAATGTGATTTGATTAATTTACAAGATGGACACTGTCATTCTTTGAATATTATGCAGATGAGATTAATATAATGCAGATGAATGGCCGATGTAATATTAACATATTGCTTAAAAATAAGTAGATTACTTACAAATTATTGTTATTAAGTGAGAGTAATATTATGTAGTCCTTGGTAATAATGAATTGTTCAATTCAATTCAATACAGTAATCAAAAAAATTAAATTAAAAAAAAAATTATTAATTAGGTATGAGCTCTATGTTTTGACACTCAAGATACGCAGTATCTGATGTGGAATTTTGCTTGGCCACTTTCAGCAAAGTGATGACTCATTGTTTACTTGGACCCTACGCTGCTTGTAGTTCACTTTGAACTTAGGAGTTTCCCTATGATTTGGAATCTTACTTAAGATGGCAGAAGACACTGTGGCGTCCACTTAGCAGGGAACTACTAGCTGATCGGAACACAGCACTGGTCTTCAATGACACCTCAACACTGCCACAGGCTGATCGCCTCCATTCCATGCCGCATTGATGCAGTAATTTGTGCAGAAGGAGCCGTGACCAAGTATTAAATGCAAAAACGAACAAACTTTTTAGAAGTTGGACGTTTCTGAATGGTTTTAAAATGCTGCCCTTGTCACCGTAGCCTATTAGTGTTATGTAGATGTAGAATAGGAGGTATCTGTGTCTCACTGCTGACATGTTGTTATGCAGCATTTTTGCTCACAGGCTTTTGGTACATAAATAATTATGTGCTGAATAACAAAGGTCTTGCAAAACTGTGAAAATCACAGCACTTTGACTATCCTGAACAGTCATTTAAAGTGAGTTGTTTTATATTGTGTAACATTCCAACAGCTGATATGATTCAATAATTCTGTCACATTAAATAATATTGATCAAAATATATCATAAAGTAATATAATAAAGCATACTTACATATAGATCAATTATTAAGTGCATAAATAAACATACTTTTTGAAGATGGACATTTCTGTATTGTAAATCCTTTCTTCTATTAATATTCTAATATTGTGAGATCCTGAATTTTAGTATTTCATCAGCTATACAAAACATAGTCCAATGATTATAAGCCATAATCATTGAAATGAAAACAAAAAAAGCTTGAAATATTTCACTTTATGCATAATTAATGTATATATAGTATACTGTATACAGTAAATGTTTTTTACAGTATATAGTTGATTTTTTTTACAGTTGATACAAAAGTTTAAACAATTTTTTATGAAAAATAATGTATTACGATATCCAATTTTTTTGACATGCGCTGTACAGTAGCTAATATGAAAATAAACAAAAAAGTCGACATATGAGTCATTTAAAGTGAGTTGGGCTATTAGCCACTGTTCATCTAAAAAAATGTATTTGTGTTACACATGCAACTTTTAGGACAATGTTGGAAACATTAACAAGCGGCCCTGCTGTAATTTCAGACGAAGTTTATGGATGTGGCTGTTTTGGTTTACTATATATAGTGTTTGACTCTGTGATAAATTTAGATTGGCAGCAGTAAATTGACATGCACACAGGAACGGTCAGCTTATCTGAAGGCAGATGTTTGTTCAGCTGATTTAACATGACTCCACTGGTAGCTGTCTGTCCATCACAGTCATGTTTCTTGCGCTCACTAATATCGGGAACTAAAATCTGCACAGTACGAGTATTAGCAGTCATTAGGTAGTGCCAAAGGTATTCTGCTTGGCAAAAGTTTCCCCACATACTTAATAAAATAAATATAACCTTTAATAAAGTAGTTACATTTGTTAAGTTATAAACTCTAAGTCATTGTTTTTTTTTCCTTTCTAAAAAATAAATCTAACAAATTGAGATCTACTTAATTGAAACCTACAGTAACAAGTCAGAACATTAATCTATAAGGCAAACCAAGCCCTAATGTAACTTACAGTACAGTAAAGGCTTTCCGAAAGAAACACTCGTCAAGAACTCCATGAAAATCTTTGACAATAAATAAATGCTTATATATAAAGATCTCCTGACAGTAAATCTAATTAACTAATTAATTGTTGTGCTGTATCCTGTTTCCTCTAATGTCAACACATTCCCTAAGAATTACAGGGTTAATCTTTAAATAAAAACAATTTGGAATTTCTACAGTAAATGTGATTTAAAGGAACATAAATGTGTGTAATTGTACACAACAATACAATTTAAAAAATATATCGAAACAAAAAAGTGATGGTTAGGGATGTTTGAATTATAAATAGTCCAAATGTTAAAGCTTAATATATTACAATCATAGAAAATCAGTTTATGTTGAGCTTTATGCAAGCCAACAATGATAAAAACAGGTCTAATTACAGTACACAAATATACACTGTGTATAAACCTGTGATGTTTTTAAAGCTTTTCCAATTTCATTTATCTTTCCACATGCCCACTCTGACACAATATTACTAAAATTCAATATTTTTTCTCTACCCAGTCAATACTTTCTATTTTCACGAGTTCACTTTATACACACGCTAATATCAATACACAAGTGCTGAAGGGCGAAATAAATGGGCGTGGGGAATGCATCCCTTGCATAACGGCAATCGTTTCTTTGCACATCTGGCCCTTTTCAGAATACAGAGAGCTGCTGAACTGAAATAAAAGCCATGTGTGTGTGTGTGTGTGTGTGTGTGTGTGTGTGTGTGTGTGTGTGTGTGTGTGTGTGTGTGTGTGTGTGTGTGTAAAATGTGACACATGCCACAGCAGTGACTGGCCTAAGAGAAGTCCTAGCAGCAGGCCGGACAGCAAAAGCTGAACATTAAGGTTCTTCCTGTAGCATCGGTTGGCTAGAAAATGGCTCGCTTAATGAATGATTCCATCCTGGACAAATACACTACCAGTCAAAAGTTTGGACTAACCATCTAATTCAAATCAAGTCAGCACCTACTGTAGGTATCATGATAACATCGCATCTGGTGGTCCCTGGTGATTCCCACTCCTAGTGTGTACTATATAAAAACATGTGGAATCTATTATACATATATTTCTGCAGTAAGAAATTTGTTATCTTCAAAGGGTTTTAATAACAGTGACTATGATCCAACATTAAAGCAAATACATGCAAAGTAATCTTTTCATAGTACAAATATAACTCTGGAATTAGGATTAACCACAATCATCTTGAATATTCTTGCTCAGCCCAAATAACTACGCTCAGGTGACTGTGTAATCATCGTGACAGGCCTGGTGCTTAATTATCTCAGTACCCTTGGGGTCAGAAATCTTTGTAGCGGAGGAACGTTGTTGTTCCTTTTACATGTTAATCAATCAGAAACCCTGCAGGTTACCCAGAGCTCCAGAGAACAAAAAGTGACGCTCTGCATGGAGCTAATTTAATGCTGAGATCTGGCACTGGCTGCCATTTTAACCTGTCTTCACCTGGAGGGCCTTCATCTCCATCTGGAGTGTGAAGCTAATGCTGACAGCACGGGCCACACAGGTTACCATGTCAACCTTATAACAGTTACTTATTACAGTGCAATCTAAGCAGAATGTTGCTGCGACTCCAACAGGCCGCTGCCGTAGACACATACTGTGTATATACAGTATATCTAGAGATTCGTTGAGAACATTTCGTACATGCAGATGACTTGCTTTCTTTGCAAAACCAACTTTGATACCGAAATGACCTTCTAATGAATGTTGTGTCAATTTCCAGCAGAGGCATCTTACTGTAGCTGTTTGCAAACAAGCTACTGTCAGGAGAAGAGCTTTGATCTTTATCTTTTGATTTTATTCTTTTTTTTTGGCCACTTTAGCTTTCAACCAGTTACCCATAAGTGGAAGTTTTTTTTATGTCTTATGCTTTTTTTATTATTATTAGTTTGATTTGAGAAAGACTTTGTTTATTATGCCATTTCATGGATCAACGCTCAAATCGGATTGGTCTGAAAGTGTGCATTATTTTCGAATAACAGCGCAACTCAAAAAGTAGCTCCAGCTGTAACATGAACAATATGTTATTATTAATGTCCTCACTGCAACGTTTTAAAGGAGAGAGAGAGAGAGAGAGAGAGGGAGAGAGAGGGAGAAATCTAATCAAGCAAAATTGAAAGCAAGGGAGAAAGAGAGAAACGAACTAAGGCTGGTGATGCCAAGGTTTTTATTTTTCTTCTTTTTTATCACAGCTATGTCCTAGATGAGAAATTGTCTCTAAGACATTTCACACAATTAAACATAACTATACACAGGGCTGGGCGATTTAATTGATTAATTGATTATGTAATTGAATCAGTTTTTTAATGGTTTATTTAATTAATTGAATTAATGAGTCCAGTTCTATTCAGAATAAAATTATAAGCATAAAATTGCAACAACAAAAAAAGATCAGCTTTTGCAAAAAATAGAAACTACTTCCATCTTCCACTAATACTCGTGTTTTGAGATAGTATTGCCCTTTCTCCTTTTGAGTTTACAAGCAACACCACCAACCAAATGATGATATCACTTTCGAGGATCCACTGGCAGATATACTGTATGATATTATGATGTTTGCTGCTATCTCATCTGGTATGATTTAATGTTAAACTATCATTTAGTCAAATTAAAACACTGCTTACACAGAATATCAGAGTATTTTCTGAGTTTTATTTTTCTGGTTGGGTTGGCATCTACATGTCACTCTGAGATCTGTGCTGGCTAATGACTGAGGAGGTTTTTAGCCATTGAGTGTGTATGATAAAACCTGTGTGAATTAAATAATTTGAATGGGGAAAAATGACCTAATTTAAACTGAGATTATTGGTATTGGTATTGGTATTGGTAACTGATATTCAACTGGTATTCAGTTAACCTCTGAGGTAACAGTGTTTTAACACTACAAATGTTAACTGAATACCATGAGATGGTTAATAACGCTAATAAAATCATAACGACAGCTACGGCCCATTAACACCTGGGTGCACATGTAAATTAGCAAATGTAACACAAATACATCATGTATATTGGATGTTCATTGTGTTAAATGTACCGAACAATTATTTCATGATGATGCTAACCTGAGATAAAATGGTCGCTACACAAGGAACAGTGATTACAAAACAGGGGCTTATCTTTGACTAGGATTAGCCTTGTCTCCCCACTGGATGGCTGATAACCACAAATCTCTCTTGTTTTTTGTCAGTTGGTTTATTTACCTTGTATGTTGTACATAGCTTTTCTAACAGTTTTGTTAAACCAGAAACAGACTGCCAGAAAAAAAAAAAAAAAGATGGCTGCTTTGGTTTTACATCAGGCCTGATGTCACAGGCAAGAGCTCTATAGTGAGAGCCTTCTGGGATTTTTTTGAAAGGGAGTGGATTGCAGTCTGCTTTGCTTTGATTTCCATCATTGATCATGAAATTCACCCAGACCGCTATTTATTCATTTTAACTGCATAGGATCAGATATATGTATCAGAGTACTTTTCACTAATTTAAATACTTCAGCATGGTACTGTATATGTAGCTTCAGCTTTGAAGGAATACACTTGTTCTGTGTAGTCTGGATGAATATGAAGCTCGAGAGTGTGAAAAGAGCCGTGGGGTCTGTGCTTGGCACTCAAGCTACACAGTGTTACTTTACACCCTGCTTCCTGTGGTGAGCCACAAAGCCTCACTGCACACTGCCAGGATGTGCAGGGATGCTACGTCTGGGGTAAAAAATATGATAACGACATGTATATACATATATATATCCACCATGCACTCAGATAAACAAGAGAGGTGACTGGGTCTTTGAGACTGGATCTAACCGAAAAGAGAACAGATCCTACAGTACAGTACATGAAACTCTCTAGATGCTGTTCTTTTCTCTCTCCATTCACCTTGATCGCTTTACCCCATTCTTTGTGTGGTTCGTCACCTCTCTCTGCTGGGGAAGAAAAACAGCTTAGAGCAGCATGAATTCCCTGTTCGTACAGGGTGGTTTGTGGTCTAGTGATAGTTGACTGGTCAATAAGCACGTCCGTGCTTGTGAACAGATCTCTGAACATGCTTTAATGGCCAGTTCCATCTCCCATTTACGGTATGATACCCATCAGATGTCTGCAGTAACTACCCGGGTTATTTCTCTATCAGCATCTGGTGGCAAAGTATTCATAAGTATAATATTATATATATTAGTCAAAATATTATAAGTATAATGATGTTTCCTTAAATATTATATATCACCCTGCTTTGGATCAAAGATGCTGAGAGGCAATCCCAAAAACAGTTGATTTCACCTTGTTGCTGGGACTGAAAACAAGAAGGAAAAAAAACATTCCTACACTAAATCTTTACTGTAGTTACATTTAGAAGAAAATATACATATTAGCCTTAATGAATTATTTAAATGATTCTGCTTTGGATGTGTTTTGGATTTGTGCACTTAAAATACACACCGTTCCAAACATTCAACAAACAAGGAGTAACATGCTTTTCCGCTGATTATGCAGTTTAACTGACCACTTGCTGTTCGATTCAATTAATTAAAGGGCCAAAAATGTAAACAAAAAATTAGCAGAAAATAGAAACTGCTTGTTTCTTAAATGACATAAAGAAAGTACTTCTATTGATTTTTCGGGTGCGGTTGGTGCAATACGGCCCTCTGTTGGCCTGGAGAGTGGAGCAGAATAGTGGAGAGAGAAAAAAAAAGAATATACGCTTTGTATGAGACATGACGTTTTAACTTTCAACATTTAATTGATTATTAGTATTTATTTAATATCTATAAAAATAAATATATAGCTGTTCGAAACATTACGGCAGGGTCCAGGTTCGATCCCCGTCTCTGTGTGCGTGGGGTTTGGCATGTTCTCCCCGTGCTTGGTGGGTTTCCTCCCACAGTTCAAAAACATTGACTAATTGGTGTTCCCAAATTGCCTGTAGTGTGTGAGTGTCTGTGCCCTGTGCCCTTGTCCCGGGTGTATCCTGCCATGTGCCCTATATAAAGCGGTATAGAAGATGAGTGAGTGAGTGAGTGAGTGAGTGAGTGAGAGCTGTTTGAAACAAATAATTCATTTAATGACAGTGTCCCATCAACAGTTGAGCTAAGATTCCCAGCGCTTGTGTCTGTGCTTATAGTATAACATATCCGGTGCTGACAGGAATTCCTGTGTATGCTGCAGACAATAACAAAAAATCGGTTTCGCATCAATCCATGCTGTCTTGAGCTTCTAGATAGATATTTAATTTAAAACATAGCACTTCAGGAAATAAAGTGAGATTTTGTTTTGATATAAAAAGTAAGCGAGTCTATCGTAGTAAATGTAAAGCAGAATTGAGTGGTGCATCATATAACTCGATTTTAAAGAGGACCTATTATGCAAAAAAAAGTTTTTTTGACATTCAGATGGGTTTCCATAGTGTGTGCAAACACAAAGCATGATAAACAAAACATTCCCTACTTTATTCCCTTTATCAACATTTGTTTTAGCCAGGGCCTAAAGAAGCCAATTAGATTTTTCCCCTATTGTGACCTAATAAAACAAGATTGGGTATCTTCTTATGGGACATTTAAAACATTATTATGGATTGTTTTAGCATTATTATGGATTGGAATTAGAAATCTGTGAACTCCCAGAAGATTTATAGCATAATAATTGTAAAATAATCATGATTTTACCACTAAGCAAAAACAACTGATTATCATTTTAGCCATCATCATGCGGCCCTAATAGTGAACAAATCAAACTTTAGTTAGTGAAGCTAGTCTTTCTGATTACTTTCTTAATCCATTAACTGTGCTTTAACATTGATCTGATCATCCTTTTGCTTTGCCTTTGTGTCCAAATATGAGACTACAATACAGTTTTCCTGCAACTGGGTTATGTGTAGCTCCAAATAGACACAGGCGACAATAGGGAGGACCCAAAGTTCATTTTCCTGGCTTTGCCTCAACCCTATACAAAGCCAGCCAGCGCTGTCACAACAAACTAACCGCTGTCTAGATGAAGCGGATATTACACATACTTTTAAACAGAGAATAAAACTTTCTTGTCACAATAACACTGCTTTTTATAATAGTTATATGTCACATCATTTCATTTCCAAAAAGAAAAGTTTTCAGAGGAAGCTTTAAAAGGCAGAGATAAAAATAACATGACACAAGCAGAAAGGTCTGCAGGAATGAAGCAGAATATTATCTAAAGATAAAGATGTCATGTTATTATAACGCAGCCAACTGAATAGCTGTGCCTTTTTTGTCACATTAAAGGGCACATGTTTGATATCACTCTGCTGCTTCATCCTACAAATGTTGGTTTAATATCAAACCACCTAAACACTTGTCAAAACCATGTCAGTGTTTTAAGGTTTTACTTAATCAGCTTTTAAAGAAGAAAATGGAAGATGGAAATTACTTAATGTGTGCTCCATTTTTCAAGCCAAGGAAAAAACACAAAGCTGCTTAGACGATCGTACTGTATCTTAGGACGAGGTTTGAGATATAAGTCTGCTCCCCCTTCATACATACAAACAATGACAAATTTCACTCAGAAATCTGAGAAAAAACTATATTGACACAATCTGATAAAAAAATATTGATTATTAATTTCATCTCAGAAGAAAACCCTTTGACTGAAGACCCCATACATGGTCTTAAACCATCTCTACAGTAACATTTTTATGAGCGTCAACCTGCGGCACATAACCGATCCAGACAGCCCTCAGCAAGGTCCTCGTTTCAATTTGCTCATGCACCTCATTGGAATGGATAGCAACGTTTCGCCGATGACCTCCCCATGGCCCATTACTGAATTTATAAAAGCCCACCGATCTCTTAATGGGTCTCAACAGCATTTGTCAGGCATTGACACGAGCAGCTGAGTCAAATGTGAGTCAATAATAGACATGCAGGCACAATAAACAAAATGGTCCTGTTAACAAAGTCGGAAACCGTAAAACCGAGGTTTTTAATGGTGATGAAATTAAAAGATTCATGCAAATATTTAGATCCACAAACCAAGCAATGCTATGTTGTCTTTGTTTGACATTTCTTTGAAATGAAGACGGGTCATAAACCAAAAGACAATTTGTTTAATTGATTTGTTTAGTGAGCTGTTGGCCAGCCACAGCGCTCCGAACCTGCTTTAGTGTTGTTTGCAATAGATTCTATAATCTCTCGAACTGTAATGGAGGAATAAAGATCATTCATTCAAAAGTCTTTCAGTTGATGATTTAATGATAATAAATAGTACAGGTTCACAACATATAATAACACTGCAGGCACAATTACAATCGCTTCGCAGTGGATAGTCTTTGGTCGTGACTCAAGATCAGTGGTCTTAAAAGGTCTAATGTGCAATGTGCCGTGGAGACTGTGTCTGTTGCAACAACAAACGTCTACCAAATGTAAAAAAATCTACCAAAAGGAAGACACCATTATATAAACTCCTCATATAATCATGTTAGTGCGCATGGGGAAATGTAAACAAATAATATTGGATTTAAATGAACGCTTAAAATTTAGGATGAATTACAGACTGTAGGTGTGTGGCTAATTACAAAGTATTATCAAAAAGTTTCAACACTATTTTTATAACACGTCACAGGGATCAGTGCCTTTCACAAGTCAGTGTGCCAAAAGACATCATCCGGTTAGTGATGTGAAGTTTGAATCATTTTAGTGACTCGGTTCTTTGAATCTCGTTCATCAAAATGAACTAATCTTTTTGTGAGTCATTTAGTTCATTTCGTTCTTTCGATCAGAAATAAAATTAAATGTTGCATTTTCAATACACAGACCCCCAACACGTCTATACAGTATATACAGATTTTGGCTTTAGTTCCAGTAATGAAAAATATTACAATGCAACTAAAGACATATTATTATAAACAGAATGAGCAGCTCACCTCTCATATCTTCTAGTCCAAGTCGTTCGTTCTTTTGAATCTGTTGCACTGCATAGCGTCTATGGGAGTCACGTGACAAAAGAGTGAATGACTAGAACTTGAAGACTCATTGAGAACCAATTCTGTTTCCTGTGCATAATCTACCGAGGTTTTGCCATGAAAACGCCCTGTAGAAAATGAATGAATCACTCTCCGAGACTACTCGTTCTTCTGAGTCACATTAAAGATTCGTTCAAAAAAAACGAATCGTTCATGAACGACCCATCATTACATCCTGTGTACATTGTGAGTTATAGCTATTCTGATAACATGTCTGCGATTTCAAGTTAGAACAAAAATCAAATGTGATATCCTGTGAAACTGGGCAAATCTGCAACAGGGACTTTGACTAGATTAAATTTTACGGCAATGCGGCAGTGAGTCGTTTGAGGTGTTCTAAGCATCATGAGTGCTTCAAGAGCGAAAGAACATCACTGGAAGATGACAAGAGATCAGGAAGACCTTCGAAAAGTACAACTCCCCGCCGAAAATGACGAACCCATTCGCCAAATTGTGCATGATGATTGTCAGAGACCGTCCGCACCCACCCAGTGCTAATAAGTAAATAATATGCAAAAAAGTACGTTTTTGTAAACAAAGCTAATCACTAAACATTTTGGTACCACCTCACATCACACAAACACTCTGGTCATAGAATTTACAGTATTTACTTTAAATGTGAAACTATTTTTGAATGATTTCCAGTTAAAGAGCTACAAACCTGTGCTGTGTCGCTGCACGCCCATTATAGCAGAACTTTAGCTATCCTTATCATTGAATGTGACATGAAGAGGACATGTTATCACATAGTCTGTTATTCATGTATTGCAATACTGTATCCAAAACAGATCTTTTTTTTTTTTTTTTTTTGAGGTGATCAAATGTTGCAGTTCCTCTATAACACTGGCACGCTATAAACTATTCACACATTGGGCATGCAGTCATAGGAGAAAATTATTAAATTTGTTTGGTGGTTTGTTTGGAATTGTAGCTCGATTTTAAAAAATAATATCAAATTCGACTAGTTATAAAATCGTGGTACAAACATGTCAGTCCTCTTGCCCTATGCTTGGGGCGAAGTCACCTTGGAAGAGGTAACTCCCATCGGGATAGCAATACTTCATCAAAGGATAAAGGTGATCGGTCCAAATAACTTTGTATTGATTTGCACTGATGCTTCCTTCTAAATTGACAAGAAGACTCAAACCATGCCAGGAAACTAAATAAATGCCCCACGGGAAAAAAGAGCCACTTTTAAGCAGCTAGTGTCTGTATCGCCAGGAACACAAAAACAAGATTACATCTCGTTCAAACAGAGCTTGCTTTAAACCCCAATACCTGTTCTTCCATCACATTAATTTTCTGTGAACTGTTAGAAAAGAATGCAATGTCTACACCTATGTCCTGGAAATTTCTCGAAGCTCAAAATGACTGGAAAAGTAAACCACTATGTTCAAATATGGTCTAAGCAACATCTGAAATAAGGTCTGGGTCATCCCTTGCTGAGAGGCTGCAAACTAGTCGTGGCAGCTACACTCAAAATGGCAGCAATCAGAATGGGTTTGAACAGTGATCCACATAACTCACGGAACCGAATGCAAGGACTTGAGCTTTCTAAAGGAGGGCTTGGACAGACGGCTCAACCGATCTTCTCACAAGCAGTTCAACTAAATGCCTGTAACTGATGCTTGAATGGTGTTGCTGGTGGTCTCACCAGATGAAGCCCAGCATTCAGATGTATACCGCACAGCCACTCGTTGCTACAGATACAGGGATGATATTTTCATGAAAAATGATATTATTGCAGCACATGTGGCAAGCACACGCAATACTTTAGCTGTTTCGACACATGCAATAACTTCCCTCAACCTGATCCCTGTGTCGGGGAGAAAAACACACCTAATGTGGGACACCTAGGCTAGATATTAGGAGCCTTGCTGCCTATATAATCTGCACCCGGGACAAAAATGGGGGAACTTGTTAAGTAAAATCTGCTCTGTGTGCTTTAAATATCATATGGTGTCAAAGTCACAAAAGCAGCACAGAGCATGGCCCAATCATAGTGTGCCAAACATGTTTCCGCATTCCATGCTCCAGCTGCCCCACATGTGTCGTGCCATTAAACAACTAAATCATCTCTGAATGCCACATATCCATCCAGTGGGACAGGCCATAATCAGGATCCTCCCACCACTAAGAGTCTTACAGTGCATGCCCATGAAGAAAAGAGGTTGCAAGGCTTACGGGCAAAATACTCAGGCAAAGTTTTACCTGCTGGCAATAAGCTCACCTTGAAAGCACTGCTGGCCAGATGACCCTGGAATGACCTTGTTACTGAACCCAAGGTCATGTAACATGCAATTATGCTAACTAATCAGTCGTCTGACTTTGCAGCGTTCCATGAAGGTGAACTGCAAACCGTTCCTTGTCGTGCCCAGTATGAACCCTATGGAACTATTTAGACCAGACGGCACCCATCCAGTCCTCAGACCATCTGTTCATCTGTCACGGAAAAAAAAAAATGAGCGGCTCCTTTGTCTAAACAGAGAATTATCCATGGTTGGCATTAAGGTACTCAGGTCTAAGCTTGTAGTGAAAAACAACGTGGATTGAAGGAATATTTTAGCATAGTATGTTTTTTGTAAGATCACTAAAGTATATTGCCATTAGCTTGCCCGATATTGCCTGTGGTCTATTCTTGTGTGATAAATTTGGAAGCTTTACTGGCAGTCTGTGTGGTGGAGAAACCTGGTGATGACTCAAAATATAAAACACCATCACAAAAGAATTCAAAATGACCACAGACAGGTTTGGTAACTTTACTAACTTTGTTTCTGCACTGGTCAGATGTTAACATTTTTGTGTTTATTCTGACTCCATCCCAAGCCTTTCTGGGTCTTTAATTATACACTTTCAGGAAGGAAGTAATATTACAGATAAAGCAGCCAATTTATGTCTTATGGCTATACCAAAAAGTGTGCAAGGGGCAATTTATATTCACCAATTCACCTACCAGCATGTCTTCAGGAAGAAACCAGGTCATCTATTGGACACCAGATGTGAACACAGGGAGAAATGCAAAACTTTTTTTACAAACTGTAAGTCACACTTGGGAGCAAACTGTAGACCGTAGAGGGACCGTAATGCCACATATAGCAGGGTTATCACAATAACAATGTTTTATAGTAGTATCATCCACTCCAACCATATGTTGTAGAATCTGTATGAATGTTTAGAAGAAGATTTTTTTCACAAACTCAATCTAAATGAACAAAAACTAAAAAACCATGGCACAACCACTGAAAAATTGTGTAAACCAAAAGAGCGACCATGTAGTGAACTTTGTACTAATATTATAATCTCACTGGTTCCTGACTATTCAAATGCCCTGAAGTTTATAAATTTGTGTATCTATTGTTCAGTCAAATATAAATAAAAAGAACTTATTTTCCAGCCTCCTTCCCACATTATTACTTTAAAGTGCTGAATAAATTGGTTGAGCCCTTAACCTATAATTTCCAGATACTGAAATGGATGCCATCCTCAGTGGCAATCCCAACCCTGGAGAAATGGGCGGTTTGCGGCAGGAAGGACGTTCAGTGTGCTAACCTGTGCCAATAACTTGTGGATCGAATGACCCGATGAGGCAACCCCAAGAAAGGGAAAAAATATATAACTACCTGTATAGTATATAT